>JARFIW010000090.1:7472500-7807500 GCA_036346225.1 Platerodrilus igneus
CGCAAGAAAACCTTGTTCAGAGATGAAACACATTTTTTTTATGGATACGTCAATCAACAAAATTTCCTTATTTGGGGTACAAAATCTATATGCATGCACAAAAACCAAATGCATTCCCAAAGAATACACCATGGTGTGCATTTTGGAGTAGCTTAGTGATTGTGTTGTGTCTCATTAGGCTGCACAACGATTCCATTTTAATAATTAATTATAGGGGATTTCTAATCATGAACATAGTTGTGTAAAATAGTTTTAGTATCAAATCTAGGTGTATTACACATGTAATTTAGCAGAATTAGCAGAAATAGGACGTGTAGTTATTATTGGGTCTTTCTAGAATTAGTTGCTACTATTAGGCAATCCGAGAATTAATTATAATTATTGTTATTAACCATTCTGTACACAACTGCTTTACCTTAACGGCTAGTAAGTAGAGCTTTGTAAATTATTGTGGTGGAATTTACCCGTTATGCAGAACAGTACGAAGGCACCACTTTAGCGGGTAACACCGCAATCAAGGGTTCAGTAATTGGCCTTACGGTAATTTACTTATATAGAACTAACGGTTACACCATTGTTTTCAACCATTTTACACAATTATATTTTCAATGCCTACAAATTTGAAAAATCAATTATATCAAAATTTACTTAGCTTAATGAAAAACGTTTTCATACAATAAAATTACTGTCTAAATTCATGACCTAATAACAAGAATGTACTGTGTGTACGTTAGCAAATTTCATGCAATTAATTAAAAATGTTCGTTGATAATGAAAAATTTTGTCTGGCATTTGGAAAGTAATTCGAGCATAGTTGACGAAAATTAATATAAATTGTTGTTTATTTTGTAAAAAGAAAATTCCAATGACCTGTTTTGTTGTTATTGCAGCCCCTCAGATTGAACCATCCCTCTGTAAAGCAACCAACAAAGATCTTGAAATTATACATAAATCGCGGTGTATTAATACATGCAAAATGTAACTCCTGCGCCCCTATACTCGAATGTAAGCAACTAACTATCGGCAACATTTACAAGTCTCGGACATGATAGCATAGATGGAATTGCCAGACAAAATTTGAAAAACTTAGTTAAATGAAAAGATGAAAAATAAATAAACAAATGGCCGATTACCTACTTAACATTTGCAGATCTTCTAAGAAGGTACTACACTCAATGCTTATTGAGGATGTTGGCCTACTGAAACTAAAACGTTTTTATCTACTTGAAAATGAATAAATTTGTCTGGCATAGGAAAGTAATTCGATATTACGTTTTTATCAATGACGTTGTATGCAAATGAACTTTAAAAAATTTGCATAATCTGATTAATACATGCATTATGTGATGTAAGTAATTCGGAACTTCATTATGTTAGGTTGCTTAACTAATGAGAGAATAATAAACGAAAGGTCATTGCGATTTCTAAGAAGATAACTCAACAATTTCTATGTAAATTTTCTACTATGTGAATACAAATTTCTATGCTACAAATTATGTCATGTACAGTTAATAACTATTGGTTTGTAGGTACTTCTTTTAGATTGGTTGTTCCAATCTGAAGGAGCTGCAATTAACAGCGAAACCGGTCATTTGTAATTATTTTTACTTCCTTACAAAATTAACAACAATTTATATTGAATTTTCGTCTACATGTCAGGAATTAAACTTTCTATATTGCTCATGACAAGGGGAATTATTCATTATCAAGTAGCTAGAAACGTATTGGTTTCAGTAGGTCAACATTCTTAGATTAGCATTGGGTGTAGTACCTTCATAGAAGGTCTGCTAATGTTAGGAGTGAATACGGAACCATTTGTTGAATTTATTTTTGAACTTGCCTATAATTGACTAAGTTTTAGCAAATCTATTGTCTGGCAACTTCTTAATCCTAATGCTATCATGTCGGATGGCACTTGTTAATATTTATTATCCTTGATAAGTTTAAATGTTGGCATTACATTCGAGTATAAGTGGGCTGCAAGAGTTACCATTTTTGCATTAATATTGAACACACCATGATTTGTGTTAATACATTTTGGATCTTTAGTGTTGTTTTGTTTCAGAGGAAGTATACTAATCTGAGGAGCTGCAATAACAGCGAAACCAGTTATTGGAATTTTCTTTTTACAAAATAACCATAATAAAGTTTTAGTTTCAGTAGGCCAACAAATATCTCTCAATTAGACATTGGTAGTACCTTCTTAGAAGGAGTACCAGTGCAATGTTAAGTAGGTAATCGGCCATTTGTTTATTTATTTTTCATCTTGTCCTTTGACTAAGTTTTTAAAATTGTGACTGGCAATTCCATCTATGCTATAATGTTCGGGACTTGTAATAGTTACCGATAGTTGTTTACATTCAAGTATATGCGGCGCAAGAGCTACATTTTGCATAGATTAATACACCATGATTTGTGTATAATATCAAGATCATTGTTAGTTGTTTTTCAGAGGAAGTAGTCCAATCTGAGGAGCTACAATAACAGCAAAACCGGTTATTGAAATTACGCTTTACAAAATAACCAACAATTTATAATAATTTTCGTCCACTATGCTCGAATTACTTTCCTAATGCCAAACAAAATTATTCATTATCAAGTAGCTAGAACAGTATTAGTTTCAGTAGTCCACCATCCTTAATTAGCATTGGGAGTAGTACCATCCTTGAAGGTCGGCCAATGTTAAGTAGGTAATCCGCCATTTGTTTATTTAAAAATGTTCAATCATTTACAGTAACTGCAGATTATAGTTTTATAGTTTCAGAAATTTTAAGAGTAAATACTTGATAGGCGATTTTTGCCTACTGCTAACTCGCTTCTGGGACTTCGAGGGAAACTAGATATTTTAAATCAACATGCTTTTATCCAACATAAACTTGTGAATTCAACGGAAACCAAGGTGTCACTAAAATTAAAAACAACCAACCTGGTATGGTATTATCTAAACACTATTGACTACTTCCAGTGAGGGTAATACCTTTTCGCCAAGGTAAACTAACCTACCCAAGCTACATGTTATTTCTTTGGGTGTCTATTGTAAAGTGCTCCATTAAAATAAATTGATCTTCCTTCCATAAAACAGTTTGAGGTGTCTTCGGCAGAATTCGGACAGATGAATTTGGGATGCATCTTGAAATTACTTGCATTGTTTTTCTCTTCCACATATGCGATATTATCTAAATTGAACATTAAACTTGAGCCTGAGGAAGGAATTTCTCGTTTCTTTGACTCGGCACAAATGTGAAATTTTTTCATGCGCAGACTATGAGGTCATAGGCGTCAGCGTTATATATTATTAATCAAAACAATTGAATAATAAAACTAATAACTTTAGAATACAATGTATGTTGCTGATATCATTTCTAACCTTTAAAACGCCATAATGAATATGACAGCTTATATAAAGAGTACACGTAACTCTAAAATTATATTTTAAAAAAAAATAACCCTCTGTATCGGTGGAATTTTCTAATACAGAAACCGTTAAAACGAAATATGATTTTAAGTATTTCAAAGGAACGTCATAAGTTGGAACGTGTTTTGTATTCTTATCAAAAAAATCATACAAAATATACCGCTATAAAGTATAGTGTCCATAGGTTGAGTTTGGATCGTTGGTTTTGTCGAACCATGATAGATTCTCAATATCCGCAATATCCTGCTGAAGTACTCTAATTGCACAGATGAATTCTAGACCTCTTTATTCGTTTGTGTAGTACTTGAGTTAATCGTCATAGAACTTGGGACTACCATATGAAGCTGATATTAACCACGCACGTGCTTTAATTTATCACTGCAGTGGCTTCCGGGTTTGTGTATACTGTCTAAGAAGCAAATGGTTGGCTGACGTCTGGTCAAAGCAAAGTCAGGGACTAACTGACATCTCATGGATAGCGTGGTAAACCTTGTTCCATGAAGCGGCCAATCTGATTCAGATTGGTTGTGGGCATTATAGCTGGTTGTTGTTACAGTCCAACGAGCGAGCCAGAAGAAAAAGAACGAGCGTCACTCAAGAACTATTCATCCGAATTACCGCAACAGAAGAGAAAACGAAAGGAAAGAATAGGCTGCGCTATCACAGATGAAGATTGAGACGTCAATAAAACCAAAACCGATGAATCTACAACCCGACAGTAAAGTATGGAAATGCAAAAGAAAATAGAGAAACAAACAATAATTAAAGTATAAGTTACATATAAAGAAATATTATGTTTATCCAGATACATATATCTACGATCGCCTTACCTAATATATTTACTAATGCTACAGTACAAGTGACGAACTTACTTCAAAGGAATTTGTTAAACATAAGAAAGAGAAAAGAATGATGTATAATAGTAACACCATTAAACATCTACACAACTATTATATCAAAGGGATACCGTTAGCTCAGTTATCCATACTCATAGATCTATGGTGTTCAAAGCATATCTTCATATAATTATCCTAATAATCATATAATACCAGTAAGCTAACCATAACATAAGCTAGCATAGTACAAATAGATAAACGTAATATAAGCTAGCAAAGCAGCGCTTTATAAAATTGGTACCCCTTTACTTTTTGCATATTACAAATAAATAAACCGTAACGTAAGCTAGCAATGCAGTCCTCCTATAAAAATTGGTATTCTTCTAATATCTACCTTAAGCAATTGATTCAGGATGTAGGTGACTTAACCGACATACCACGGTGGCCAGCCAAATATATTGACACAAGATGTGGAATTTTCATGACACATGAGAATGGTTCAGAGGATCATGCGATACTACATTTGATTTCCCCATGCTGCACCCGAAGGTACTAAATTGGCCAGAGAGCGAGTGTTTTTTATATGGAATTTTAAATTTTGCTGAACCCTTACTCTTCCGAGTAGGGTAGAGACCTTTAACGTGCGTGACAACACTCACGCACGATACCTAGATCTTATCTTTAATCCAAACAAGTGCGTATTTTTGTGAAAATGATGGCCTAACATTTTCAAGCGGATCGTGTCGAGATTTGAACGGGAACATTGGGTTTAGTAATCACACGCACACCAACTAAGTCCCGGAGAGTCCCAATCAAATGACAGCTGGATTCACGACTTGAACTTAAGCCTGGGTTACGGATATACCCAAAATAGGAAATCGAGAAACAGGAGGGCGGGAGCCGTGCTAAACCTTTCCATTAACGGAGAAATAAATATATTTGTCAATTAGCAGTCATGCAGAGAAATAGGAAGGTTTTCATACAGGCGTTTTTGACGTCGGGTTACTCCGGACGGGATCTTTTGCCAACGGAAACCAGTAGATGATTTGTCGCTCTTTGGTACCAATGTAAATAGATTCTCGTTTATTGTCCATTATCTTCATCTGTCATGCAAACCATTCTTAGTATAAAACAGTGTTCTCTTCCAACGTCGCGTCCGTGCGATCGTGTACATTTCCTAATCCCAGGTATCTCCGTCTTTAAACGGAATTTCATCTGCTGCAGGTTAATTGTATGTTTCTATTTAAGATAGGTGCCTGAGAGTTTTGTTAGGTTGTATGCCGCCGTTTAAGAAATATTGACTTCTTAAAACACGCTGTAGAACAACCCAGTATCTAGTAAAGAGTAGCATACGTGTACGCCATTAATGCTAAGAGGCAACGCCAATATGTGCTCGATTGAATTTAGACGCAAGTTTTGTTTTGTTGCGTTAGGACGACATTCTATTAGGGTTTGATTATCTACTCATAGGTGAAGTATTCTTTGTTGCAGTGCGTCTCAGGGCAATAGCGTCATGGTGGCAAATTTTCCGACTGTTTCTAGTTTATTTGACTGGTACTGTTGTGGCTTCGGCTGTGGTTGGGAACTTTCCCCCGCAGTCTGGTATACAAGATCAATGGCTGAATTTCAGTGTCAGAATTGATATGGATTTTTCGCGTTTAAAATTAGTAATCTATCAGGCATGTAGTGTCTTTTGGCTAGGAGCACTTTGATTTCTCTAAATGACACCACTGGTTTTTCCGCTGCTTATTTTTAATGAAAATACTCGAACTAATTTAGGCCATTCCTCCTGGGTAATTATGTTTGTTTATTAATACCTTGGGGAAACGTTTATGCATGCATTGGGGATGTGATACGTTTCCACCAACTGATTGCTTCTTGAATGTTGTTGCAATAATCAGTAGTTTTCCAATTTTTATAGGCATTGAAGGAAATGTTTCAATCCATAAGGTGTTGAAAGCCGGTGGGGATAATTTCTATCACTTGGATTATATATGGTTTCCTTGTGCGCCACTAGGTTTGTTCAATCAAAGAAGTGGTTTGCTTTCCGTGGACGACTATGTAGATAATTCCCAATATTTTCTATTACTTGTATAGACTGTCATGTTCTTGGTTTTTTTCGCGCTCATCATGTTCTTTCTCGTGCTTTCTGTCTCAAAAGATATATTGCGGCAGTCTGACTCTTGATTCATGTGCTTTATCGCGAACTATCCAATTCCTGATGTTTATCCTAATCTTCTAACCCTTCACGTGGGACACCATTTGCGTTTGCACGTCGGAGAGTAACGCTGAATTGAAAGCAAACGCGTATCAGATTTGTACTAGAAGTTTTCTTTAATTTTCTTTAATAATTTAATAAAAGATATGGTCTATGGTACTAACTTTCTATGCTGACCAAAAAATAAACAAGCACAGAACGCTGTCAAATGCTTAATAAAGTAATCATTTTCGGGGCTCCATTTGAGAAACGGCATGTGATTATGGAAACAAAATTACTGGGATTAAGTTCGCAAATTTGTATGTGACTACTAATGTTTTCATGTCTAGAATGATTAATCGTATCAAATGTTAACTTACTATTCATGTTCTAGAAAAATATTAGTCGTCCAAAAAATGATTTTATGCAATGGAAACGCAAACACACTTTATACAAAATTAATCCAATTTAAAACAAAACTCCTAAGTCTATTGGAATAGAGAAGATAAATTCTAACAGGCATTCCCCGAGAACTTAATTAATACTTTTCGTCGTGTACTGAAAAAAAAGCGTCAACGGTAAACTTATTTTGCCTCATTTGTAACGAACGGTGTTTAGTTATTTTTAAGATACATGAATAAAAGTAATGAGTTTTAAAGTTATCTGAGTGTTATAAGCATCCAAAGATTCTGTGCCGATTTGTACGGTTGTCCTGTAGTGCTGCTACACGTGTCGTCTTTTAGGCGTTAAGCTGATTTTCCTGGGCCAACTTGTGATATTCAATCTATTCCAGATGCCTGTATCAAAATTTGCATTTATCAACTACGTGTTATCTCGTACCCTGCACCTACGACAAGTTAATAGCAGTTGGCACCTATACCAAAAACTCGTTATATAGCAATTGACAGCAGACTTGTTGGTTTCTAGCAACCTACAAAATAATAAAAACTCTTCTAAAACTTAAAAAAACAACACAATACGCGGATAATAAATCCTTAATTCTCGTACATTTTTAATGTTGATCTGCAATATATAACAGGTTGGGTCTGAAACCAGTAAACGGAGTTTCATCTACCGTTCGCCTTGACCTATCGTGTTGTCCTGTTCCTGCAATTAGTTTCCATAATTTCAAGATTAGTACAATTTTTAACAAGCATAGCAATAAGATTAAATAGTGCTCACCTACTCGACAATCAACTTTTAGGCGCCCACTAATAGAAGGAAAATATTCTTTATAAAATTAAACATCTTCAAACTACGACGACCCACTTCTACTATAAAAGCTTTGCTTTGTAAATATGTTATCATTAAAACCACTTAAAAAATAAACTTCAGCTTGATAAAATAATTATACCCTTGTAAGGCGTAAATGAAGCAGACAAGTTTAGAAAAACAAATAATTAAATATTTGTTGCTGCTCCCATCATCGGCAGCTGTGTGGCTTATGTATCGCACAAAGAACCGCTTGTTGTCAAGATGTTAATATTATCAAGTACAAGCCCACCTCTCCAGTTAAGTTGATGACCAACTCGTATACTAATACTTCTTTGATAATTATGAAGTAGTTATACCTATCCAGTAATGATAAAATCAGTTAAATGAGTAGGGACTAAAGAGAAAACTAAATTTGATGGGACTACTAACACTATAGAGCATTGCATATGAAAAGTCCGAATTATTAAACTTTAAAAGCATCAGTTGTTTTGATCAACTTGGCCTTTTTATTTGTCTTGGCATTTTGTTTTAGTTTTGACAGATAATAAGCATTGATTTTCTTGTCATTGTACATAATAATCAATTTTAACAGCTCCATAAAGAAAGTTCCTCAAATGTTGTCAATGCATGATATTTGCGTAATTTTTATTTTTCAATTTAAGAAAGGTGCCAATAGTTCGCAAATTTCACAAGTGAAATTTAGTCTTGGAAAGTGAACAATGTGCGTGGCCTGCTACGACCTTAAAAAGTTACTGGAAGAAGTTGAAAGAACTTCGTCGAAATCGCATAAGTGGAAGACATTTTTTAGCAATCGCATTTCGCGTATTCAAGAACGCATTCCTCCATTTTCGTGGTTTCATGTTAAGTCCCAGGGCAACCCTGTGGATTGTGCCTCACCTGGACTTTCGGCTTCAGAGTTGGTTCATCATCCATTATAGTGGACAGGGTCTTTCTGGTTAGTGCGTCATAGCGAAGAATGGCCAGTAACGTCGCTGCCAATACTTATCGGCTCATCTCAGATGGACGTCGAATATCGTGCTCTGTCGTTTACAGTCGTTATGCCTGAGAATTTCTTGGATTTGTTATTGAATAAATTTTCAAAGCTGCCGAAAATTTGTAGGATTATTACATGTGTTCGTCATTTCATTCGTAATGTTCAATGTCCGGCGGATTTGCGTTTAAAATATTCTGATGGTTTGTTCTTAGCTCAACAGCAAGAGGCTATACATTTATTGATTAAAAAAGTTCAAACAAATGTTTTTGCCCAAGATATTGCAAATATTAAAACTAGAAGACTTGTTAGTAAACAACTACGTAGCCTTAGTCCGTTGCTAGTTAGTCGTGATATGTTGAGGGTGGGCGGTCGCCTGCGTAATTCAGAACTATCGCATGATGCAAAATTTCCAATTGTGCTTCCTCAGTCGCATCGTTTAACTAAATTATTATATTAGATTGTCATGAAAGACATTTACATCCTGGAAATCGAACAACTCAATTTTTATTAACTCAAAATTATTGGATCTTGTCCGCAAAGAGGGCTATTTGGCAATGCTTAAATAATGCATTCGTTGTTTTCGTGTAAACCCTGTGGCTTTATGCTCCCTATGGGGGTAAGACGTTTTTACATACGGGAGTCGACCTTGGTGGACCTTTCTCTGTCACGATGAGTCGGTGTCGTGGCGCAAAATCATTGAAAGCGCACATTAGCTTATTTATTTGTTTTAGCACTAAAGCTAACCCTTTAGAATTAGTGTCTAACTTGTCAACAGACGCTTTCGTGGGTGCTTTATGTCGATTTATTGTTCGAATAGGCAAATGTATTCAAATCTACTGTGATAATGGCACCAATTTCGTATGGGCCTCTTGTGAAATCTCTCAATTGATTCACCATTCAGCAGGCGTTGAGGGAATCGAATTTGTCTTTAACCCTCCTGCTGCTTCTCATTTTGGTGGGTTGTGGGTGGCCAAGTAAAATCCCATTTGACAGGAATTATTGGTCAACAAATTTTGTAATTTGAAGAATTCTCGACGGTATTGAGTCAAGTCGAAGCGATTCTCACCTCACGTCCACTTTGCGCACTGAGTTGCGAACCGCATGATTTTTCGTATTTGATCCCGGGTCATTTTCCTAATGTTAAACAAGTCTCGGTGTTACCTGATCCGGATTTGTTGTCCATAAACCCCTCTCGTTTAAATCGCTGGCAACTGTTGCAGCAAATGCTACAAGGGTTTAGGGAAAAAATGGAGTGTTGAATTCCTGCACACGCTGCAACAGAAAGGTAAGTGGTTGAGGAATTCCGCTACCCTGCCTATTAATTCGCTTGTTCTCTTAAAGGAAGAAAATAACCCCGTCTACAGTGGCGTTTAGGAAGAGTAGTGGATGTTTATCCTGGTAGGGATGGTATCGTTTGGGTAGCTACAATCAAGACAGCCCAAGGGTTAGTTATACGTCTAGTGAAACTATGTTTACTGCCAGTTACTTAATATTTAACTCTGAGGTTTACCTGGCACTAGAGCCTCACGCTTGGGTTCCATAATACTCTAAAGTCCAACTGTCTCTAAAAACCTCACGATTTGGATCAACATTAATTTTCTATAATCTCCACTGAGAAAATTTGCCACAGCTACTCTTCTGCACTCTGAAAGATAAAACCAACTACTCTACTAAAAATGAATAAAAGCTGCTACGGTAACACACCTAGATTTATTTACAGATTCATAAAGCACCAAATATCTTCAACAATATCTTCACATATTAATTAATTTACATACATTTCCCGTTTCAAAATAAAACATTTCCAACTCACATATTCCCCAGGTTAATTATTAGCCAAATAAAGTAATAGGGATTTACCATCACACTTACGTTACGCCTGGATTAAAACGAGCTCATAGTAACTTATAACTACTCGTGCAAAATTCTGCCCAATAAATTGCAAAAAAAGTCCCTTTTACCTTAACATAAATATCAAAATTTTATACACATAATTTCCAACATAAATAGAATAATAAATTAATATATCAAGAGTTCAATTAATATTTCACATAAAATATTGTCCGTGTAGTTCATAATCAAAATTCCAAAAAGTCATCATAAGTCATTACACCAGTTATGCACAAAACAATTTAAAACAACATCATTTACTTGGAATTCACCATCAGCTATGGATTCGCTATCTCCATCAACAACTGCTACCTTCCATCAATGACTGCGCCTTTAGGACCGTTCCAAATCTAGATTGGACCAGTCGTAACTGCACCGCTTTTGTTTTCTCCCATCAACCAGTATGACGGTACAACCAAACTCCCCCAACTCTGCTACTGATCCCGTTTATCTTTGATACGTAACCAAAATCACTCCACCACAGACATCAACTTCATTTTAAGAGCAAGCTTCTCACTCCATGCAACTACATAATCTCAAGCAGTCTGTACTTACTTGTTATCTATTAAACTTTATAAATTGCTTTACTGTTAGCTTGTTACTACACAATACCAACTTGTATTAGTAGTTTATTATCCAGTTGACTTTTTGCTGTCAGTTAATTCACCACGAAAGTCTAAGAGAGACCCACTATTAATCCCCGGTGCCTATATACACTGTTTAATCCCCCCCAAACATGCCAATTCCTTAAATTTCGTGCAATACAAACACAAACACTCTCAACCGTCTTTAAATTTTTGGAATTCTATACACAAACATAAACTGCCATCGAAAATAAGAGATTCTACGTTTATTTTTCAACGGTCTCGGTATTTTCTGAAAACTAATCCCTACTGCCACAAGTTATCGTTAAACACGCCTAACTGTTCTCTGTACCTGCTTCTAATATAAGCGCTCAAACTCCTATCTCTCACTTCGTCTAACCACCAATTAGTTTTCCTTCCGCTACTTTGCTTGAACCCCAATCTTCACAAACCCCACAATCAGTCTCTCTTTCTTTCACTCTTATTACCTAAAATAATCCCTCTTTATCTTTCCCTAATAACTTGTATTTCTAACCGACCAACTTTGCCCCACTAAACTATCTCTATATTAATACGTGGTATTTTCATTCTTCACTTTCCATATTCCATTTTATTCTTGCTTCCACTCATCTTAAACAAACACTTAATACACGATATCGCTCTCTTCCTTCTAAGTGATGCTGTACTTTTATAATGTATCTGTATTAAATATTACAACTTTGCTACTATTGTCCTGATGAACTCCAATTAGGGAAAAACGCGTCCACAGGATGCCTCCGTGGCTGAATTTGAGTTACTTGCCAATAATTCTTTTTTACTTTGTATATATATACATATATATGTATATATATATATATATATATATATATATATTCACTTATATATGTTTTTCGGTTTAGATTTCTTAGTTAATAGCTATAATTTTTTTTAATATAAAATAAGTTATTTCATACCTATTTTGGTAGGCGGGATGTTTAGTCTCCTTGTCGTAGGTTTTTCGTGTTTAATTTTAAGTCGTTGTAAATTGGTGGTTGTAAGTCAAATACCAAAGGTGTCATCTTTTGTCCTGTTATATCATGTCATAGAACCTCCTTTGCGCCTGTGGAAATTGAGTTGAAAAAGGGGTAGTGAACGACACTTGCTCATAGACGTTGAAGAAAAGCAGTTGTTGGTTCGGTAAAGGGAGTTTAGTCATTAGTGTCTTCAAATGTGATTTTATTGATAAACCCCTAAAAAACACAGTGATAGTACGTACAACACGTCCAATAAATAGCCATACAGACCACTTCGTTGAAGAGTAGAAACGACACTTATAGGACAATAGAATACGGCTGAGGTAAGTCGATATATGAAATTATAAGACCCCTCAGGCGTTAACAGTAGCTTTGCAGTGATATTCGATATATTAATAAGTACCGTAAATCAGCTTCTTAATCGGCTACGGAAGATAAAAGAAAATTCAAAAATGAATTCTATACCTAACGCATGCAAACAAATTGCTAGGACACAAGTGTTGTGTTCGTGCTTAATCGGAACAAAACGCCCAACGCACAACCTGCGACAATGGTTGAATTGTGTTGAAGCTTAGAGGCATCAGGCGAGCGCAGGATCCAAGAAAGATTATGGTGATACAGAATGGTGAACTTGCAAACGCGTAGTTTATCATTCTTTCTTGCAATTCGGTGAAATCATATTGCGAGAAATGATAGATTATGCATGAAAAACTACAAGTTAAGCAGCCGTCTCTAGTTACTCGACGTGGGCAGATACTCTTGCATGAAAGCGCTAGACCTCATGTGCTACAACTAACCGTGGGAAAACTAGGCAGTAGCGCGTTTAGCTATGGACATATGGACATACAGGAGTGTCAAGGCGTCGGGCCACCAGGATCGCCTTAACTGAACAATTGAAGAAATTAGGTATAGAAATTGAACTGATGAATCTCGTGAATACAATGAACTTGATCGCCAATATTTTTATGGTTAGCAACTTGAAAATTTTCCATTTTTATTGTGATTTCTATTGTTGTATATTATTACTTCGAGTACAAGTTGTGTATTTGGAATGGCATCATAACGTGAGTTTACGAACATTGAACAAGTCTACGTTTTACGACCAGCATTCAAGTTTGTATGCAACGATTTGCGAATATTGAAGTTGGCTACATGGTGGCATACTACACTACATTTCTCCACGCGCCAAGGCCAAGCTTCGTAAAGTGAGGCGGGGCTCAACCGATCGCAAGAGTCCCGCACTCGCTGGAAAATTAATTCTTTTTCAGCTTATACGAGATCGTACTGTACGGCTTTTCCTTGAGGTGTTACAATAGTTTGTTGTTTTTAAATAAAGGAAGTTTGATGTATAATATGACGAATTACATCTTTGCAAAATGTTCACCAAGAGAAGTTGAGCGGTAGTGCAAGAAGAAAATTGAATGTTGATAAAATTAAGAACCAACAAAATAAACTTGTTCAAGGATCCAAACTAGAGAATTTCTTTGTGCAAACACGAGATCAAACACCTGAATGTGAAAACCCAAGTGATGTTGCTAACAGGTAATTTCTCTTTTATTTTTTATCCTACTTGTGTTCTTAAACATTTCAGTTTTGAACAATAGTAAAATTAAGAACAATTTTGGTTGCCGCAATATTCGTGGGTCGTAGAGTTCGACGGTGTCACTGCTCGATATTTTACAAAAAGGTTCCCTATAAACCTCTTAGTGCGCGCAGAGTGTTGGTGCCTGGACCACTTAGTTATTAATAATGAAACCTTTTTTTTCTAATAACGTTAACTTCTCTTCTGGTTGTCTGTATTGGAATTAGCTAAACAAAACACTATCGTATTCCCAATAAAAATTTTAGATAACGATCTCGCAGAATCTTTTACATTGGAAGTAGAAGAAATTGAAACAATTTACAAGACTAATAATAAAAATCCAAAGCGTGGAGGAAAGGTGATGCATCAATTGCATATACAGGGTGTCCCAAAAGTCATGGTCCAAATTGAAGAGTTTGATAGCTGAGATTAATACCTATTCGAATAACTATATATGTTGTTATCCAATTGTTCATGGTTTCAAAGTTATAACAACTTTTGCGTTTTGTGTCAAAATCGTGCAGAACTTCGAATATTAATTTGCAATAAAAGAAATACTGACTTTTGAGGGTAGTTCGTTTTCTGTTGTATGCGTGAACGTTGCGTGTTTAATAAATGAGGACTTCCTCAAACATTTACTTATTATCGCAAGAGAAAATCATAATTCTTCCATAATTTTGGTTCTATGAAAAATTATGCGTGCTTTTCAAACTGAAATTACTCAAAAAAAGTATTACCACCAAAAAATGCACACCTAGCCAAAAAACTTCATTAATGTATGCACTTTGTTTAAAGGTATAACTGGTAGGTGTAAGATTAAATGCATAGAAAGTTTTTGGGTAATTTGTAGGTACAATCCCAGGAACAGCACTTTTATTAAGGAATTCGTAAGTAATAGCCAACTTATAATTTTTGTAAAATATGAACCCAAAATAATCAAATGTATTTAAAATTCGTTTACAACAAATGTTCGAATCTCCTGCCAGCAGTTCTTATACATAAACGACACCGTCTTAAAAAATTTCGTTTTAAAAACCTGAAGGCGTAACCGTTTTCTCTCAGCCTTCCAACGGCTACGAGTATTTTTGTACAAAGGTCCTGCTCGTTTGAAGTATGTGTTTCATACACATTTTCTTTCATATAACCCTACACAAGATGTAATCCAGGGGGTTGGGGTCGTGCGAACGCGGTGGCCAATAGATAGTACCTCTTCGTCCTACCCAACGATTGGAATATACATGATTTAAGTGTTCTCTAACAATACGAGTATTATGTGCTGGAGCACCATCGTGTTGAAACCTTACATTTGATTTTTCAATGCTCCACCCGAAGGTACTACATTGGCCAGAAAGCGAGTTTCTTTTACCTGGAAAAGTTTTGAATTTTGCCGAAAACTTGCTGTTCCAAGCAAGGTGGGGATCTTTAGCGTGCATGACAACACTCACACACGGGACCTCCATTTTACCTCTCATCCGAACGAGGGTGTATTTTTGTGAAAAATGCTCGCCTAACATTTTTCAAGCGGACCGTGTCGGGATTCGAACCCGGGACCTTGGGCGTAGTAGTCACACACATACCACTACGCCACGGAGCCGCCCCGTGTTGAAACCACACTATACGCATAGTTTCTAGAGGAATATCTTCTAGAAGATCGCTTAATTCGTGTCGAAGAAAGTGAAGGTACCGTTGTGCATTGAGCCTGGGTGGGTTTCAACACGATGGCGCTCCAGCGCACAATACTTGTAATGTTAGAGAACACTTAAATCTTGCATATACCAATCGTTGGGTGGGACGAGGAGTCACTAACTATTGGCCACCGCGTTTGACCGACCTCAACCCTCTGGATTACTTCTTGTGGGATTATATGAAAGAAAATGTGTATAACACACATACCACAAAAAAGCAGGAATTCGTAGAAAAATACGCGAAGTCGTTGGAAGGCTGAGAGAAAACGGTTACGCCTTCAGGTTTTTAAAACGAAATTTTTTAAGACGGTGTCGTTTATGTATAAGAACTGCTGGCAGGAGATTCGAACATTTGTTGTAAACGAATTTTAAATACATTTGCTGTTCTTGGGATTGTACCTACAAATTACCCAAAAACTTTCTATGCATTTAAGCTTACACCTACCAGTTATATCTTTAAACAAAGTGCATACATTAATGAAGTTTTTGGCTAGGTGGTAATACTTTTTTTGAGTAATTTCAGTTTGAAAAGCACGCATAATTTTTCATAGAACCAAAATTATGGAAAAATTATGATTTTCTCTTGCGATAATAAGTAAATGTTTGAGGAAGTCCTCATTTATTAAACACGCAACATTCACGCATACAACAGAAAACGAACTACCCTCAAATGGTCAGTATTTCTTTTATTGTAAATTAATATTCGCAGTTCTACACGATTTTGACACAAAACGCAAAAGTTGTTATAACTTTGAAACCATCAACAATTGGATAACAACATAATAGTTATTTAAATAGGTATTAATCCCAGCTATCAAACCCTTCAATTTGGACCATGACTTTTGGGACACCCTGTATATTAAGAAATCCTCCGAAACAAGACTCACACGTGTTAGAATTTTCACTCTCGCTTGTGGATGGAACGTTCCCAAAAAAGATACGCTGGTAAAATGTGTTTTTTAGGAAATATGCGGGAAAATCTTCTGTATCAGTAGTACATTATGGGCGTAATCACCCCCTCATTTCCTCCAGAATCCCTCATTTCCTCACTCATCTGGACCAAAAAGTTTTCTTCGACTAACCATTTTTCATCTTTCGAGATAAACCTATCTTAAATTTTTCATCTTTCGAGATAAATGAGCATCCACATTTCCTCCCACGAGATAAACCTATTTTTAAGATTTTTTACCGCTAACATTCTGGACCAAATAGTTTTCTTCGACTAGCCATTTTTTATCTTTCATCTGAACCAAATAGTTTGTCTAACCATTGCATCTTTCGAGATAAACCTACCTTGTTTGGTATCAATTAATATTAGATTTTTCTCAGCTACCCGAATCTTTAAGAATTTTTTAGATTGCACCATCCCCAAGGGAGCTACCCCCATTTTAAGATTTTTTACCTATAGCGACTTTTGAGCGTTCTTATAATTTTTTTTAGTCATGCAATACATCTTGTTAGTCTAAAATTTTACACAGAATCTGTAAACAGATTTAAAATCGGACTACTCCTTACAAAGTTATACCCCTTTAAAGTCCTGATCTTCTAAATTTTTCTCTTTGCTCTATAAGCAAACCTAACAAATAGTTTTCCTCGTCTAGCCATTGCATCTTTCGAGATAAACCTATCTTGTTGGTATCAATTAATATTAGATTTTTCTCAGCTACCCGAATCTTTTTATTTCTAATTTTCAGATCTCCGCGGCTCGCTCTTTTTTAATGTCTTAAAACCGTAGAAATTGTTTTGTGAGCCTTAGAATTTTGGTGTTGAAAATAAAAAACTAAACATATTAAATAAAATTTATTGATAAAATAGCCGCTACTGAACACCTTATCCATCTAACGTATTAATTTTTTTAAATAATATTAACAAAGATGCTAGTTCGCAGGATCTGATATTTGTGTAAACAAGGATGAACTCCATTCAACGGTACATCAACTACTTATTTTCTCTTTAGGAATATACACCAGAAACTTGTATGCTTTTAATTAATTAAAAGCAGAAAGTTTTGTCCGAAACGCTACTGTAAAATATATAGAGCAAATAAATTATTCCTGAATGTGTTTTCAATTGCAATAACTGACTATACAACCACAATTTAAATTACACTTTATTTAACTAAGTTACTTTAAACAAGAAATTACCGCATCCAAAAATTCCAATGCATGCTTAACAATAATGTAGAAATGGCAAGGTCGACTTTTGATGTCCAATGTAATGTGTTTTAAATATCTAAAAAGAAAGCGCATTTTGCTGGTATGAAATCTATGGAATTTCTCCTGTAATGAAAGAAGAATGCATTCGTAATTGAAAATGCGTGCTACAACTTTCGCTAGATACCAGCCATGTATGTTAATTAGAAATTTTGTGTATGACATCATTAACTACCTAAATTCCAGAATTAACAAAAATGTAATAAACCAGATTAAGTACTGAAAGTAAATGGGTCTTATTACCTAAATTACCTTACGTGATGCGGTAGAAGCATTATAACGCAAATTCCGGAAACTTCCAATGTAGTATTAATAAATTTGTAACTCGTAATCCAACAAATATTCTAGATTTCTTAACGAACATTTGAATGCTGTTTTATAATTTCTTTTCTTGGACTTTCTATTAATTATGTTGAGAATATGTTTCAATGACGCGCATTTCAAATCGAGATATAATTGTTTGTAGATTACCAATAACACGAGGCGCTGAAAAGTGCGTATTTACGGAAAATACAAACCTCATTTAGTAGTATAATTAACGGAGCTTAACAGTGGACGATGTTACACCACGACATTAAATGGCATGCATGAATATTTTCTTTGGAAACAATCGAAGATTGCTGAAGACACTCGAAGAGTGCACAAACGCGGTCACTAAACCACAATTAATAATCGCCTTTATAGGTTTAACATTTCTACCATTACCCAATGACTGGTGCTACGTACATGGAAACTTTAATTTCTTATTAGAGAGAATCCTTATTCTCCCACGCACTGTTGCGTAGCTGGATGCCCACCCCTTTTGGGAATATATGCTCGTTATAGGTTGTAAGACCCTCGGTTTTACTTAACTACACTTTGTGAGATCCCTTTAATCTTTTTAATCGTGTCCTTCTCGCGCACAATACAGTAGGACTTAGCCTTACTACCTACAGATTCTAACACCAAGTCACCGTAAAACTCGTCTTTAAATTTCCCCCACAACTTTTTGTTAACATGCGGTATATTGTGTTTATTATTTCCGCGTACACCACTTTAAACCTAAAAAATAAAAACAGGATAGTTTAATACGTCTATTAATAATTTATGGTAATGTTGGCGATACAAATATGTAAAAACAAACTTTATCAAGAAATATGTTTTAATAGAATACATACATGTATTGATAACATCTATAAACCGCTGTGGTAACCAGAGTCTGGCGAATCTGGGATAGCCAAATCTCTAAACATTTTCGCAAGCGATTGCCTTGCAGTTGCATCTTTTAAGTACTGAATAGGAAAACATTTAATAAGTTCCAACACTGTCAAGAAATTTAAATTGCTGCAATCATTAGACAGAGAAATACTGGCACTGCTCTCTCCCTCTAATAACGTTTGAACCCTTTCTTCCTCCGTCGTATTTCCACATACTTTTTTATATCACCAACAAATTTTCGTAAAATTCTGGAAAGTTTCTACACCTTAACTCGGCCATTTTAAAACAGATCAATTCTCGCAAATTTAATAGCTTGATGCACTCGTACGCAGGTAGCACAATAACATTCCCATCTTTCGTAATCTCCATATTATATAAATTCTCTTTTCAAAATTGTTCAAAACCATATACTTCTATTAAAGGCTGTGCTCAGCTGCAATTTGAAATCTTGATCCAATTGTATCTCAACAACATCGTTTCCAGTAGTCAGACCATTTAATCGTACTTGTTTTGAGTCTTGAGCAAATTGGTGAATTTGAAATTCCACTTGAAAAGTACACAATTTCTTCCAATCGAAGTAAGAGAATGTTATCGTAGAATCAGCACACATACCACTACAGCAAATAACTTGGATGGCAGGTTGAAGACCACCATATAAATCAAAACCAACTTCTAAGATATGGTGGTGATAATTTGGAGGAAATTCGCCTAACCTATAGGTTGACTTACCAACTAGTTGGTTGATATTTAATTGTGGTACTCGCACATCACTTGTAACGTCAACACAAGAAAATCCATCTTTATTTATAATTTTAATCAAACTCGACGATACTTTAACGACTAATGCACTGGAACATGGCTCTCGCTTTTTATGCCGATGGTCGAGCGTGCACAGCTCCTTATTATATTAGTTGGCGTTATATGCAAGTCTTGACTGGAAAAGTGACGTCTATAATTGTTTTATAGTGGGTTTTACCTGTTTTAAATAACTTCTACGTCATATTTTAGGAAATGGTAGGCTTGAATATTTTCCAAATGAATCACCAAGCAAAAGTATATGCTTAGCGGTATTAAAATTAACCATTAATTTCCCATTTTTACGATCGTGGTTAATTATAGATTAAAATTTAATTTGTTCACGTTCGAGCTTCCCGTAAACTATCATATTTTATAGTACCAATGCGCTGTATAATACATGCATACCCCTTCGCCGCGCTACTGCTATTCTTGTAATTGCTAGAAAAAGTCACTCTCCTTTTTACTGTTAGAACCGATGCAAAGCACCATTTTTGTATACTTTCTATAGCACATCGCGCACTTTTTCGTCTGATAATTAAATTTTGCTTCTGTAGGCTTCTACACTTTCGCATAGCGGTCGGCCGCACGTAATGATTTCTAGAACCGGTAAGTACTCGATATCGCCTAAACAGAGAATTATATGCTCGATGTCTGTCAGCTTCCGATTCCCTCGTAAAAGGTAACGTATCTTTCCTACTATTTGTTAAACAAAAACTACCGGTATCGCCATTGTGGACGTAAACAGATGTTTGTGGATGTGTACGAGAGTATGTAACCATATAGATTAACCAGTCTAAGCTATTTTATTTAGTCCACGAAAACTATTATTTTCTAAACCATAATTAATGATCGCCTTTATAGGTTCCACATTTTGACTATTTCCCAATGACTGGTGCTACGTACATCGAAACTTTAATTTCTTATTAGAGAGAATTCTTATTCTCCCACGCACTGCTGCGTAGTTGCATGTCCATTCCTTTTGGAGGTATATGCTCTTTATAGGTTGTAAGACCCTCGGTTTTACTTAACTACAATTCGTGAGACTCCTTTAATCTTTTTAATCGTATCTTTCTCGCCTACAATACAGTAGGACTTAACATTACTACCAAGAAATTCTAATACTGGACCCTCATTAAATACGTCTTTAATTTTCCCTACAACTTTTTTTGTTGACAAGTGTTATATTGTATTTATTATACGCAGGGTAGTCACTCTTTTAAGATAAATATATTTTGCTAGGTATCAACTAATATTAAATTTCTCTAGGGACCCCAAATCTGTAAATAGATTTTAAATAGGACCACCCCATACAAAGTTATGCGTTTTAAAGACCCAAATCACTAATTTTGCTCATTTTATTTAACACCATTTTAAAACCTTTTTCGCTACCAAAGACATATGCCTTAGCCAACCATCACCGAGAAATCTAAAACCGCCGTGTCCCGCGAATACCACGTGGAGATAACACGTATACTCTGTCAACCAGGATAGAAGCCGGAAGGATTTGGAAGGTGAGAGAAGAACTTAAAAATTATGGAATCTTAAAACTAATATATACAAATATAAACAACTATCTTATATCTTTACGCCCCCATGCGTAGATTGTTGTACTATTAGGAATGATGCACTTTTTGTCATCTTCCCTCGAAAAACTAATTTTATTAATAAGCTGCGTATGCAAATCGTATTTTTTTACTCCAGATACATACGCAGGCAAGTACTCGATACCATCCAAATAAAGAATTGGATGCTTGGTGACTGTTAACATCCGCTTTCCTCGTGTACGCCCAGACACATCCCAGCCCATGAGCACCCCTGCGCATGCACACCCCTGCCCATGCGCACCCCTGCGCGTACGCACCCTGCCCATGCTCGCTCACATGCACACCCTCTCTGTGCGACTGCTATTTCGGGGTAACGTCACATCCCTTTATAAATAAAGAACAATGTTATATACTATTATAAAATGTTTATTCTAACATTATACATAACAAATTTAAAAATATTTAATGCCAAGCATGGAGTCATTTAAGCTTAATTTTAATACAAAGTTATACACAGAAGACAGTCCTTTCTTTATGTTTGTTTGCAGTGGTGTTAATTTTATCTAATTTTATTCGCAGCTTAGAATTTAAATCAACACCCAAGTCTTCTATCTCCTTTTCTAACCAATAGTTTGATACATAAAGACCGTCTAGGTTTTCGAATTGTAAAATGTACCAAAGTTTGCCTCTATATTTAAAGTCTTTGATTCCATCGACAACCAGATCCATTCCTTCGTGTAATTCTTGCAGCTTGTGACAATCTTTTAATCGCAGCTTTCCACTATATTCTGCATACGTATCTTGTTAGCTTGATCGACTTCTTCTTGTCGGTATTGGAGGAAATCCTTTTTCTCCCACACACTGTTGCATAGTTGCATGTCCACCACTTTTGGAAATATATGGTTGTTATAGGTTGTAAGACCCTCGGTTTTAAATGATCCGAAAGGTTCTTTACTAGGTAAATATACAATGTTTAGCGGAACCCCTTTGCGTGTGGTGTACGCCAAGGTTACGAAACCCGCATTCCTTATGTTCGTCTTTGTTATCTGCCATTTTGATAAATACGTTTTTAGAATAACCTTTTAAAAAGTATACGGATTTAGTACCATCCTTTTCTGCAAGAACGCCTACATAACTAAAAGAGTCTTTCTTACTAACCGCAAATGCATACAGCTTGTACAACCCGGATGTATCTAAGTCAGTCCATCGGCACATAAAATAATCTTTTAATTCTTCCTCACTTTCTCTAATAAGATGTTCTTTGTCTAACACATCTTTGTATTGTTCGCGTATTGTCGCAGTGTTTTCCATGTAGTCCAATTTTCGCCTTTTTGCATCCATTTCCTCTAATTCCAGTTGTCTTTTCCTTCCACTTACAGCGTATGGCATACATAATGGGGCAATTTCCTTTAGCGTAAACGGATAGAGTTTACTACCAATATTTGCGCGTTGTCATACAACCTCTGGGCGAATGTTAGGTGTATTTATCAATCCCAATTCCGAAATGGCTATTTCTTTTGGAATTGTAGAATATGGTGTTGCAGATTGTGTAAAATATGTACTACCTGCTTTAAAGTAGCATTTGTGTAAGATTTTTATTTTATCTTGGCTGTCTTCCTCCTCTACTATCTCCAAATAATTTACGGGTAAATAGTTAAAACTAAAAGCCGAAAGCACATACTTTATCAATTTTTCCCTTTCCTCTAGTTTTTCGGACAACTTAATTTGCAAGCCCGTCAATTTCTTTGTATTGCCATTCCCCCAATACACGTACTGTAGCAGGTTATTATAGACTAAACAACAGCTATTTTGTAGCTTGTCCGATAGCGTACTCCACATTTTGGCAAGTGATACCGAGTACATTGGCGCCTTTAGGAAGTATAACTTACTATCTTCCAATAAGGTTAAACAATCTTTTAAGGGTTTATACACTCGTTCCGCACTGACATAGCTTCCAATTGCACAGTTGTATATTCTCGCTTCCAATCGCGTAATACCATGTTCTTTGGCCAAAGTAGACGCAAATGTTTCCCTTAAACGTACATCTGGACAACGTAAAAATCTAGTATATGATTGCCAAGTTGTTTATTAACACCAGGACTTGTTATCTGACACACAAATTTGTTGTATATCTTAATTCTTGCATTGGTTGTTAGCCATGTTAAACAACCAATCCATGCAGTTTTATCGTTGTCAACTATAATATTACACTTTTCTTCGTATTCTCCCTTATAGCAAAAGTTATGCTTTGTAGTTAAATAATTACACACCTCCATCTTGCTAAATATGCCCGCAAAATCTTGGGTTACATCCATGTCAAAAAGATAGAAATAATCTTTTTCGACTTCGTCTAATATATCTGGTAGTTCCTCCAATAAAGTTTCCAACTTAACATCTGCTAGTTCCACTTTGTATCGAACACATATAGGATTTTGGAATTTTTTATTAATGCATTCGAGTTCTTCTTTTCCGATAATTTCTTTTACTCTCTGGCCCATCTTGTTAGTGCTTTCCAGAGAAAACGGAAGCTTAGCTTTAACACCATGCCTAGCGGAAACAAATCGGTTGAACTTTCTTCGTAGATAGCTGTTAAATGCACCACAAATTTCTTTTTTTAGGATAAACATCCTTTTGTTTGCAGATGCTTGTTCGGTGTCAGAAAGGTCGCAAATTTTAACCAACATTATATTGTCACAAAATGGTTCTGCAATTGGTGTGTGTAGTCCACCAGTCAGCATCTTTTCGCCTTCGACATAACAAATATTACCAATATCTGTCACCAGATTATTGTTGCACATATAATCTGCCAACAGCCATAATCCAAATCGCTCATTTGTCGGTTTCACTTTATTCCCAAGAAGTTGAGACATGTTAATCACCTTGGAGACGCTCATGTTTACCGTTCTAGCTACTATCGAATACTAAATTGAATACGAAAAAATTGTTCTCTTACGTATTCTACAGAGTGAGGACGTATATTGCCGAAGATAGTCGAATATGTTGTTATCCAACCTAAGCCGACAGGGATGCGCATCGACATATATCCGGATATATGTAGGATGTTAAGTTAGTGAAATTGCCCCATAGGGTGAAATTACCCCACATGACCACATGGCCATATGACCACATGACCATATGACCACATGGCCATATGACCACATGACCACATGACCATATGACCACATGACCATATGACCACATGGTCATATGACCACATGACCACATGACCATATGACCACATGACCATATGACCTAATTGCTTTTAATGAGTTTTCTCATTACAAACCCATTAGCACTAATTGCATTTTAATGAGTTTTCCATTAAAAACAAGTGTGGACCTAGGTTAGATAAAGGAAAAATTAATAGGTTAGGTCAGCGCCGCGGCGCTGACCCAACCTATTAATTTTTCCTTTATCTAACCTGCAATGCAATTAGAATAAAATTAGATAAAATTAAAGCCACTCCAAACAAACATAAAGAAAGGACTGTCTTCTGTGTATAACTTTGTATTAAAATTAAGTTTAAATGACCCCATGCTTGGCATTAAATATTTTTAAATTTGTTATGTATAATGTCAGAATAAACATTTTATAATAGTATATAACATTGTTCTTTATTTATAAAAGGCTGTGACGTTACCCCGAAATAGCAGTCGCACAGAAAGGGGTGTTCATGGGCAGCGAGCATGGGCAGGGGTGCGTACGCGCATGGGCGCGCATGGGCAGGGGTGTGCATGCGCAGGGGTGCTCATGGGCCGGGATGTGTTTGGGCGTACACGAGGGAGGCGGATGTTAACAGTCACCGAGCATCCAATTCTTTATTTGGATGGTGTGGAGTACTTGCCTGCGTATGTATCCGGAGTAAAAGAATACGATTTGTACACGCATATAATTAATAAAATTAGTTTATCGAGGGAAGATGACAAAAGGTACATCATTCCTAATAGTACAACAATCTACGCATGGGGACGTAAAGATATAAGATAGTTGTTTATATTTGTATAGATTTTGTAAACCTATTGTATATATTAGTTTTTAAATTCCATAATTTTTAAGTTCTTCGCCCAACTTCCAAATCCTTCCGGCTTCTAACCTGGTTGACAGAGTATACGTGTTAACTCCACGTGGTATTCGCGGGACACTGCGGTTTTAGATTTCTTGGGGGATGGGTGGCTAAAGCATATGTCTTGCGTAGCAAAAAAAGGGTTTTAAAGATGGAGTTAACTAAAGATGGGCAAAAATTAGTCTTTAAAACGCATAACTTTGTATGGGGTGGTCCTATTTAAAATTTATTTACAAATTTGGGGTCCCTAGAAAAATTTAATGTTAGTTGATGCCAAACAAAATATATTTATCTTAAAAGAGTGACTACCCTGCGTATAATAAATACAATATAACACTTGTCAACAAAAAAAGTTGTAGGGAAAATTAAAGACATATTTAATGGGGGTCCAGTATTAGAATTTCTTGGTAGTAATGTTAAGTCCTACTGTATTGTAGGCGAGAAAGATACGATTAAAAAGATTAAAGGAGTCTCACGAATTGTAGTTAAGTAAAACCTAGGGTCTTACAACCTATAAAGAGCATATACCTCCAAAAGGAATGGACATGCAACTACGCAGCAGTGTGTGGGAGAATTCTTATTCTCTCTAATAAGAAATTAAAGTTTCCATGTACGTAGCACCAGTCATTGGGAAATGGTAGAAATGTTAAACCTATAAAGGCGATTATTAGTTGTGGATTAGAAAAATAGTAGTTTTCGTGGACTAAATAAAATAGCTTAGACTAATTAATGTATATGGTTACATACTCGTACACATCCACAAACATCTGTTTACGTCCACAATGGCGATACCGGTAGTTTTTGTTTAACAAATAGTAGGAAAAATACGTTAGGTGTTAGTGCGTGGAAGCCCATAGGATCGTTGGATTCAAAAAGAACGATGCGGTGGGATGTATGGTTGTCTCCGTTAGAATAATCTAAAGTGGTTAATTGATTGTATTAGATGTTTAAATAAGCGAAGTGTAAAGGTCTACATAAACAAAAATTAATTAACCGACAAAAAAGTGCGCGATGTGCTACACTTATAAAGAAAGTATGGAATGGTGCTTTGCATCGGTCCTAACAATAAAAAGGGCGACTGACTTTTCCAAGCAACTACAAGAATAGCAGTAGCGCAGAGAAGGGGTATGCATGTATTATACAGTTGCTGCAAAATATGTTAGTTTACGCGTAGCTCGGATGTGTAATTGATCACAACTTAAAGATCCCTCGGAGGTTTAAAAATTCTCGGCCCATTGTCGTTTGAAAAATGTTTGCAAATTATCAGAACAGGAGCGGGTCGAAGTTTAATGGATGATTGACTGAGTTTTTCTATCTTTTACGAGGGAATTGGAAGTTGACGGACATCGAGCATCTATTTCTCTATTTGGACGATATCGAGTACTTACCGGTTCTAGAAATCATTACGTGCGGCCGAGCGCTATGCGAAAGTGTAAAAGCCTACAGAAGCAAAATTTAATTATCATACGAAAAAGCGCGCGATGTGTTATAGAAAGTATGGAATGGTGCTTTGCATCGGTCCTAACTGTAAAAAGGAGAGTGACTTTTTCTAGCAATTACAAGAATAGCAGTAGCGCGGCGAAGGGGTATGCATGTATTATACAGCGCATTGTTGCTCTAAAATATGTTAGTTTACGGGAAGCTCGAACGTGCACAAATTAAATTTTAATCTATAATTAACCACGGTCGTAAAAATGGGAAATTAATGGGTAATTCTAATACCGTTAAGCATATACTTTCGCTTGGTGATTCATTTGGAAAATATTCAAGCCCCCCATTTCCTAAAATATGACGTAGAAGTTATTTAAAATTAAATTGTTGTAAGTATCCTGTAGACAACAAGTTGGTATTTTCTTAGTAATGGTTTAAAGTGTTTTTGGTTATAGTAGCATTGCATCTTCTACAGCACGACTTGCACACAATTTGTGTGCGTGTGCTACCACCCTTTTGGATTTTTAATATGCACGCGATCCGTATAACATGGAAGACGTTTTCCGGTGTTTCTACTAACGGCATTCACACCATCGACGATGCGAACCAGGTGCATGCATTAGCGCTAAATGTATTGGACGAGCAGCAAGGATTATGACATCATTTAGTTCCCCACCGAATCCTCAACTTCGTTCGGGTGTCTTCGGAAACCTTCGGTTTGCATTCTATAAGGAGCATAAATCAGGTACGCTCGAGTAAGCTTTTTAGTTAGTTCGCTTACAAGTTTAACTAAAGTGCTATAGTGCGGGTTTTGTTTTGTACTAAAATGGTACCTGCAAACGTTTTTAAATGCGAGCCGTGTCACGTCTACTTTACCAGAAGGGATGCTCTCAAACGGCATCAGAACAAATGTTGTGGTGCAACATCGTCCAAGGTTAAGCTTATACATCCGTCTGCAGCAAAGTACTTAAACTGTGGGACTTGCGATTTCGCTTTTACGAGAATGGGCAACTTACAGCGACACAAGGAAAAACAGCACGGCATGTCATTAAGCCGTAAACGTTCAGCTCCGCCAGCTGTTAAAGGGTCTTGTACGAAACAACCACGAATTATGTGTAAAGTATGCGATTTCGAAATGGAAAAACTACGTACGCCGCACATTTAAGGAGCAACAGACATAAAAATGCATCAGTTACCGCTACTAGCGACGATGGTGTAGAAATGGTTAGCACTGCGTTTAACAACCGTATGGCTAGCTATCGCATAAAGAACGTCAGTGTCGACGATGGAGTGTCCGAGTTTCTTTGGAAGCAGAAGGAACGATTTATTCGATTACTTAATAAAAAAAGAATACAACATATAATCCGGAAAATACGTACGAGGTCTTAAACATCATTCCTAATAGTACAGCAACCTAATTAAGGTAGGTCAGTAAGCAATATTTAATTGCTGTTAATTGACTAGCATTTAGCGTACTTTCCTATTTAAAACCCATTACATTGGAATGTGTTTACCTCCACGTGGTGTCGCTGGACGGTAAAACATATTGTTAGGTTAACGATAATATGTCTTATTAACCGAAAACACGTTTCCTCTTTTTACATTAATCTCTTTTATTACAGGTCTATTTAAACAACACATTAATCTTTTTGTTACAGGTTAACCTGCTTGGATTCGGGTACACACCGGAAATAATGTTATACTTTGTAAAAATTGTAATTAGTTTATTAAACTGTAAATTGGATAAAATAAATTTTCGCATGCTTAATTTATGTTAATACTGCTACGTGCTTGGTTAAAGGATTGTAGATATTAAAAGGAGAGGTGATTAGAAATTGATCTTGGTACAAAATCTTAAAATTGGGGTAGCTCCTTTAGGGATGATGCAATCTGAAAATTTAAAGAGATATGGGTAGCTGGAAAAATCTAATACCAAACAAGGTAGGTTTATCTCGTGGGTGGAAATGTGGAGAAAGATTTATCTCGCAGAGGGTATGTGTGTAATTTTGCAGGGCGTGGTCCTATATTAAATCTGTTTATAGATTCGGATTCTACATAAAATTCTAGACTAACAAGATGTATTGCATGTATAAAAAATTTTATAAGAACGCTCAAAAGTCGCTACAGGTAAAAAATCTTAAAATTCGGTAGCTCCCTTGGGGATGGTGCAATCTGAAAATTTAAAGAGATATGGGTAGCTGAGAAAATTTTAATATTAATTGATACCAAACAATGTACATTTATCTCGTGGGTGGAAGTGTGGAGAAAGATTTATCTCGCAGAGGGTATATGTGTAACTTTGCAGGGCGGGGTCCTATTGCAAATCTGTTTGCAGATTCGGATTTTGCGTAAAATTGTAGACTAATTTAATGTATCGCATGTATAAAAAAAATGTTTAAGGACGGTCGGAAATCGCAACTGGTAAGAAATCTTGAAATCAGGGTAGCTCTCTGGGGGATGATGCAATCTAAAAAATTCTTAGAGATTCGGGTAGCTGAGAAAATTCTAATATTAATTGATACCAAACAAGATAGGTTTATCTCGAAAGATGCAATGGCTAGACAAAGAAAACTATTTGGTTCAGATGAAAGATAAAAAAAAAATGGCTAGTCGAAGAAAACTTTTTGGTCCAGAATGTTAGCGGTAAAAAATCTTAAAAATAGGTTTATCTCGTATGTGGAAATGTGGATGCTTGTGGAAATGTGGAGATGAATCTCCTCATTTCCTCCTTATGGGAATTTACATGTAAATTTGGTCCAGATGTGTGTGGAAATGTGGATGCTGGTGGAAATGTGGCGGTGATTCGTAACTAAATACACTACTTGTATCTATTACAATTTTTAGCAATACAGAAAATAGGTTCTGTAAAGGTTTTAATGATTGGAAAATAGATGAGAGAATACTCAGCATTATACATCTATTTCTTAACAAAAATCAGCGGAATGTAGAATGTAAATTATAGTTAATAAAATTTCTTTATTCATAAATTACTCAATGGTGTTATTTATTTATTATCATTTTATTTTTCTCATGGGGGAGGTTAGAGTAGGGCGTGCAAACATCATAAGCCCCACGGTACTAATTTTGGGAAGAAGTCTTGCCTTAGAGTTAGGACACAAAGTTGTTGATTATCCGCCATAATCTCCTGAAGTCACATACCCATTATCATTTTATTCAAAGTATCCAAAACCATTCGGTTTTTAAGCCATAAAAATTTCAATTTCTTCTACAAAGGAATCAATGCATGTCTGATAGTTAGCAACATACTATCGACTCTAATACCGATTGTTTTAACGAATGTATGCTTATCAATCAATATTTATGGGCATTCCATATGCAAAACAATTTAAAGGTATTCCTTTGAGCTTAACATTTAGCTAAGTGGTTGGTTCATGGATCAGTTGACGGATTAACTAAATTACACCAATCGACATTTGCCTTACTCCTGATTTAGAGTACTACCCGCATTCTTACTCGTATAAAATCAAATCGCAATGCAAATCGCTAAAAATAGTACTAAACCTCACGGGAAACATTTTGTTTGAAGTTATTAAACCCTATAAAGACCTTCGTTGATATGGGGTAATACAGGTACAGCGTCCTAACTGACATTCTTTTTATTGCAGGCGAGAGGGCAGAATTATTTTCTGTGTATAGGAATTATCGTCTGGGAATATCGTAATCGGGTTGCAAAACAGGAGAAAGCCTTTTTGAAGATGTTTCATATATTCTCTACTGATAGAACCTTATAACAATCTATCATTGTTGAAATAATTTATGTAAATGGAAAGTCGCACCTAACATATCCTAGCAATTTTTGTTCAGAAAAGCTTGTCTTATTCATTAATTTGTTCATCAATTTTATACAGAAGTAGCAAAAGATTAGTTGAAAACCTAAAAATCCAAAAGAATACAGAACGTTACAACGAAACGGAAGCAAAAAACAAAATTCTTAACGAGAAGGAACTAAATCACAAAACAACTTTAAATGAACAAGATTTAATTGTAGACCCTGAAAATATGTTGTAAATTGCGATTGTTATTGTGAATTACATTTTTCCAGGCATAATGCAGAAAATAAATAACCAAGAGGTTTTTGTTATTGCTATGATTCCAATTGGAAACAGTTGGAAGTTGCCTTCAAAAAAAGATGTTAGCTAGTACAAAGTAGAGAATATTTTACAAAAGCTTGAAACAATTTTTGATGAGTCAGCGCACCAGTACAACTGTATTGACGTTGGGCGTTAGTGACCTGACGTACATTTTTATTATTTGACAAGAATTTATTTTTAATGTGATCACTTCCAATAGACAGACTCACGAACTTCACGATATTCACGGCTTAGTCTGGGGGAGCAATGAGATTGGGCGTGGATGAAAAGTAAACTCATCTATAGGAGAACGGGAAAGGAAGAGGGGAATTGAGCGCCACTGCATCTATATGGACAATAAAATACCAAAGTAATCTATGAGAAGACGCAGAAACCCACAGGCTATAATGACTATCAAAACATACTAGTTATACGAAACAACTTCAACTCCTGCTGCGATGATCCTGAAAGAAAATGTCACACAATAAATTTTTAATTAAAAGACACTGTTTGCGTCTTGCAACAAAAAAAATACAACAGTATACATAAATTAATAATCATGAAACTATCACACTAAAAGTGTTATACCTAAACATGGATATCAAAATGAAGTCACTTAGATCACTTCTATAAACATTTCTCTGCTGGAGTGTCCCTCAAATTTCATTATTCAGAATTTATTTCCTCAAATTGTACTCTCATTAAATTTAGATACTGGTAAATAAAAGACTTAGTGCTTTGAACCAAAAATATAATTTAAAATAATTCTTTTCCTTCTTTCAAATACATGTAAACAAAATAACAAATTTAATATTCAAAAGTAAAATTAATCTTTTCTATAGAATAAGGATTCATAAATATTCTCATTAAATACTGAAATTTTGATACTAGATACTATTTTCATAAACAAAATTTGATAAACCCAATTGACAGATCTGTTAGAATGGTTCACAATAAATGTTTGATAAATCACGCATGTAGTATTTGTTACTATAAAAGAAATCAAAAGCATATAAATTAAAATTGTTGAAGTTGACATGGCACAAAAATACCACAGTTAATCTACTAATTATTAAGCACACAATAAATGGCGATATTTAGTTGAAAGTGAACTTTACAAACTTTTATAAAACCACATGCTTATTTCACATGTTTCAGAAAATAATTCGATTTACATTCAAAGAACAAGGTTTTCCTTTCTCTTTATAAATCTTTAAATTTCAACACTCAACATAGAAAATTATCTGACATACAATTTTTGGAACACTGTAACTCTTAAGATTTTTAATAATTGAACGAACATTTTTATATGTCGACAAACGCAATAATATATTTTCAAACGCAAACAACATAGGAAAGTTAAACACACACTGGCATCAATTCTCGTACTAATGAGGGTTTCTAAATACCTGACCTCCACGCAGATAAAAACTCCAGCCTCAAAAAATTCCAAACCAAAAGCATAGAACTTCACCTTGACAACAAAATTTCTGTAATGATAATTCCGAACCAAACGGAGGACATCATGACGTATTACATTCCAATCAAACAAACACCAATATGTGCGATCACAATTATTTCTAGGTACTAAAGTTTCTTCACAAGACAATAAAAAATGCGCTAAAAGAATTAAAGTTTCTTTTAACATAAGAACCACCTAAAATATTGTTATCTCACCGTTAATGGATACTGTGTTTAAATAATCACGTTGATACGTTAACTTAATATCTTGGTCGTAGTAACAAAAACCTCGGGAAAATATACTCACTACGTATATACTTTTAACATTCCGGCCCCTTTAAATGAACATGCTTTAACATTGACCTGAATACCTTTCCTTGAGCACTAACTGGCACATAAATGATCCAACATTTTTACCCATTCGTTCTGTTATCGTTACTTTGAAGAAAATGGCCGACTTATTTGTCGTTCCTATGAATATAAAGAACAGGTGAACTGTCAGAAACGCCACCCCGTGACATTTTTCACAAGCGTAATATTAACTTAATAATTTTTAAAAATGGATACAGACCGCCTACAGATTAGACAACACAAGTGACTTGTTTATAACATATTTTAAGACGTTCAGTTCCTAGAACAATCGAAAATATTCTTAAGATAAATTCAAAGCGAATTAAATGGTAATAACGTTTATTTCCATTACGAAGTTGTTTCTTCTAATATTATAATGCGGACTAATGAAATCAGATGCCACAGAACTGCAACAAATAGAAGCGACTTCAAAAGTTAATACCTTAGAATTTATATTTGTTACAAACTAGTGAGCATCTATTAATAAACAATAATATAAGAGTCTTATTTATTACTCCTGATAGAGAAAAATTTAATAATTTTAATAACTTTTATTTTTTTAATGTAATTCTTCTCATATAGTTCAAGCGTAAAATAACAAGATGATACATGTCGGGATGTCTGTTTAAAACAACATACGTTGATTCTATTACAATGTAAATGATCAAGATGACTAACCGTTGAGATAGTTTGAAACTGAATACATAATTCGAATTTGCTCCTTTATTTGACATTTTTATAAAGCCAGTTTCACCTTCTATGTTACCGTTTTTTTTTATTATCACAATTGTAAACTCAACATTATACATATCTGTTGTTCTGTGCATGGTGTAGTTAAGGTATATTGTTATTAAATATTACCTTGTTGAAAAATTGAATAGTGGAGGGCGTAAATGTCTAATAAAAATCCCCCCTTACAATAAAAATATCTCGTTTAATTTCAACATTATTTTTCAAAATAACTCACTATATGAAAACAATTCTTTGATATGCGTTCTCAAATTTTAAAATCAGAGCAGATGCTCCACCCGAAGGTACTACATTGGCCAGGAAGCGAGTTTCTTTACCTAGATAATTTGGAATTTTGCCGAACCCTTGCTTGGAACAGCAAGGGAACTTTAACGTGCGTGACAACACTTACACACGGGACCTCCATTTTTACCTCTCATCCGAACGAGGGTGTATTTTTGTGAAAAATGCTCGCCTAACACTTTTCAAGCGGACCGTGTCGGGATTCGAACCCGGGACCTTGAGCGTAGTAGTCACACACATACCCCTACCCCACTGAGCCGCCCGCCCACTCACATACTACTTAATATCGGGAAATAGGGTATATAATTGTAAAGCTTTAGAAGATGACCGAACTGCATCTAACGAGAAAAAACAGCGGCTATGTCCAAAGACAATAAACATAGTAACAGGAAGAAAATTGTTGAAAGCATATGTGTGGAGCACATCACAGTACATCTATATAATACGGACAGTAGGAAAAGCAGTCAGAAAAAGATAGAAGCCTTCTGAAATGTTGTGTGTCAGATGAATGAGGATGATAGCATGGACAGACAAAGTTAATAACAAATAGGTTATAGAAATAGTAAGATAATAAAGATCTGTAGAAAACCAAAAAAATAGTAGAAATAGAAGGACAGGATACGTTCTAATGCATTTTTGGGGAGTACGACGGGATATATTACAAGCATAGGTAAGAAGAAAGAGGTAGAGGTAGACCTGGTTCGGACTATCGCACGCAGATACTGATAGATGCAGACTGAACATTTCAGGGAAATGTGTAGGTTAGTTTAGAATAGGAAACAATGAAGTTACGCGTCTAACCAGTTTCAGGACTGAAGACCTAATGATGATGATGAAATCAAAGAGGGAGACATTTGAATTATTATGCAGGGACAAAAGATTAACATGCTTAGATTTGCAGATGATATAACAGTATTAACATCTAAAAAATAGTTAGAAGCAGCATTTAAAAAATGGAAATAGTTCTAACAGAGAGATACGGTACGAAAAATAACAAAAATAAAACCAAAGGCCTAGTGTATAAAGGATGGATAAATAAGTTAAAAACCAGAATACAAATCGGAAACGTAAAAGAGGTTACGAATTTCCTCTATATAGGAAGTTGAATAACGCCGGATTTAATAAGAAAAAGTAACTACTGTGTTCAAAGACAAACATAGAAACAAGGAGAAGATTGCTGTACGGAACACAGAGCTGTGCGGCTGTGAAACTTTAACATTAGGAGAAGCGAACAGGAAAATAATAGAAGCCTTTTAAATGTGGTACTACAGATATATGATGAAGATGTCATGGACGGACAAAGTTAAGAACAAAGATGTACTAGAAATGATAGGGGAAGAGAAAAATATGTGCAAAACAGTAAAAATTGGGAGAGATAGAATGATGGAACCATACTAAGGTAGGGGAGAAAAGCGCGGCATATATTAGAAGCAGAGAAAAAAAAAGAGAAGCAAAAGTAAACGTACATTAGACTATTGCACACAGATAGTGAACGAAGTAGGCTGTGGGAATTTCAGGGAAATGTGTAGGCTCAGAATAGAAACTATAGAAGCACGCGTCCAATCGGTTCTAGGACCGAAGACCTAATGATGATGAGTATATAAATCTAATTTTGACAGTTCACAAAAGAGGTTACGAATATGAAACAGAAAAGCTAAAAGCAATGTGACTACAAGATTGCCATACACAAAATACGTTATGCACTAGCTGATAATGCAAGCTGGTAATAGAATATACTTGAAATATCGTATTCTGTAGCTTAAAATTATTAGGTTAAGTATAATTCATCACTGAGTGCGCCGTTTCATTGGTTACTCAATTATTATTCTTAGACACTTCATTTAAATCTTATTTTCATGCGCTTCTAATAAGTGTAACTAGTGCTGGCAAAAATTTTAAAAAACGAAAACCGGTGAACGGGTTTTCTTAAAAACTGGTTTCGGCAAAACCGTTTTCCAGAAATCTATTTTCAAAACCGGTTTTTATCGAAACCTGTTTTAGCGAAACCGGTGTTTCCAAAGCCGGTTTTGCCGAAATCGGTTTGGCCAAAACCGGTTTTATTAGGCGAGGTATTTTATGGACACCGGAGTAGCAACTCTAGCTATTATAGTAAACAATACTTTACAGTGGCTAGCATTACCATTCTAACATTAAATAATGCTATAACCAGTTTTAAAAATATAATTTCCCTTATTTCTTATTAAAAAAAAACAAATATTCATATGCATTCTTATTAGTAGAGTTTCAACTATGAATACTCAATCAGAAAGTTTCTCGATGGCACCTAATGGAATCAAGATTATGCTCTAAGTAATAGTGCTACTTCCAGATAGTTATGCCTTTTGGCTGTGCATAATTTTGATGCGCTAAGTCGAATATTGCTTATGATATGCTATTCTTAGAAGTGAGATACACAAATAGATATGAGGGATGTGGTGCTTCTCCGATTATCTCCTAATTATATTATAATACACTAAAGAGCTTTCCTAAATAGAAATTTTGTACTTTAGAGAAATATTAATGCAAAAAATAGAGTTTATCCATAGCCAAGCACTACTCGTCGGTTCAAATTTTTGAATGAAATTATGAATACCTGAAAAATGAGGAGCTTGCTTCTTATTAACCATCTTACTCTGAAATGGTAATCTATCTATATTTTCTATAGACATCAGTTGTTCCCACAGAAAAAACAAAAGCACCGCGAGCTGGAATTGATAATTGGTTTAATCTATGACTGCAGTTTTATTCTCGATTATATTTACTGTAGAGAAAATAATAAGTACTGTTTTGTATGATTTGTGTGTGAGATGCATCACAGTTACAGTGTCTATTTTTATTGTTTCAGATGCGCTAAAAGTATCTATTAATGAACATGATATCTCTCATTCCATGGATGATAATCATATTGCTGTTCCTTTGTCTATCCTCGTTAGCAACTGATGACTTGTGTAAGTAATGCACTTTCTGTTCTTAAATCCACTAATTTTTATACACCTACGCAGCACAATGTGTGGCACCTTTAGGTATGGAAACAGGATTTATAGCAGACGAAGATATAACAGCCAGTTCGTCATTTGATAGCGGCAATGTTGGACCTCAACACGGCAGGTACACTTTAACACCAACTTAGAGTACGCTTTTAATGTATTCTTTTAGGTTACGTACCGAAAAACATGGAGGAGCATGGTGTCCTCAAACACCGGCAACTGCAGAACCAGAAGAATGGTTGCAGATTAACCTGCATACGGTGCATATAATTTCAAACGTAGGAACGCAGGGTCGATTTGGTAATGGCCAAGGTGTAGAATACTCTGAAGCATATATGCTTGAGTATTGGAGACCTGGTTTAACCAAGTGGGTACGCTACAGAACATATAATGGTCAAGAGGTGTTGTCAGGCAATGTTAACACATACCTTGAAGTTAAGCTGCAACTTAATCCACCATTATGGGCTAGCAAAGTTCGGTTTTTACCGTATAGTTATCACAGGCGTACAGTTTGTATGAGGGTGGAATTATACGGTTGCCGTTGGATTGGGGGCATTGTAAGCTATTCAATGCCTCAAGGCGATAAACGAGGTCCAAATTGGGAGTTTTATGATACTGCTTATGATGGTTACTGGGATGGTGGAAAACTCGGAGATGGGTTGGGGCTTCTTAGTGACGGTCGAATTGGACCTGATGACTTCAAACAGACGTATTATGACCATTCACAAAGTTGGGTGGGATGGAGAAGCGACACTCGCAATCAACAGTACATAGAAATAACATACAAATTTGATCGGGTGCGTGAATTTTCCGCTGTACACATATATTGCAATAACCAATTTACTAAAGACGTTCAAGTGTTTTCAAAAGCTTTGGTTATGTTCAGTATAAGCGGAAAACGGCACAAAGGTGAACCGATTTCTTTTGACTATGCAGAAGATCGCATATTTGAGTCACCTCGAAATGTCTCTATTAAACTACACCATCGCGTTGGGAAATATGTTACCCTGCGTTTATATTTTGCAGCACGTTGGATACTGATTAGTGAAATAACATTTGATTCAGATATTGCAAAAAGCAATTTTACAGAAATTAGACGAAGAGCTACACGAATCAATACCACAAGAGGACCAAACAGAGAGTACTGAACTTGATCAAAAGGTTACAGCTGTTGCTTCAGCTTCCGATACGGGACAGTACCTTGGCGTAGTTGCAGGATTACTGTTTGTACTTGCCGTGTTAATTATATCGGTCGTTGGCTTTATAATAATCCGACAAAAGCCTCGCAAAAACTCATCAGGGCAAACTCAAGTACAAAGTAATAGCGAGAAAACGGCACTCTACAGCGAACCCAACCTTGGAAAAATACCAATGGATTCCAGTTACTCCGATGTACGTGATTCTGAGTATGCAGTGCCTCTTCAGCCAGCATCAAGCCCGACCAGCACCACCCTGCTTACAAGATGTTCTTCCAAAACCTCCTCCTATTCCTCCTGCTTCTGAGCAATACTATGCTGCCACTGAAATATGTAATCCACGTTTTGTGCCTCCTTCACCGCCAATAACGACTCCACCACTTGCTAGGTTGCATAGGCATCCCGGTATGCTTCAAACGTAAACCCTTACATTGGACCATAATTTGCTAATAATCTAACTGTGATATCCTATTGTATTAGTTTATACTACTGCAATTCTTCAGTCTCTTTAAACCTATACTTTAAAATAAGGCTGACAATTAGAAGTATTATTATTTTCTAAATGTAGTAATATGTTTTAAGTGAGACAATCCTTAATTTAAGTGCTATCCTTTAACACTATTCCAAAAATCTATACAAATGTATGTTTCTTTTGTATAAATATTATAGAATGCAATAACTATAATAAATATGTTATATTAAATCTTTTCCATCTTTTGGTTTAAAACTGCATTGTGTACTTTAAACTTTCCAAGCATTGAAAATTTAGTCATAAGATTAACACTGTTTGGCTTTTTCAACACCTTTTTATATTTATTTGCACTTGTATAAGCATCAAGTAACGGCCATTTCAACACCGTATATTGAGATACTAATAACTATCATTAAAAGGAAAGTGTTTGTGTTAACTTATAATATGCTGCTATTACTTTAATGTTTTGATGTGAAGCGTCATTGCATTATTATTCTTGGGTTAATATGATGAAATCCTAAAATCGATCAGTAACGTTTCTACTAACACACATCAATAAAAACGTTGAACTAAAGTAAATGGAATTGCTTTCCGCCTCGCCTCGCTCACACGCAAATTTATTCTGCTTCTCAAGATACCATAATGGACAATTCATACGAGCTCTGAGAAAACACGACTGCTATTTGCAAACATATCAGCCAGTTATTAAAATACTACCAGCAAAGATCTGCTGTTCTCGTGTCGTATGCGCTATTGCATCATTTCGAAAATAACCATAATGAAATTCGACCTTTTGTAGTTCTTAAAACCGCGCTTTGTTTGAAATATATTATATATAATTCTCGAATTGTCCTTTGGCCTTTATTTCCAATAAATAAAATTTTCTAATTATTTTTCAGAATCATAAGTATCTACAGAATCTAGTTTACATTAGCACTAGCTTATTCACTATTTGTAGGCACTAATTTAATTTTCTAAATGCGAAGAATTAAGCACTGTTGTAACACTAAACTTTCTGGTGGTTTATCTTTTTAACACATTCATATCACGTAAGGAAATTTCTATTTACATTACTTTATGTACATCGAACGCTTATTAGGACGGCATTCAAGCTAATACTGATCTAATGTAATGGGGTTTGCACTTATATATTGGAATATTTTATTTTTATTTTTCCTTGCAGCCTCATCTTGCACTGTGTGAGTGGCCAACTACGAAAACTCTTTCTTTAAAAGAATTAGTTAAAGGAAAGGCAGTCTTCCTACGTAGAGAGCCTATTGCAGGGTAGAACGATGAGAGATGGTCCTGAGTCTTTAATATCTATACTTCAATCAACACTAGATAAAAGCTACAATTGGAACAACATTAAGTAATGCGCCACCAAGTTATAGGTTCGTAAAAGACAAGATGTAGTATAAGGGAGAACTTGGAAACCCTTAGAAAAAATATCGCATTTGCTGTGTGAACGCAGTTACCAAACAAAAGTGGGTAGCACCCGAAATAAAACAATATAGTTAGAGCAAAGGATAAGAGCCATGCCTTTAATATCGTGCTATTGCAAAAGGAACAACATATAAACGCTAGTAAAATATTCTTTGGTTACTATGACAAAACAACTGTATTAGGTCATTTACTGTAATAAAAATATATCTGTTGGAGCTACTTGAGGATTACTGTAACACAAGACTACGAAAGTGCTTGTCGTTTTAAACTGTTACTAATATAAAGACCAAGTAGTATTACTAACCAAACCAAATGGAGAATGCTAAACATTGATTACCAATAGGTCAGTATTAACATCTCACTTACATAGGAATACAGATCAAAGTATTGCATTAAGTTTCCTATTTTGGTGGCATTTGTCCAAAATAAAACAGTAAATTTAGTTTAAGTTATTCGTTTAATAAATGTTTATCTCTTTTTGTGTTTATTAGTTTCCTTTACAAAATATGCAACAAAGATTTATAAAAACAAAAGCTTTCAGAAAGCGGTTGCAAATTTAATTTTAGTAGATAGTGATGGATTCGAACCGAACCGAACCGAACCTTGCCCTAAGTTCGGTTTGGTTCGAAAACTTTTTAGTCCGGTTCGGTTCGAGGTTCGGTTCGAAAAAATATATTCCGGTTTGGTTGGGTTCGGTTCGAAAAAAACGAACCGAACCTAGAACCGAACCGAACCGAACCGGTTCGATATTTTGATATTTCAAACAACTAGTGCGTTCAACTACAACAATTTAAATGTTTAATGTAGTTTTTATATTTAGTAGTTGCTACTTTCAAATAAACCCAACATTAATTTGCTTTAGATTTTAGTAGCATAAATCATATTAATACTATTTGTCCAGGTTTGATTTTTCAATACGTACTATCTTTAACGAAGCGTAATTACAATTAGATTAATGGTGAAAGCCACCTCTAAAATTTAGAATGTGTTAATAATTGATGAGTTTTACTAATGTCATTTTACCGTGCAAGAACGATATCACACGATCTTTGCGATTACTTTTATTTTAGTTTTAGTTAGTATAAAAAGAGTATCAAGACAATAAGGTGTTACTGATTTTTGATACAGTACAAACAAAAAGCTGTTTGTCAGTATGTCTTTATAATTAAAAATTAAACGATAAGGGAATTTTATACACTCCCTAAGATATAGGAATAAAGAAACCGTGCTTATATAACAATTCGAATTTAAATAAATTCTTCCAAAAATCGTCTTAAACACTTAATATAAAAACATTCAAAAAAGTTCATACGTATTTGCAAAATTTTATACCTTGACTTATTATTTAAAATCATTGTATTGCTTCACTTTATTACTATTATATATATATATATATATATATATATATATATATATTATCGTGTAATTAAGGGGTCATTGGGATATATAAGGGCACAAGTGAACTCGTAGGTTGAGAGCTGTTGAACAAGAGAAAACAAATTTATTTAATTAGGTAGTTGAAATATTTTTAACAAATTATTTTTTTTAACTTCCGAAGTGTATAATAAATGTAGGATCAATGTAATTTAGCCAAGGATAATTCAACATAGTATTTGTATAAACACAGGGCAGAACAATTAATAAGGGGGTTCGAAGTGAAATTGGACAACTAAAAACGGAAGTTAGAATTTTTTGTGAGTAGGAGATCAATGAAAAAATAACTGAGGTGAGTGAGTCATGTAGAGGCCAGATAGGCAGAGTTGAGAGGGAAGTGACAGGGATTAAACAAATAATAAGTGCTTTAGCGGGGGAGAGTCCAAGGTTGTTTGCGAGTAATATTTCAGTAGAACAACAAATGAAATTTTATGGAGACAATAGGGTGAACCCACAGAGTTTCATGAATAATATCCGGACGTTAGTGTGTAAATTTATATGACAAACAAGCTAAATTAAATGTAGTAAAGGCTTTGTTAAACGATAACGCAGAAACTTGGTATAATTTGGTAGAGTCAGATATTGAGTCATATTTAGATTTTGAGGAAACATTTCTTAAGAATTATTGGAGCGATCATAGGCAGGATTAGGTTAGGGATGATCTAATTGCAAGGAGATACAAAGGAAAATTTGGAGGATCCTGGGAACAATATGCGCGATTAGAAAATATAGCATCGCTAAGCAATTAAATCCATCTTTGACGGATCGTCAAATCATCAAATATTTGTCGAGACATTTTAAGAGTGGAGCAGATGAATGAAACATTAACTGGAGTTAGGGAGCCTTTAAGTGAGAAGATAGAGAGGAATCAAACCGGAAGTTTGAGGAGATTAGGAAATGGGTGAAGAATCTAAAAGAAGAGTGGAGCAGATGAATGAAACATTAACTGAAGTTAGGAAGACGTGAAGTGAGAAGATAGAGAGTGATTATGGCGCCCTAGGTGGGCCAAGATTCGAGGTAACCACACAATAATTATGGCGTCCAATTAGTGGGGCACGATTAATCAGGTATAACCTAACAGTAATTATAGCGACCCGAACGTGAGGGGCTCGATTCCAAATAAAAAGAAAACATTTTTTTATTTCAGAAAACTGGCGACTTGAGGGGAAAGGGTGGATTGTTGTAAATAATTTTAGTAATAGTTTTAGATTTCATTTTGGGGTGTATGTTGAACGGATGTTGAGAAAGGAGTGGCTTAGGACTGAAGGAGTAGAAATTGGGAGTGACGATTGTGCGTTGTTTGAAAAATTAGGAAAAATGGAGGAAGCAGGAGGTAGTAAGGACCCATCAAGGACAGGATCGGGAGAGCAAGGAAATGAGCTGATAATAAGAATGTTAGAGGAAATTAGGTAAGAGGAATTATTAGGAGCAGCCGTCGCAAAGATTCGATCAAAAACATCACAGAATTATGTCAGAATTTATACAGCCCAACAGTGGGGCAAGATTCGAGGTAACCACACACTAATTATGGCATCCGATTAGTGGGACACGATTAATTAGGTATAGCCTCACAGGAATGGCAAGTGACTCAAATTCAGCGACGAGGGCATCCCGTCGACGCGTTTCGCTCTAATTAGGGCTCATCAGGACAGGAGTAGCAAAGTTGTAATATTTAATTCAGACATCTTATGGGAAGTTCAGCATCACCTAGCTTTCACAATTTGTGTCTTCGTGTCGTTTCACCTGACATCACAGGTTTTTTGCAACAGTCGGCACGGAGGAGATCCGGCTCAACTGTCGTTTTCCATAGCCAAAAGTTATAATTTAAAAGAAAAGTAAGTTTAATGAGTCTTAAATTAATACATAGTAAAAAAAATTAATGGCAAGTGACTCAAATTCAGCCACGAAGGCATCCCGTCGACGCGTTTTGCTCTAATTGGGGCTCATCAGGACAGTAGTAGCAAAGTTGTATATTTAAGACAGACACCATATGGGAAGTTCAGTATCACCTAGCTCACAATTTGTGTCTTCGTGTCGTTTCACCTGACATCGCAGGATTTTTGCAACAGTCGGCACGGAGGAGATCCGGTTCAACTGCCTTTTTCCATAGCCAAAAGTTATAATATGAAAATTAAAAATTATAAAATTAGGGAATATTTCTGACAGTTACATAGTCTAGATATAATGTAAATTTGTATATGCAATTGAACGTAATCGTAATAATGAGCCGTCCTAGATATCAGAATTGGAGATAATGAAACTGTTTGAACAAAAAGGTTAATTGTGTAATTTAAATGCATGTTCGTTTACAACTATTCTGTACAGCAAAGAAAAGCATTTGTGAAATTTTTATAATTTCTGTACTTACCTTAGTTTGACACAATTCAGGTTGCGTTCTTTGATTTATATCTCTACTGGTTCCAGGGTGGCTAAAGTTTTGGAATGTGTCTCTAAAAGTACCGCTAAATTCCTTGTTGTGTTTTCGTTTAAGGTGTCGCTTTAACGTTGTGGTAGTGCGGCTTTTCACTTGAAGCTCTACGTGAACTTTTCTATTTTTACATGGGAGACATACAGCAACTTTAGAGTTAGGTTGTTTTGTAGACTTGAATTCATAATATTCCTGAAATTTACTTTTGCCTTTTTGAATTATGACAGCTTCTGGTGCAGATACACTTTTTCTAACATTTCTAACTTGTCTACATTTTTGTATCAGGTGTATAATCTGGGTCCATTAAACTATCGTCACTGTCATAGTCTGCCATTGTTTAAATTTGTACTTTAAGTCTAAATAATCGTTTCCTCCAAAGTTCAACCCCGGGCAATAACTAATAAAGCTTTTCAATCTTTTTCATTAAAGAAACTAATATCGACTGATAGGGCTTACGATTGGTCGGTCAAAACGGACAAATACAACAGCAATAAAAATAAAATTGAAACCAGTGCATAGCCATTAGAAATATCAATATCAACCCATATTCTAGGGAAAAATGTTGTAAATCTATTTAAGTATTATTTCTTTTAAAAGACAATAAAATATGGTTCTCAGAAGGAATCGTAAATCTACCTCAAACAGCGTTTACGTTTTTCATAATAAAATATAACAGTATATAGGGTACGGGCATTATGTCTGCTTATTATTTGCATGATACTGTGTTATTTTATGTCGGCATCGATTGAAAAGTTTATGCCGCCATGAGTCATAAACTTTTACCCTTGGTTTTGAGAGAAAGTTCGGGGTCATTCTTCTGGAGTATCGGCTACTTCTAAAGATGTTGGTGGTAATGGCCACACTAAATAAATAGTAAAAATTATGGTAGCATGCGTTTTGTAACACCATTTGTTGAGCGATTATGTACAACAGAAAAGGAGATTAGTTTTTGCTACAAGGTCACATTTTTTAATATTAATAGATAGCTGGTTTTCATATAAAAGTAAAAAATTTAAAATGATGGATTAGTAATACATACTTAATTAAGAATTAAATTGTTTCGTTTATTCTGAAAACTTCTGTAGTCTCTAGAACGGGTCCTCGGTTTGTATATGTTTAAGATGGTTTTGCAAAACGACTTCTATTCATTAAATAAAATAAGCTTATTTTTAGAACCAAATTTTCAAAATCATTTTGAGTTTCTTTAATATCTAATACTAGTTTTAAACCAGCAACAATTTGAAATATGGAGCATTAAACAAATCAAACTAATCTAGAATTTTTTGATCTACAAACGTGCCTCGATGACATAATTTTTTAGATATGTAACAGTAATACCTATTACATTTTTTATCTATCGGCTTAAAGCTCGATGACCATGCACTTTAGAAAATCGTTTTATTTCTTATATGTTGCGACTAGAGATTTTTAAACTAAGTTTTTATTTAAAAAATCGAACCTTTCGAACCTGAACCGGACCGAACCTTGAGCTAGGTTTGAAAAATTTGCCGGTATGGTTCGAGGTTCGGTTCGAAAATAAAATGTCCGGTTCGGTTCGGTTCGAAAAATCGAACCGAACCGAGCCTCGAATCTGTTCGGTTCGTGTCCATCGTTATTAGTAGAGTATACTATTCCTACTAAATTCATATTAATACCGTAACTTTATACACTACAACATTTAATAACGTCCTTTGAGATATCTAAATCGACATATGCAGGCTTACAACAATACTGCAACTTCTGGACTACAGGTTAAACGCCAGCTTAAGGTTAAAGATTTGCCAAAAATATGACCTAAAGAGCTATACTAAATCATAACCAAGGTTGTGCATTCTTTTGATTATTTATTTAAGTTTCAGGTATTAATTTTTAATAATAATTTGGTTAGCCTGCGCACAGCAAACCGGTTTTGGTTATAAACATTATTTCAAAGTAAACATTAATACCTGAAGTAGAAATTATTCTTGCATCATAATATAAACAAATATTTGTTAGATTAACTTGCTCGTGCAAACTTGATACGGACATTATTTTCAAATGTCAAAACGAACAGATTGCCTGAACAGCTTGTATAAATCAGGTCTATTACCTTAAACTGTGGAACAAATATTGAAGGTGACAAGAAAACTTCTTACTCAGATTTCCCTGTACTGAAAATTACCAAGGAATTGAATACTAATGCTTTTTGCCTTTATTTTTGAGGATAATTTTCTGATTGAGTGTATTAGTCGCCTTCCACAAACTAATAAACCGAAACGACGTAATGCAGAGGACCATATTTACCCATGAGGATTCGACCTCGTAGCACAGTAATCGTTTTAAACTATTCATAAAAAAATGCGTTAACAGTGATACCAAATCTTATATGGGACCTTCCCATCCAACGGCATAAAGTCAAAATCTATATGCATACCGCTTGATGGATATTTTGCAAAACCCATGCTACTTGTTTCAAGAACCGAGAGCAAATGCCCGAGTTGACGAACAAACGAAACGAGTCTATGTTTTTGTCATATTGAGCAAAGTTCAAACAACCATACGATATAGCATGGGCCTTTATTATTCCTTTTAAATAATACTCGACTACTAGTTGGATAATATGGAAATGCTTGAATAGTAATTAGTATTAAGTGATTAGTTGCCGAATTAAGTAATTGGTATACTAAGTGTAGTAATACCAAAGGATCTACGTATTTACACATCACGTCAAAAACACACTATCTTTTTCCAAAAAAGTTAAGAATATTTTACTAAATGAAGATTTACTTGGAAACTAAAAGAGTCTTTTTCGCAAAGTAGCCTCCATTAAATATATAAATTAGAAACCTAACCTACAGAATAGGTTTAAAAAAGAAAGCAAACATAGCAAAGGGTGAGCGATACAGTATTTACGCGTGCCAGACGTCTATAGGAAATCAAATCTGAAAAGTCGCATTAGGAAAAGATACGAATTGTGTGCTGTCATAATCGAGAACTCCAACACTGTCACAGGATTTCAAAAATTATATACAGGTTTCTACAACGCGTACGTAACCAAAACTAAAATTTCTTGAGGTAAATATGTAAAAGCTCAACCAACCAAAAATTATTAAACCAAACACTTTAATACCAACACCAATCAGAATAATTATCTTATACATACAACTTAGTGCAGAACTCCTAATCAAAGCCTATTGATCAAATTGAAAGAAATAGTATCGACTTTAAGCGGTAATCAAATCAAAACAAGCGCTAAGCTAGAAACTTTCATCTCAAACGTTAACCAAAATAGACCATATTTAATTTCGCACACAACGTAATGGTGACTGGTAGGTGTGCCTATTTCACCATTACTTCACAAAACAGATGTATTCCTTGCCTATGTTACCAAACTTACATAAAATCAATACTAAAATATTTGTAACCTAACTACTAGAATCACCGGTGCCGTATAAACCTAACATAACTCTAAATTGCGAAAGTCACGTAATCTCAACGAACTAAAACCAAATTGACTAAATTCAAATGCCTGATCGGCACTCTTTCTTTTCAACTAACAAATTGACGAGCATCGGACTCATCAAACGTAGACAAAAATATACTCCCACATAACTAACAGCCATAACATAACGGCAACGCCATAATGGAGTCCACTGAACTAAACCTTTCACCAATATAAACATTGATTGCTTAACGAAGGCCCAAAACAAAAGGAACACACAGGGTTGCAGCGCATATGTTGGTCGGCTATGTGCAAATTTGAAACACGCTGCCCTATTACTAATACCTTATACATATACCTTGGAAAATATTTTTCCCCAATAATAAATGTGCAGAAACGCAGCAAACAGGTTTTAAAAATGGGCACTTAGGTATTTGCACGCATGGATAACATTTGTATTAGAAGTGGGCTTTCGAGCCTTGGCATCCGCAAATTTCGTCACTGTCAGTAATGTGATGTTTAATTAAAAGTGCCGCTAATGCTGATAGTCTTTCTTAGGTCATAGATTATCTCAGATAGTTGTTAGTAATTTTTAATTTGGAAAACGAGCGTTCTCTAAAAGCCACTGTCACAGATCTTGTCAAAAATATACGTAGACGCACTACTACGTTCGAAAAAAAGAGGTCAACAGTTTTCATAAATTGCAATGCTTTGATTTCGTCTACAATTCTATTGCTTTGATATCCGAGCGATCCTGGAACTTGTCCGGAAGAGCTTTTTCAATTTTTGTACAATTTTCATTTAATTCACTATCATTTATCACCTTTAATTCAGAAAAGTTATGAAGTATTTTGAATTTAGAAATGTGATTTTCGAATAATTTAAACTTTCTAATACAGTTAATGTGCAATCTAGAATTTTAAAAAGAATTCACCTTAAAATTCTGTCTTAGATCTAGAATTGATTCGCCTTCATACTCATAGTCAAACTGTAGAGTATGCTTTCTTATTCGTCTCGCTCCAACCTTTGAAAACTTTTCTTCTGCGACAAATTCGACTGCTACTCTGCTTGTCTCGTCCACTATTATTTCAAATCTGTAGTCTGTTCTCAATACCATCAAATATTCTTTAATTGTCTAATGCATGCACAAAATTTTCAACATTAATTTTAAGATTTTGCATAATTGTTGCCGACCACAGTAACTTTATTCAAAATATCATGCCAGATGAAAACAAAACAAATAAATTTGAAAGATTTTATTTTTTGTCGAGAAAATTTGCCATACTTATAGTACTCGGGTGCTATCGTTAGTCAGTTCAACCAAGGCGTAATAGATTCCTGACAACTGATTTTTAAGAGGTGTAATTGCATCTATTCGACTTTCCCATCTAGTTTCTGATAACGGTTTCAGTGTAAGATTCGATACATGCTGTGAAGGTACATTTCATCTATGTGTAGACGAAGAAAAATTCACATACAACGCTTATACCAAATCTAAGAATTCAACTGATTCAAAACTAGTTATTGCAGTATCGTTAATAACTAAATTTAAAGTATGTGTGGACCATGGAACATAAAATGCTTTAAACCTAAAATTAGTTTAAGAAGATCAATATATTTTTCGCGCATATTTGCACTATCGTCATACCCTTGACCGCGTAAATTATGTATATCTAAATTGATTTTTTTAAATTTATTACATAAAAATTTGAACAGTCCTTTACCTGTAGTATCTGTTGCAGGACAAATACAAATAAAATGTTCAAATATTTCAACTGGTGCATTTGTTGATACAAATGGGATAATCAAAGTAATTTGTTCCGTGTGTGTCACATCTGGGGTGCAGTCAAGGATAATTGAAAAATATTTTGAGCAACGGGCTTTTTCAAGAATTTTAGTCTGTATGGCATCTGCTAGTTCGAAACCATCTCATTTTGAATTTGCATACCGAGATAATGTGGCATATTCTTGTGCTGCGAAGACTGTATGCGAGGAATGTGTTCTGACAAAACAGCGTCAAATTAGGCAATTAATTTGGTTGATTGAAGAAAAATCCCGTTCTTATGCGTAAATAATTTTGAGAAGATTCCCTGCATGCTAAACATCACTTTGACAAAACTTGACAATCAATAGCTGCCTTTAAATCACTCCATGCCAGTGACGTTTTTCTAAATTATAAATACAGAAGCTCAACAGCATTTATAGTGGTGCATTTCTTTAAATCAAAGGATAAGTCGGTCATTGTTTTAATATTCTTGATATGATTTAAATTTTACTCATGTCTTTTGAAAATAAGAGATAAATGTTGCCAATCACGTACTCCATGTACTCCTGCTAGGTGATCTAATTGTTTCCTCAATGCTCAAAAAGCTTACACGCAATATAGAAAACACTGTTCAATAAAAGAGAATATAGCAACCGCTGTCGATGAATTTTTCCCCCATTGTCTAATTTTCGATAATAGTATTTTTCGGTAAACCTCTTTGCTGATCATCTTTTGGAAAATCTATATTTTGTACTTGAGGGAAAAATTTGAATCACAAGTTCAATATCTTTTGTGATAATTGCTTCTGGTCACTCTCTTTGATCATTTGAATATATACTTTTTGTTGCAATTTCTTCAGGTGGTTCTATAAAATTTGGATTTTTTAATTATTATCGTCAGAGCGGCTTTATTCTTTTTTTCACTTAAGGTAGTAGGGTATTCTAAAATATCTTTGCCTATTACCACACTCACGCTATCTGATAAATCAGCACTCGCATTTGCAGTCAAAAACTTTTCCAAAGCGCCAAATTGTTGCTGTTGCCGTTCTATTTTATGTTTCTTTTTATGCCTATATGGAGAACCCAACAAATGCTTAGCTTTGCTATCGAACATTTTTAAATTACCAAACAAGAGTGGTTACATGTAAACATCCAATCCAAACTGAACGTTGTAGTTTTAAACTAAAAATGGCAAAGAACATTTCACAATATTTTAGTGTGGTTTTCACTTATATCTGCGTTTAAAAAAGGATTATCAGTAAAGATTGTGTTGCAGTTATAAAATCTTCCTTATTGAATCATTGAATAAACAATAATAGAATTAGATGTTTCTTGTTCACATAATAATGGTTTATTACTTTTGCTCTAAAAGTATTTAAAAACACCGTCGGTTTTCTATAGACAATGCTTTTCTTTTATCTACTTTGCTTACGAAAACTTTCAGGCCGCTGAACCGTATTTAAAAATAGAAATACACTAATAGGTAATCATGACCATGAGGATCGCACAATAGAGACCTTAGCACAGGTAGTAGTTTATTGATAAGTTTAAAAATTTTAAAAAAGGTAATTAAAAAACAGATTTTCGTATCAGCCAATTGGTCGCTCTTTTGATTCAGCCGCCCGTGTGCAATGCACATATTGCACAATAGGTTGCGGCGGCCCTGGAAACACACATGGATTCTACTTTTCACGTAGTAGAAAACATATCATATCGTTCTACAAATGCAACAAAGTTTTTAATCTGTTAACGTGCTAAACTAAATAGTGTACGTGCACAAAGTACCAATAAACCTACATATAAAATCATAACCCTAATTACTAAATGACGTCCGACAGTTTACCAATAATTTAGTAAAACGCAAGCACCACAAAGTTCCTATGTTGAAGAAATAAGTTCCTTCGTATTAACTACACTAAACACTAAAAATCAATAGTGAACAAATCAAACGAGTAAGGAAACTACTCCTTCAAATACAAATACGAAACACATCAGTTAATCAAGTGAAATAGCATCCTCTTGGTCTGAGGAAAAATAGGACTTCAAATGTTTCATAAGCCATTTTCCTGCTTAAGATCCATCCCTGTTAACGAAATCATACCCTTCTTTACCAAAGAAACATTTCTTTGTACGCACCAAAATATTATTCTCAACTTCCTCACATTCAACTAAGAATTCGATATTATAATGCGAAACTTCTATCAGACTACCTGGTATACCTGACGATTCTTTCGGCAACAGGCGACCTAACATCCTTCGATTATTTACGACCGGCATGCTATTCTCGACTCCACGTATCCAAAGTTTATATTCAAGTCTTTCTTAAGTAAATATACAACTTGAAATGTATCCGCCATATTTTATATATTGTTTTTTAACATTTTTCAAAAAAAATAAAGAATCCCAAAAAATTAAAAATTCCTAAAATTCCCTTTAACACCAACATTTATTTAATCTAGCCACGACTAAAAATAATTTTCAGTAAGACAATATTCTAAGTTCAAAATTTACACTTCGACCTACATATAACAAACTCCGATACAAATAAAAGTGCCCTACAACGCATATATTTGCTCGAGTGAACGACTTCACTACGAGCCTAATCTAGACTAACTCACCAAAACTATATCATTTTCGACTGAGAGAACGATATAAACTGCTAGAGCAACCAATTCCACTGCGAGTCTCGCCTAGACTAACACTTTAGAAAAATACAGTATTTTTAATCTAGAAAACGATGTAAACCGCTAGAGAGGCCAATTCACCACGAGTTTCGCCTAGACTAGCACACGCGCTCCGCGTTGCGATGCCGGTGAAACAAAATCGGGCCAGTGAAACAAAATCGTACCAGTAAAACGAAACAAAGGCCACTGAAACAAAATCGAGTCCGTAAAACAAAACGGCGAGTTGTATAAAACGTGCTAGTAACACAAAATCGAGCCACTAAAACAAAACGGCCAGGAAATAAACGTGCCCCACGTTGCAAGCGCTAGCAAAATTTTTTTTTTTTCGTTTGCAACCTCACCATGGGATATGTGGGCGGTTAACTACGAAAACCCTTTCTTGAGAGAAGTAGTAAAAGGAAAGGCAGTAGCAGTAAAACGAAACAGAACCGGTGAAACAAAATCATGGCTTTAGAACAAATAGAGCCAGTGACACAAAATTGAGATGGTTAAACAAAACGGCTACTAAAACAAAACATGCTAGTAAAACAAAATCAAGCCAGTAAAACAAAACGGTTGGTGACATAAAGCCCCCCCGTTGCGAGCGCTAGCGAAATATTTTTTTTTCATTCCCAGCCTCACTTTCGGGTGTGTGAGTGGCTATCTATAAAAACCGTTTCTTGAAAGAACTAGTTAAAAAGAAGGCAGTCCTCCAACGTAGATAGGGGTCTATTTCTGAGTAGGGCAATGAGAAATGGTGTTGGATCTTCAAAATCTATATTTCAGTCAATACTAAATAAAAGCTAAAATTAGAACAACACTAAATAAGACTCCACCAAGTCCCAGTCTCGTAAAAAACAAGAAGTTTTCTAAGCAAGAGAGAGTTTCGAAACCCACAGAGAAAAATATTTATTTGCTCTGTAAACTCAGTTACCAAAAAAGAGTGCGTAGCACCTGTAATAAAATAATACAGTAAGAACAAAGAAAGTACATAAGAGGCATTCGTTTACTACCTTGTTATTGCAAAAGAAACGGAACACTGCGCTAGTGAAATTGTGCGAGTAAAAGAAATGTATAAAATCATTTCCTGTAATAAAAATGTATCTGTTTTAAACCTCGCTATTGAGCTACTTATGAACTGTAAGACGAGACTTCAAAAGAAAGTTTCGTTTTAAACTCTAGGTAATTAAAACCAAGTATTATTACTGACAAAACCTGACAGAAAACACTATAAAATTAATTACCAATTGATTACCATTAACATCTACCAAAAGGGATACTGATAAAAATTGCATGTTTCTTTTTAGAGGTATTTGTCCAAAGTAAAACAGTAAATTTAGTTTAGATTATTTGTTTAATAAATACATACCTTTTTTTAAAATTTCAATATATAAATACGTAAACAGAACATGAAAATTTAATTTAGAAAGGGGATTTTAATGCCGTGGTAGGTGAGGGTAGTGTCGCAGCGTAATGGTTTATTTGGATTAGCGAAAACGACATGAAATAGGCTGGTAGAATTTTGCGACAAGAACAATTTAATCATCACAAACACATTATTTCAACATCATGCTAGAAGACGATATACGTGGAAGATGCCAGGAGATATAGGAACATATCAAATAGATTACATTCTTGTTAGACAAAGGTTTAGGAATCAAGTAAAAGACTGTAGAAGCTAACCAGAAACAGATATAGATACTGACCACGACATTGTAATTATGAAGGCCGCACTTAAATTAAAGAATGTGAAAAAAAGAAACAGAAAAAGGCACTCGGACTTAGAGAAACTAAAACATAAAGATATTCAAGAAAGATTCGAAAAAAACTAAAATGAATTGCTCAAAGATATCGGGAAAATATCTGATACTAAGGAAGTAGAAACAGAATGGAATAACATTAAATCCAGCCTAGACATGGAGGCCAGAGATATTCTGGGGTATACACAAAAAGAAAATAAGAAACCATGGATAACAAAGGATATCCTAAATGTAATAGAAGAAATACGAAAATACAAAAATAAATCAGACGAAACAGGAAAACAGAGATACAAAGCCATAAATTGGGAAATTATTCGAAAATGCAGGAAAGCTAAAGAACAATGGATTGATGAAAAGTGCAAAGAGGTACAAACGAAGATGGAAATAGGAAAGACAGATGAAGCATACAAATTAATTAGAATGAATTTTAGGGATATAAAACCGAATAGCAAAAATATAAGGGACGCACAAGGAAAAGTCATCATAGAAAACGTAGAGAAAGTGGGTAGATTGCAAGAATATATAGGGAATTTATATGCAGGAGAGGAACTAACTGCATTAGAACAGGAATCAGACATTGAAAATGATGACTTGGGATATCCTATACTTAGAGATGAGTTTGAATTAGCATTAAAGGGTCTGCAAAATGGTAAGGCGCCGGTAAGGTGCAAGCAGAAACTCTAAAGGTCGCTGGACAAGCAGTAACAAAACGTCTCTTCCAACGTGTAAGCTATATGTATGAGACAGGCGAGATACCCAAAGATTTCAAACGTAGCATCATAGTATCTATACCAAAAAAGAAAGGCGCGAATAGATGTAAAAATTTTCGAACAATGAGTTTGACAGCACACGTGTCAAAAATATTAACTGGAATTGTGCAAAGACGAATGGAAAAACGGGCGGAAAAAATCCTAGGAGAAGACCAATTTGGGTTTAGGCGAAACAGGGGAACACGGGAGGCTATTTTAGCTCTGAGAGTGATAATGGAGAAAACAATAGAAAAAGGGGAAAGCGTGTATATAGGTTTGTAGATCTGGAAAAAGCATTCGACAATGTAAAATAGAAAAAAATGTTTGAAATACTCAAAAAGATTGGAATGAGTTATAGGGAAAGACGAATAGTACATAGCTTATACAAAGAGCAAACAGCAGTAATAGAATTAGAGCACGAACGTAGAGAAGTAAACATTAGGAAAGGGGTGGGACAGGGATGTGCCCTATCCTCATTGATTTTTAACTTGTACATAGAAGAGGCAATGAATACTGTCAAATGCAGGAAGACATTTGGCATTACTATGCAGGGACAAAAATTGATATGCTTAGATTTGCAGATGATATAGCGGTATTAGCGACTAGCAAGGAAGAGTTAGTAGCTGCTTTTAATGAAATGGAAACGGTTCTAACAGAGAGATACGGTATGAAAATTAACAAAACTAAAACTATAGTTCTAGTATGCAAAGGCGGGGAAAATAAATCAAAAACAAGAATACAAGTATGTAACACGAACTTACAAGAGGTTAAGGATTTCTGCTACCTAGGAAGCCAAATAACGCAAGATGGGAAAAGCACAAAAGATATAAAACAAAGATTAGCACAGGGTCGTGCAACATTTAACAAGAAAAGCAACTACTGTGCTCAAAAGACCACAAACATAGAAACAAGGAAAAGATTGCTTAAAACATATGTGTGGAGCACAGCACTGTACGGCTGTGAAGCCTGGACAGTAGGAGAAGCGAACACGAAGAAGGTAGAAGCCTTTGAAATGTGGTGCTATAGACGTATGATCAAGATATCATGGACCGACAAAGTTAAGAACGAAGAGGTTCTAAAAATGATAGGGGAAGAAAGAAATATGTGGAAAACGGTAGAAAATAGGAGAGATAGGATGATAGGCCACATACTACGGCATGAGGGAATAGTGCGGAATATATTAGAAGCAGAGATAGGAAAAAAGAAAAGAAGAGGAAGACCTAGGTTAGACTACTGCACACAGATAGTAAAAGATGTAGGCTGCAGGAATTTCAGGGGATGTGTAGGCTAGCTCAGAATAGAAATCAATAAAGGTACGCATCCAACCAATCCCAAGATGGATAAACTAATGACAAAAAAATAACTGTGCTTAAACATGATGATTATTATAAGTAACTACAAGAATTGGTTGGGCAATATTCTCGAATAATGTTAAGTGCGTGAAAGGATTTACTGGAAAACCATTATTTCGGCAAAGACTAGACTAACACTCTTAGAAAAATACAGTATTTTTAATCTAGAAAACGATGTAAACCGCTATAGAGGCCAATTCACCACGAGCTTCGCCTAGACTAGCACACGCGCTCTGCGTTGCGGTGCCGGTGAGACAAAATCGGACCAGTGAAACAATATCGTACCAGTAAAACGAAACAGGGCCACTGAAACAAAATCGAGCCGGTAAAACAAAACGGCGAGTGGTATAAAACATGCTAGTAACACAAAATCGAGCCACTAAAACAAAACGGCCAGGAAACAAAACGGGCCCCACGTTGCAAGCGCTAGCAAAATATTTTTTTTTTCGTTTGCAACCTCACCATGGGATATGTGGGCGGTTAACAACGAAAACCCTTTCTTGAAAAAGGTAGTAAAAGGAAAGGCAGTAGCAGTAAAACAAAACAGAACCGGTGAAGCAAAATCATGCCTTAAGAACAAAATAGAGCCAGTGACACAAAATTGAGATCGTTAAACAAAGCGGCTACTGAAACAAAACATGCTAGTAAAACAAAATTGAGCCAGTAAAACAAAACGGTCGGTGACATAAAGCCCCCCCGTTGCGAGCGCTAGCGAAATATTTTTTTTACATTCGCAGCCTCACTTTCGGGTGTGTGAGTGGCTATCTATAAAATCCGTTTCTTGAAAGAACTAGTTAAAGGTAAGGCAGTCCTCCAACGTAAATAGGGGTCTATTTCTGAGTAAGGCAACCAGAAATGGTGTTCGATCTTCAAAATCTATACTTCATTCAATACTAAATAAAAGCTAAAATTAGAACAACACTAAATAAGACTCCACCAAGTCCCAGCCTCATAAAAAACGAGAAGTATTGTAAGCAAGAGAAAGCTTCGAAGCCCACAGAGAAAAATATTTATTTGCTCTGTAAACTCAGTTACCAAAAAAGAGTGCGTAGCATCTGTAATAAAACAATACAGTAAGAACAAAGAAAGAACATAAGAGGTATTCTTTTACTACCTTGCTATTGCAAAAGAAACAATATATAAACGCTAGTGAATTATTTTTTGGTTGCCGGGGTAAAAGAAATGTATAAAATTATTTCCTGTAATAAAAATGTATCTGTTATTAAACCTCACTATTGGAGCTACTTAAGTGCTACTGTAAGGCGAGACTTCAAAAGAAAGTTTCGTGTTGAACTCTAGTAATGTAAAGACCAATTAATATTACTGACAAAACCTGACAGAAAACACTATAAAATTAATTACCAATAGGTTACCATTAATATCTCACCTATATAGGGATACTGATAAAAAAAATTGCATGTTTCTCTTTTTTAGAGGTATTTGTCCAAAGTAAAATAGTAAATTTAGTTTAGATTATTCGTTTAATAAATATATACTTTTTATATTTAATAATTTCATTTATAAAATATACAACAAATATTCGTAAAAAACAAACTTTTAGAAAGCGGCAGCAGATTTAGTTCTAGTAGAGCCTATTTCTCCTTCTAAATTCCTATGGAAACAGTAACTTTTGATATTACAACATTTAACAACGACGTTTAATAGCCAGATCGGTATATGCAGGCTCAGAACAATACTGCAAGTTTTCGAACTGCATGCTAAATGTCAGTTCGTAGTTAAACAATTCTTTAAAATATAACCCAACAAGCTATAGTAAATCATAACTAAAGGTGCGCATTCTGCTAGCTATTTAATTTAGTTTCAGGTATTAATTATTAATAATAATTTGCTTAGCCTGCGCATCGCAAACCGATTTTAGGCTATAAATATTACTTCAAACGTAAATGTTACTACTTAAGGTGGAAATTCTTATTGCATCGTAATATAAGCAAATATTTGTTAGATAAACTTGCTCGTGAAAATATGATATTGAATTCCTTATTAAATTTCTAAACAAACAGGTAATTGGACAACGTATATAAAGTTAATTGCTTACCTTAAAGCGAGAAACAAGTGTTAAAAGTCACAACGCAACACGACAGAACTATATGTTTTGAATTGAAATAAGTAAGGCAGCAAACTTCTCACCAAAACTTACCGGAAGCAAGTTACCAAGAAATTGAATATTTATGCTGCTTTCTTTTGTTCTTGTAGGTAACTTGCAATTAAAATTACTATTTGCCTTCCACAAACTAATAAAGTGAAACAACATAATGCAGGACGCCATATTCATCCATGAGGATCCGACCTCCTGGCACAGAAATCTTCTAAAAACCTCAAAAAAATGGGTTAACAAAGAAACGGAACCTTATATGGGACCCTCCCATCTAGCAACACAAAATCAAAATGGCGATACGCATATCGCTTGATCAGTATTTTCAAAACCAATGTTACTTGTTTCAAGAACCAAGACCGAATGCCTGAAATGACGAACAAACCAAAGGAGCTTATGTTGCTGTCATATTGAGCAAAGTTTAATTAACTATATGATAAAACATGATTTTTATTCAGCATTAGGTCTTTAGTAATGGAAAGGTTTAGACGCGTACCTCCATTGGTTCCTATTCTGAGCTAACCTACAAATTTCCTAAAATTCCTTGAGTTTAAATCCGTTCTGTACCCTTTCTATTATTTTCTAAATATATACCATATTTTAACGATATTCAGTGGCATATAAAGGGGGTTAAACAACCTACGGTAACCAAGATCCCCCTCACTGGACTTTTCGCCGAATTAATAGTTTTCCAATGAATCCTTTCGTACAATCAACATTAGTTGCAAATATTGCCACACCACAAACCAACATTGTAGTAGCTTATAATAATCATCAGGATCAAGTACAATTATTTTTTTGGTCGTTGGGTTTTCAGTTTTGGACCTGTTGGGCACGTACCTCCATTGATTTCTATCTGAGTTAGTCTACACGTTTTTCCGAAACTCCCACATCCTACATCTTTGACTATTTGTGTGCAATAGTCTAACCTAGATCTATCTTTAGCTCTCTTGTTTCCTATTTCTGGTCCTAATATATTCCGCGCTGGGATAGTCTGATGGTATAGGGGATTTATATGAGTGCATCTTGTATGGGCGAGAGTGTACACAAATCTTTGGCAGACGTGATAAGTAAGTCCAATTTTTTGAGACAGGCACTATAAAAGTTTTAAAGACTTATTCTATTTGTTGTCGAATGTAAATAATCACTTTTCAGCACGTACAGTTGGTTCTTGAGCCCTCAGAGACAGAGTTTCGCAAAATACCGGTGCACAATTTGTAATGTAATCATAAAAAATTATTATTTGCGTCATAACTACGTTTGAGAAGTTCTCTCGAAAACTTTTAACAAATTAGCATTAATTGTTTGCCCAAGTCGTATTAACTAGCACACCTGTTCGAAAATATGCTTCAGGCAGTTTGTGTTCAGTTCTAGAAACCTTCATTGCTAAATTACAATAGCAAGAAAATTCATTCAGAAGATTTTCGAACTCATACAGTGAAAAGACTGTTTGACCTATTAGATTTAGTTTGTGTGGGTATTTTTGTTGGGCATCTTTGACCAAACATTTTTAACACTTGTATATTAGAGAAATTTATCTTTCAGTTATAGCCTAGAATTATGAATATAAATGCAATGCAGGTATCTAATTTAGAGGAAGAAGTCAAAGGCAATGGTATATCAAAGTAGAGGTGTGGAAAATTGGAACAAGCTATTGGTTTTATTTTAGTTTTGCGATCTGTTTGTGAATTAATTGATCCAGCAACTTTATTTTTAACAAACAATTAAAAGTGGGTAACCTTGATTCACAATATTGCAACTGTGTGTCAGCTAAGAAAAGATTTGTTACAAATATGTGAATATTTTCTTATAGGCTTGTATTGATACTAATTTTTAAAGGTGATCTGCCTGGTTTAAGTTTAAATTACACTTACACATGAACCAAAATCATGTTTACATCTAAAAATATGCCGATATTTATAATTTTCCCAAGAACTTCTAGGTGAATGTGTGGAGGTAGTACTCGACGTTTACTTTTTTTATGTGTCCCTCGGCGTTTATTGTGTATGTAGGGAACGAGAAAGCATTTAATGTTATATACTATTAGTATATTACTATTAATTTTTCCTTTGATCTAACTTAGGTCCACACTTGGTTTTTAATGGAAAAACTCATTAAAAAGCAATTAGTGCTAATGGGCGATTAATGAGAAAACTCATTAAAAAGCAATTAGGTCATATGGTCATGTGGTCATGTGGTCATGTGGTCATGTGGTCATATGGTCATGTGGTCATATGGTCATGTGAGGGTGAAATTGCCCCTATGGGGCAATTTCACCCTAACTTAACATCCTACATATATCCGGATATATGTCGATGCGCATCCCTGTCGGCTTAGGTCGGATAACAACATATTCGACTATCTTCGGCAATATACGTCCCCACTCTGTAGAATACATAAGAGAACAATTTTCTCGTACTCAATTTAGTATTCGATAGTAGCTAGAACGGTAAACATGAGCGTCTCCAAGGTGATTAACGTTTCTCAACTTCTTGGGAATAAAGTGAAACCGACAAATGAGCGATTTGGATTATGGCCGTTGACAGAAAATATGTGCAACAATAATCTGGTAACAGATATTGGTAATATTTGTTATGTCGAAGGCGAACAGATGCTGACTGGTGGACTACACACACCAATTATAGAACCATTTTGTGACAATATAATGTTGGTTAAAATTTGCGACTTTTCTAACGCCGAGCAAACATCTGCAAGCAAAAGGATGTTTATCCTAAACAAAGAAATTTGTGGTGCATTTAACAGCTATCTACGAAGAAAGTTTGACCGATTTGTTTCCGCTAGGCATGGTGTTAAAGCTAAGCTCCCGTTTTCTCTGGAAAGCACTAACAAGATGGGCCAGAGAGTAAAAGAAATTATCGGAAAAGAAGACCTCGAATGCATTAATAAAAAATTCCAAAATCCTATATGTGTTCCATACAAAGTGGAACTAGCAGATGTTAAGTTGGAAACTTTATTGGAGGAACTACCAGATACATTAGACGAACTCGAAAAAGATTATTTCTATCTTTTTGACATGGATGTAACCCAAGAGTTTGCGGGTATATTTAGCAAGATGGAGATGTGTAATTATTTAACTACAAACCATAACTTTTGCTATAAGGGCGAATACGGAGAAAAGTGTAATATTATAGTTGACAACGATAAAACTGTGGGAATTGATTGTTTAACATTGGCTAACAACCAATGCAAGAATTAAGATATACAACAAATTTGTGTGTCAGATAACAAGTCCTGGTGTTAATAAACAACTTGGCAATCATATACTAGATTTTTTACGTTGTCCAGATGTACGTTTAAGGGAAACATTTGCGTCTACTTTGGCTAAAAAACATGGTATTACGCGATTGGAAGCGACAATATACAACTGTGCAGTTGGAAGCTATGTCAGTGCGGAACGAGTGTATAATCCCTTAAAAGACTGTTTAACGTTATTGGAAGATAGTAAGTTATACTTCCTAAAGGCGCCAATGTACTCGGTACCACTTGCCAAAATGTGGAATAAGCTATCGGACAAGCTACAAAATAGCTGCTGTTTAGTGTATAATAACCTACTACAGTACGTGTATTGGGGGAATGGTAATACAAAGAAATTGACGGGCTTGCAAATTAAGTTGTCCGAAAACCAAAAGAAAGGGAAACATTGATAAAGTATGTGCTTTCGGCTTTTAGTTTTAACTATTTACCCGTAAATTATTTGGAGATAGTAGAGGAGGAAGACAGCCAAGATAAAATAAAAATCTTACCCAAGCGCTACATTAAAGCAGGTAGTACATATTTTACACAATCTGCAACACCATATTCTACAATTTCAAAAGAAATAGTCATTTCGGAATTGGGATTGATAAATACACCTAACATTCGCCCAGAGATTGTACGACAACGCGCAAATATTGGTAGTAAACTCTATCCGTTTACGCTAAAGGAAATTGCCCCATTATGTATGCCATACGCTGTAAGTGGAAGGAAAAGACAACTGGAATTAGAGGAAATGGATGCAAAAAGGCGAAAATTGGACTACATGGAAAACACTGCGACAATACGCGAACAATACAAAGATGTGTTAGACAAAGAACATCTTATTAGAGAAAATGAGGAAGAATTAAAAGATTATTTTATGTGTCGATGGACTGACTTAGATACATCCGGGTTGTACAAGCTGTATGCATTTGCGGTTAGTAAGAAAGACCCTTTTAGTTATGTAGGTGTTCTTGCAGAAAAGGATGGTACTAAATCCGTATACTTTTTAAAAGGTTATTCTAAAAACTTATTTATCAAAATGGCAGATAACAAAGACGAACTAAGGAATGCGGGTTTCGTAACCTTGGCGTACACCACACGCAAAGGGGTTCCGCTAAACATTGTATATTTGCCTAGTAAAGAACCTTTCGGATCATTTAAAACCGAGGGTCTTACAACCTATAACAACCATATACTCTCAAAAGTGGTGGATATGCAACTACGCAACAGTGTGTGGGAGAAAAAGGATTTCCTCCAATACCGACAAGAAGAAGTCGATCAAGCTAACAAGATACGTATGCAGGATATAGTGGGAAAGCTGCGGTTAAAAGATTGTCACAAGCTGCAAGAATTACACGAAGGAATGGATCTGGTTGTCGATGGAATCAAAGACTTTAAATATAGAGGCAAACTTCGGTACATTTTACAATTCGAAAACCTAGACGGTTTTTATGTATCAAACTATTGGTTAGAAAAGGAGATAGAGGACTTGGGTGTCGATTTAAATTTTAAGCTGCGAATAAAATTAGATAAAATTAAAACCACTGCAAACAAACATAAAGAAAGGACTGTCTTCTGTGTATAACTTTGTATTAAAATTAAGTTTAAATGACTCCATGCTTGGCATTAAATATTTTTAAATTTGTTATGTATAATGTCAGAATAAACACTTTATAATAGTATATAACATTGTTCTTTATTTATAAAAGGCTGTAACGTTACCCCGAAATAGCAGTCGCACAGAGAGGGGGATCATGGGCAGCGAGCATGGGCAGGGGTGCGTACGCGCAGGGGTGCGCATGGGCAGGGGTGTGCATGCGCTGGGGTGCTCATGAGCTGGGATGTGTCTGGGCGTACACGAGGGAAGCGGATGTTAACAGTCACTAAGCATCCAATTCTTTATTTGGATGGTATCAAGTACTTGTCTGCGTATGTATCCGGAGTAAAAGAATACGATTTGCATACGCAGCTTATTAATAAAATTAGTTTATCGAGGGAAGATGACAAAAGGTACATCATTCCTAATAGTACAACAATCTACGCATGGGGGTGTAAAGATATAAGATAGTTGTTTATATTTGTATGGATTTTGTAAATCTATTGTATATATTAGTTTTAAGATTCCATAATTTTAAGTTCTTCTCCCACCTTCCAAATCCTTCCGGCTTCTATCCTGGTTGACAGAGTATACGTGTTATCTCCACGTGGTATTCGCGGGACCCTGCGGTTTTAGATTTCTAGGAAACGGTTGGTTAAAGCATATGTCTTGGTTAGCGAAAAAAGGTTTTAAAGATGGAGTTAAATAAAGATGGGCAAAATCAGTGATTTGGGTCTTTAAAAGGCATAACTTTGTATGGGGTGGTCCTATTTAAAATCTATTTACAGATTTGGGGTCCCTAGAAAATTTAATATTAGTTGATACCTAGCAAAATATATTTATCTTAAAAGAGTGACTACCCGCGTATAATAAATACAATATAACACTTGTCAACAAAAAGTTGTAGGAAAATTAAAGACGTATTTAATAGGGGTCCAGTATTAGAATTTGTTGGTAGTAATGTTAAGTCCTACTGTATTGTAGGCGAGAAAGATACGATTAAAGGGGTCTCACGAATTGTAGTTAAGTAAAACCGAAGGTCTTACAACCTATAACGAGCATATACCTCCAAAAGGAATGGACATGCAGCTACGCAGCAGTGCGTTGGAGAATAAGAATTCTCTCCAATGAGAAATTAAAGTTTCCATGTACGTAGCACCAGTCATTGGATAATGGTCGAAATGTGGAACCTATAAAGGCGATTATTAATTGTGGTTTAGAAAAAATAGTAGTTTTCGTGGACTAAATAAAATAGCTTAGACTGGTTAATGTATATGGTTACATACCCTCGTACACATCCACAAACATCTATTTACGTTCACAATGGCGATACCGGTAGTTTTTGTTTAACAAATAGTAGGAAAGATACGTCAGGTGTTAGTGCGTGGAAGCCAATAGGATCGTTGGATTCAAAAAGAACAGTGCGGCGGGATGTATAGTGGTCTCCGTTAAAATAATCGAAAGTGGTTAATCAATCGTATTAGATGTTTAAATAAGCGAAAGTGCAAAGGCCTACATAAACAAAAATTTAATTATCCGACAAATAAGTGCGCGATGTGCTACACTTATAAAGAAAGTATGGAATGGTGTTTTTTAGCAGCCCTAGCAGTAAAAAGGGCGACTGACATTTTCAAGCAACTACAAGAATAGCAGTAGCGCAGAGAAGGGGTATGCATGTATTATACAGTGCATAGTTGCTGCAAAATATGTTAGTTTACGCATAGCTCGGATGTGTAATTGATCACGACTTAAAGATCCTCGGAGGTTTAAAATTCTCGGCCCATTGTCGTTTGAAAATGTTTGTAAATTATCAGAACAGGAGCGGGTCGAAGTTTAAGTTAGATGGATGATTGACTGAGTTTTTTCTACCTTTTTCGAGGGAATCGGAAGTTGACAGACATCGAGCATCTAATTCTCTATTTGGGCGATATCGAGTACTTACCGGTTCTAGAAATCATTACGTGCGGCCGACCGCTATGCGAAAGTGTAAAAGCCTACAGAAGCAAAATTTAATTATCAGACGAAAAGTTCGCGATGTGCTATAGAAAGTATAAAAAATGGTGCTTTGCATCGGTCCTAACAGTAAAAGGAGAGTGACTTTTCTAGCAATTACAAGAATAGCAGTAGCGCGGCGAAGAGGTATGCATGTATTATACAGCGCATTGTTGCTATAAAATATGTTAGTTTACGAGAAGCTTGAACGTGCACAAATTAAATTTTAATCTATAATTAACCACAGTCGTAAAAATGGGAAATTAATGGTTAATTTTAATACTGCTAAGCATATACTTTCGCTTGGTGATTCATTTGGAAAATATTCAAGCCCACCATTTCCTAAAGTATGACGTAGAAGTTATTTAAAATTAAATTGCTTTATTAGTAAGTATCCTGTAGACAACAAGTTGGTATTTCCTTAGTAATGGTTTAAAGTGTTTTTATTAAGTTTTTGGTTATAGTAGCACTGCATCTTCTACAGCACGACTTGCACACAATTTGTGTGCGTGTGCTACCACCCTTTTGGATTTTTAATATGCACGCGATCCGTATAACATGGAAGACGTTTTCCGGTGTTTCTACTAACTGCATTCGCACCATCGACGATGCGAACCAGGTGCATGCATTGGCGCTAAATGTATTGGACGAGCAGCAAGGATTATGACATCATTTAGTCCCCCGCTGAATCCTCAACATCGTTCGCTCGTCTTCGGAAACCTTCGGTATGCATTCTATAAGGAATATAAATCAGGTACGCTAGAGTAAGCTTTTTAGTTAGTTCGATTACAAGTTTAACCAAAGTCTTATAGTGCGGATTTTGTTTTGTACTAAACGTTTTTAAATGCGAGCCCTGTCACGTCTACTTTACCAGGAGGGATGCTCTCAAACGGCTCCAGAACAAATGTCGTGGTGTAACATCGTCCACGGTTAAGCTTATACATCCGTCGGCAGCAAAGTACTTAAACTCTGGGTCTTTCAGTATCGCTTTTACGAGAATGGACAACTTACAGCGCGACAAGGAAAAACAGCACGGTATGTCATTAAGCAGTAAACGTTCAGCTCCGCCAGCTGTTAAAGGGTCTTGTACAAAACAACCACGAATTATGTGTAAAGTGTGCGATATGGAGGTGTTAAAGTCTGCACATGTAAACACCAACTTTATACCCAATTAATAAAATCAGTTTGTCGGGCGAGGACAACAAAAGTACATCATTCTAATAGCACAGCAACCTAATTAAGGTAGGTCAGTAAGCAATATTTAATTGCTGTTAATTGACTTGCATTTAGCGTACTTTCCTATTGTAATAACCGCATTTGTTTGGAGAAGAAATTATATACAGCTTTCTTAATTATTAACCACGCGATGATTACGTAAAAGTCTACCTTCCCATTCACATATTTAAAACCCATTACATTGGAATGTATTTACATTATTCTCATATTGTTAGGTTAACGATAATATGTCTTATTGACCGAAAACACGTTTCCTCTCTTTTTAAACAACACATTAATCTTTTTTTGTTGCAGGCTAAACTACTTGGATTCGACTACACACAGGAAATAATGTTATACTTTGTAAAATTGCATTCTATAAGGTTATTAAACTGTAAATTGGATAAAATAAATTATTAAATTTTTGCATGCTTAATTTATGTTAATACTGCTACGTGTTTGTGTCAAGGATTGTAGATATTAAAAAGTAGAGGTGATTAGAAATAAATCTTGGTACAAAATCTTAAAATCAGGGTAGCTCCCTTAGGGATGGTGCAATCTAAAAAATTCCTAGAAATTTGGATAGCTGAGAAAATTCTAATATTAATTGATACCAAACAAGATAGGTTTATCGCGAAAGATGCATTGGTTAGACAAAGAAAACTATTTGTTAGTTTTGCTTATAGAGCAAAGAGAAAAATTTAGAGGTTCCGGATTTTAAAGGGGTATAACTTTGCAGGGCGTGGTCCTATTTCAAATATGTTTACAGATTCGAATTCTGCGTAAAATTCTAGACTAAAAAGATGTATCGCATGACAAAAAAAAATTTATAAGAACGCTCAAAAGTCGCTACAGGTAAGAAATCTTAAAATGGGGGTAGCTCTCTGGGGGGTGATGCAATCTAAAAAATTCTTAGAGATTCGGGTAGCTGAGAAAATTCTAATATTAATTGATACCAAACAAGGTAGGTTTATCTCGTAGGTGGAAATGTGGAGAAAGATTTATCTCGCAGAGGGTATGTGTGTAATTTTGCAGGGCGTGGTCGGATATTAAATCTATTTGCGGATTCGGTGTTCTACATAAAATTCTAGACTAATTTAATGTATCGCATGTATAAAAAAAATGTTTAACACTTGTTAGAAATCGCTTCCGGTAAAAAATCTTAAAATGAGGGTAGCTCCCTGGAGGATAATGCTATCAAAAAAATTCCTAAAAATTCGGGTAGCTGAGAAAAATCTAATATTAATTGATACCAAACACGATAGGTTTATCTCGAAAGATAAAAAAATGGTTAGTCGAAGAAAACTATTTGGTCCAGAATGTTAGCGGTAAAAAAGTCTTAAAAATAGGATTATCTCGTGTGTGGAAATGAGTATGTTCATTTATCTCAAAAGATGAAAAATTTAAGATATATTTATCTCGAAAGATGAACAATGGTTAGTCGAAGAAAACTTTTTGGCCCAGATGTGTGTGGAAATGAGGGATTCTGGTGGAAATGAGGGCCTGATTCGTCACTAAATACTCTACTGAAAGATTAAATTACGAAATTAAAAAGCTTTGAAAAATCTCTAGAAATTCCGTGGCTGTTGTTTCTCTAATTTTACAGATCGAAGCGTAGATCCTAGCTATAAGGCTTACTTCTAGGTTAAAAGTCTTACTCAGACGTAAGTCTGGAACTTTGGATTCGAAAAATTATATGTCCTATATACGTAAATATTTTAGGGGTGGGTTTTTCTGATAGTATGAGTGAAAGATTGGCTTATGGTAAACATACTCCAGAAACAAAACCACCGAAAAATAGATGTAAAATAAAAACAAGCACAATAGATTTGAACCGAAAGCGGCCAAGAGAACCGATGGAACCCCGGTGAACTCTACATTAGAACCATTCCCATCATCTACTGTTGATTGTGGAATTTTATTTTTCTTCATTTTTGCTGTTAGAAAATTTTACATTAAGTCTTTGTTTCACACAAAAGCGGGGTATGCTACTTTTCGGTTTTAGAACGATACGTTCGTAGTTTTGTCATCAGACAGCATCTAACTCTTTATATAGTTTTTCGCGTTACGTGCTAAACTTTTAAAACGCTTTTATTATGATATTCAACAACAACAAAATGTTTCAAACATATATTAACGCTAGAAATTAGTTCAAATTTGCCAGTTATACTTGATGGCTTCAATTCAACGTTGAGCAAGCAATGTAGAGCAATTTTAGTTATTACAAAGCAAGCAGTTATATTAAATTTTGCCAATTTCGTCGGCTTAATTGCGGATGCCCCCAACCAAAAACCTGTTTGTTATTTGCTGAAATGTACACACAAATGTATATCGCCCACAGTAGAACTGTGTAAAAATCTATATTATTGGCCTAAGGTTATTTGCACTCATGTCATATTTCTGTGAGTGTAAATAAATGTAGAGCTTATGTAGCCATTGTAAAAAATGGAATTTCGGTAGTTAGAAATTATTACAATTAGATTCTAGACTATTTCATGGTGGAAATGAAAAGAAGCTCGCTTTCTGGTTTAATATATTTTTGTGTAAGCTATTGTTAATCAGTTTTGCACCTGCTCAACCGCTATATTCTGAAAAATTCATTCAACATTTTTGATGCACGGGAGATTACAATACGTGTCAATCTCGTAGGTGATTTAGTACAAGAAGTGCATTTTTAAATATATGATGATAGTCCCAAATAAGCAAACGCGGAGCTAGGGACTATTATCTCCTGTTGAAATATATGTGAGAAAACGCACCTGAGTTCAGAGTATACTGAAGTGCACTTGTACTGATGCTTTTGTTAACGAATGATTCTGTTATGCTATAAGGGGATAAATTCGGAACTCTTAATGCGTTTTATTATTATAGGGGTCTGCCACGATAAGCTCTTGTGAAAGGAAATAGAAGTTTCCGATAGCGTCTACGACGAACCAGTATTAAAAGTCCATTATGGTTCACTGCGCAGTGTTTGCTAGAAATATATGTTAAAAAATATAATTAGGAAGTAAAATGTGTTTGAAGCAGTGCCAAACAGTAAGTAAATTGAATTTGCGTAATTTAGACAGGTATATTATATAATTATGCTAGTGCAAGTATCCCGAGGCCAGATAAATTAAGGTCATAATAAATAGCAGTCTATTAAAGTTGTACTAGCTGTTAAATCTTAATTCATACACTAAGCGTATTTGTTTAAACAACTTGATCAAATGATCTATTGTAACGTATTTTATTTGTAATTTGTTTACATATTCTCTATAAATTTAATATTATGCCTTAATAAAATAAAAACATAATTTATAATTATCAGGTGACAAAAGATAGCTTGTTATTTATAAAATGTATTATGGGTTCATTTCCCGCAGATAACTAAGCTGTTATGCTAGTTATTTATCTGTCATTTAGCGAACACTTTTCGATTGGAGGTTGAACGAGAAGGCAACTCGACTGGTTTAAGGAGACTCAAGATGGTACTAAGCGAGTATGCCTGGTGCTGTGTTCGAAAAAAAAGGGTTTTAAGCGATTAAAATTATCGTGTCATAGTCTGGTTCCTGATAGCTTTTAGTGTTGAGCGATTTGTATTTCACTATTTGTGAAATCAGTTTGATTCCTGCCGATACGATGAAATTTTAGTGTTCATCATTAATGTAGTTAGTATAAAATAATTTTATAAAATTTATTAATTCGTTTTCCGTACTGCAATGCTAGAGAGATAAAATTTTAGATAAATTTTGGAGTAATGAAAATTGTTAGACACATCAAGTGAAGATTTTTTTCAATTTAATAATATTTTATTATAAAGGTTTTTGTGGGCTCCAACTTAAGTTCAACGTTATAATATCATCATCTTCTTGTGTGCATCGCAGATGCGTGTAGATTGGTCGACATATGGTGTTGCTTTGTTCTGGTAAGAACATTCCAGTTTTTTTGGTTCAACTGTACTTCATGCACGTGAGTGATCTTAACCTTTAGGTATATTGGATTCTTTCAATTTCCCAAGTTAGATGAAAGGTTGATATTTTAATTTAATGCTGTTATCTTGAAGTGGGTTTTGTAAAAAGCATCTCATTTTTGTTTTAGTAACTTTACAAAAATTTTTAAAGATGGCAGTATTGTTGCCTTGAATATTTATTCTTTAAGGAAACAATTTTTAGCTTCACTAAAAATTGTTATTGAAACTTCACGTCAAAATATCTACAGCTTTTAGGTACTATTACCACAGTATATTATTTAAATTACATTAAAAGTATTTTTGCTCATTATTAAGGTCATATACTTTAACCTTAAGACATGATAAATTCTTGAAGGACAAAATGTTAAAGTTTATTCTTTGTCTAAATGGTACGATGTAGCAACACTAAAAAGAAATATTTTTGATTCCTAATTGTAAAGCATATCGAAGTACTACTTAAGGCTATTTTAATTTCAAAGTGAAAAATTATTAAGATAACGAATATCTTAGAGTTATGACATGTTGAGATACTGAAACTTTTATGAAGTGTATGTTATTGAAGAAAGAACACTATTAGTTTCCTTTCAAGTAAACTTTTTATTATAATTGTAAATATTTCCATTGAAACAAGATATACAAATTTAAGTGAATAGAATTTCGTTTTTTTCTATTTTTATTATTAAAAATTTAAAGGAGAAAATTTTTTTGTTTTTATTAAGCAAATGATTAATTATGTCTAATGTCAATAAGTACCGTGGGTATATATTATTTTTGGAACTTAAAAGTAAATATGATATTTATTGGTGAATATTTTTAAGGACACAAACGATGTCTTTGTTGCGCAATTTGTTTGTTCACAGGATAGACCGAGACATCTGCAATAAATCTGATAAATGATATTTTGGTAAGTATTATGCAAGGTCGATATTTAGGTTTTGTGATTGCTTAAGCGGTATAGACTTCAGGTTTCCACATTCCCTTAATACAATTACACATGTTTTCATATGTCATTGTATTGAAAAATACGGTAGCGATCTTTATCTATATTTTCGGTGGTTTGTCAACCCATGACCCAAGCTCATGATCCACCCAGAGCAATACTCTACTAGCCGTTTATCTCTAATGAGATTTCCCTTTCTTCAACCCGTTTTCCATTCAACTTTACCTTGGGCTTCTCTCTTCAACAGGAAATTCTCGACCTTGTGATCTCAGGTAAGGTAGGCATTTATGTTATATAGAGGTCCAATTTGCTATTTATATACACGAGAGAATTTTGATTACACTATTTCATATCACTTGTAAATTAAGACACCAACTGATGTTTTCTCAAGTTGTACGGTTTATATATATTGGGTTATCTTAATTTCGATATCCCTCCAGATTGTGCTAAAACAAGCCTGTATCTTCCTTTTACCCACTTGCTACGTCCATCGACATAACCTAAAAAAAAGGACCAAAGAAAGAAAATGACCAGGCTCAATCGGTGAGTAGGCGGGGTCTTACCAGTACAAGAAAAAAATTAAAGGAAAGCTTGAAATAAAATAAGAAATTAAACATATTTATTAATACTTATTATTAATCTAAGTGACATTTTGGATTTACATATAAACGTAGTATACCCAAAGACGAAAAATCAATAACTACAATTGTACATATAGCAGAAAAAAAACCCAAACAAAAAAATACCGTTTAACATGGCGAGCTGCAGTTTGTTTAGGTTACTACAAATTTTAATTAGCAAAACAAAAAATTACTACTCTAAAAACAACAGCTCTAAATTATCATCGTAAACATAAAGGTGCATATATCACATTGGCACTACGATGTCTTAACTAACAAAAACTTACAACTCAAAAAACATCTTGTAAACATACAATTAAACATATAGGATGGTCACGATAAATACAATATGAATAATAAATATCATCTCACATAACAATAATTATTTTAAAAATACTAAGTTTAGTCATCACGTGGAACCTGATAAATATACTGTTTCGACCAATTTCACAGGACCCATTCAACAAAATAATGCATAAACACTAACACGAGCATCCACGGTGCAGGTTTGTTTACACCTTCCCTAATGACAGGGCGGAGCAGAGGAGCTCGAGATCTCGCAGTGTGGGTGTCCTCCCATAACAAAGAGGAGCTGCAATTCAATGGGCCGTCAGGTCCACCGAGGAAGCTATATTAAGTGCGAGTAACGATAAGTTTACTTACGCCGAAAAGTACATTTTTAATACTGCAAGCGCTTACAACGCAGTGTGTGCTCGAAAGTTCTTCAGAGAATGGAAACGACAATTGCTTTTGGTTGTATGCAGAAAAGAATGATTATTAACTCGTTTGATAGCACCAATTTACATTCTTGCCGGTGTTATCAAACATACAAATGTAATTAGCAATTCGAAACAAGCTTTATCGATGAAGTAGGACTCATTATTTCAACGAGTCTTTAGATTGAAGTAATCTAGAAAGTAATTATACGCTATCGTATTGTGTAGCAAGTTCACGGATACCTAAAACAGGGTATTGACTATTTAATTTATAGAATACGTTCTTCGTTTCGAAGTAAATAGGTTTAATATGAAAATTATTAGGAAGCGTACTTATTGTGAATAGGTAAAATATACAAGATGTTGTTGACGTATTGAAGAGTAGAAACGGAATCAATGTAAATGAATAAAAAAATAACAGGATATGGTTTTCGTTTACCGCCGTAAGTGAACGTAACACCCTTTCTACTGGTTCTTTAAATATACCTTTGTAACTGTCAAGCATACCATTGTTCAAGTAATGGATTAATATGTTTCATTTTTAGACTGTCCATGTCCACTGAGAATGTAACAGTATTAATTATAAAGTAATCCGCAAGCTATTACTTTCAGAATTAACACGTCTTTTGAAAATTCTAGAGGTAAGATGGCAGGGGCTGTTAAATTCAAATCAGAAATCCACACTAACTATTCGAAGTGTGTTTCTGATATACTTAGTTTTGGTTTCTTTAGTCTTCTGTTCCATACGATCCACTCATGCTATACTTAATTTATATTAAAGTCGTGATTTGAACACATTTCTCATAAACTCAGAGGAACAAGCAGGACCGTTGAGATTGTGTTAATATGTATCTTAACTATTTGAAACCTTCTGACTAAGATTGGGAAATATAATAAAATATCAAACATAACAAAAAAATGCTCAGCGGATTGTGTATTACTATAGTTAAGCAAGATTATAGTTAAAACATACACTTAGGACTGCAATATTAAAATATGTACATTGTAAAAATGATAGAAAAAATATTCCCTTTGAATAATGCAACAGTTACACAAAGTTCACAAAGTATGGTCGTAAAATTAATTGAAACATCATCACTGTACAAATAGACGTTAAAACCTTCTGATCATTAAATACTTTATCTACCTACATAGAAATAATGATTGGAAAATGTATACGAACGGATTCGTCATTCTGAACACTTAGGTTAATATTTCTTTACTGCTAATAAAAATACCTTCAACAATTTGTGCTTTTTGGTATGTAGTCATCTGATGTAGTTTATATGTCTATACGCTATTTATACATAGAAAAGATTAAAAAAACCTTCAAACGAATTTTTGTTGCAGGTAAAAATACTACATCCACATCCATTGGTACAAAAAATAATAACCATATTAAAAACTCTACAAAACAGTATTTACGGAACTTTTTTTTGAGAAGGGCTTAAAAGCATAGGCCAGCATATATGTATTGTACAGAAAATGATTGCTACCAAATAAGTTTAAATCCCAAACAATCAGTGAAGTAAAGAATTAAAAATTCAAAGTAATATTTGCACTCTAATACTTGAAGTCTAATCCTTGCAGTAATATTTACATTAACATTTGTAGTAATATTTGGAGAAATACCATTTGAAGTACTATTTGGCGAAATACTTGTAGCCGATTATAATATCGGCGAAACTGGACTACATTATTTGTACTTTCACTTCTTAGTGAAATTTTGTTATTTGAAAATCACTTTACTGAGTCGCAGAAAATGTAGCAACACTATTCAAAATAAATTTACTCCCACATATAGAATTTACTTTAGTTTGTGGAACCATGTTTCGAGAAATTTCATTATAATGACGCTTAGAAAAATTGGTAAAGTACACGTACGCAATGACCAATCAGGTAGCTTTTTGTTTATAACAAAAGATCCCATTGGTCGAGCGCTTTTTTTGTTTTTGATTGGTCGTTTGCAATATGTGAAATCTAGTAACTCAATTTTCCAAAATATGTATTCACATCGAATGTTTCTCTAGGTAAATAAAAATTTAATTTGATACCGCCGTAATCATTGATAAATATTGGTTTATACGAAGAATTAGCTGTGGCCTACGTGACAATTTGCTCCTCAGTCTGTTATATATTAAGAACTGGTACTTCCTCATAATATTAACATTTGCATGACTTTTCAATATAAATGCAATTTTTCAGTTTTGGTTTACAAAAAGTAACAGAATTCTACTTCTTAATAATTTTCTGCGTAAAACACGTAAAAATGGCCATTCGCTTAATTAATATATGACGTTCTTTCATATTATAAATAGATGCATCCATATAATATTAACATCTACGTGGTTTTCAAGATTAATTCAATTTTCTCTATTTAGCTTTGCTAAATGCGGTAAATGTCCATGCATTTATTTAATATTGAGCGTACGTTTATATACACAAGCGCTGTGAAGAAAAATTTCAAAATTTGTTTCTGAGAATCTGTATTGTGCCCTTGTTCACCAAGATAGCGACCCCTCTTCACCCCCAAGAAATGTGAAATTTTAAAATTAAGGAAAAATATACTTATTTTGATTTTCTGCCTTGTCATCCCTAATTCCCAGTAAAGCAATGACGACTTTTCAAGAGTCCAAATAGTAGCATCGCCTTTTGGTAGAACGAAGGAATAAACTTCTTATAAGAATTCAACATTCAAAAGTGCTCGTAGGGGACGCATATTTTTAGACCGAGGACATTTCAATATTCAATATTCGCGGGGCGGAAAAAAACGCCACTTCATTAGATATAGTTATAGCCTTGGGTGTAGTAAACAGTAATAATCAGTTTGACATTTTAAATGAAAATAAATTTGTAAATATACGTCAGTCACCATTTGTATATTTGAAGGTAGATAATAAGTTATATCTGGAATTAGTTGACAGTGGTTCTGAATTCTCATTATTGAAAGAAGAGATTGTTTTTAGGCAACAAGGTAAGTCAATTGAACGTACACCTAATATTAAATAGGTTCATTTGTGGTCAACAATGAAGAAAAGGTCTATATTTCTATATATCCAGTCGTTGCCAAGCAACGAAAAGTAACTGTAAGGAAATGTTCACTTCTGTACTGTAAGGACATTATTTCCGCACTACAAAATTTGAAAAATGAATGTGTCAAGTCGGAGCATGTTTATTTCCCAGAATCACTTTTAACTAAACATTTTTGAATTAGAATCATTTTTAGTTCCATAAATTTTCGTTTTGGTAAAATATTTAATCATATATAATTATAAAGCAACCGATATATTTCCATCTCTCATAAACGAAGTTTCATTTTTGTAAAACTATCAATGTACGATTGAAGTTTGTTCAAGTTTAAATAAGGTTACTACAGAAAGCGTGCAGTTTGCGATAAAAGGTCACGTCTGATGTTGTTTGTTTCTATACGCGGCACCGAGCTGCAACGTTCAAACGAGTTAGTCGCTTCTTATCTGTCGCAAAAGAAGGGTGTCTGACTTCTAGGGCAAGCGATTGGAGAATCGCATTAAGTTTGCGATTTCCTTTATATTAGTTATGTAGAAAAAGTGGGGTAATGTTAATCAATGCGCGGTTAGAAAAAGTTATGAATAGCTAAGCAAAAGTTAATTCAAACTATAAAATTTTATAATCTTTACGGCTAATAGTGAAATAAATTTTTACAACTACAAGACACCTTTAAAATGTTTCAACTATAAATGATGGTTTATCGCATAAAAACTTCTAGGAAGGCATTTATGTGAAGGCGTACCTTGGTGGTGATTTGAATTAAAAGAAAATTCCTACCTCACATTTTTTGAAGTTGGTCTTCAATGTCCTTGGCTAGCCCTGGTCTGAACACCCGTTCTACCCTTCTTGTTTAAATCTGAGATTGATATTAAGAGGCCCTAATGAGATACTGTTATTATTTGGCTCGTCCATACTTCAAGGTTTGCCACGTTTCATGACGTAGGTTTACCGCATTTCATAACAGGAAGACAGGTGGTGAGTGTTGTAATAAAAAGCTCCTTTGTTATCCAAGTCCAACGACTTTACTTTTGAAGGTTATGTGACTATGAAAATGTCATTTTTAAATAAGAATAATCTAATCGGAGATTCAACGTATTAGACTTGAAGATTGAATAAATTCTCAGTAAAAATTAAATAAACATTTAATGTGATTAACTATTGCTTACGTAAATTTGTGTACCTTATAAGTAAAAAATAATCAAGTGCTAGTGTAAATCGAACATACCGGATCTGTTCTCTACGATATGTCGAGTAATGTAAATAAAATTTTATAAAGGCCTAAAAGATTCTTGTACATATATACAGTAAAAACAGAATTATTGACAAGTAACTCAAATTCAGTCATAAGGGCACCCTGTCGACGCGTTCCGCCCTAATTGAGGCTCATCAGGAGTAGCAAAGTTGTAATATTTAATACAGACATCTTTAGGGAAAGTACAGCATCACCTAACTCACAATTTGTGTCTTCGTGTCGTTTCATATATATATATATATATATATATATATATATATATATATATTTTAGGTAGTTTTTTACACAAGGTAAGTTGATAAATACTGACGTATTACAATTAATAAGATGAAATAATAACTCAGACTTTTTGTGCAAAGCCCAAATAATCATTAAAAATAGAGCTAGTAATTGAATTAAGGAAAATATAAGGTCTTGGACAGGATTGGAACCTGCATATTAGTCTTGCCGGGACTATGCGTTTACCAATTACGCCACCGAGACTGATGACTATAATTGGGAAATTTAAAAATCTATATCGTGTACACAACCATACATAAACCTAACTTTCAATTACGTTTAGCTTTTTTGTCAATCATACCTGACATTGTCAAGTTTTTGACATATGTCATAATAGACAGGAGGCAACGCTCAAAATTACGGCTACAAGCCAAGTATTAAATATATAAATATTTTAGGTAGCTTTTACATAAGGTAAGTTGATAAATACTAACGTATTACAATTAATAAGATGAAAAAATAATTCAGACTTTTTTGTACAAAGCCAAAATGATCATTTCAAATCGAACTAGTAATTGAAAAAAAGAAAATATAAAGTTTATGTATGGTTGTGTTCCCGATTTAGATTTGTAAATTTCCCAATTATAGTCACCGGTCTCGGTAGGGTAATTGGTATACGCATAGTTGGGGCAAGACTAAGATGCAGGTTCAAATCCTGTCCAAGACCTTATATTTTTCTTCTTTCAAATACTGACTCGATTTGAAATGATCATTTGGGCTTTGCACAAAAAAGTCTGAGTTATTATTTCAGCTTATTAATTATATATATATATATATATATATATATATATATATATAACTGTTAACATATTATTTTAGTACTTATAGATGAATTTATTGATTATGGTATTATCGAATATAATGAAACGGAATTGGTTCAAGATTTAGCATTGAAGTTTTGAACATAAGTTCGTCGACATTCGATCATTGAAATATGGTAACCGATTAGCTTCTTGTGAAATGCAAAGACGACTAATTTATTGCTCTAATATAAATAATAAGTTATTTGGTGCAGTCATTGGCTATTTTATTCTATTAAAAATAAAAGTTTTTTTGAAAATTGACACTTAGGCGTATGATGATTAAAAATTGGATCAGAAATTTTCGATGCAGTGAATTCTAATTGAAACGATCTTTTGATAGCGATAGAAGTAAAAATGCCACCAAAAATTTAAAATCCACAACGCAAGTATACCTATGTTTTAAACCAACAGAAGCAATTCTTGTATTATTAAGTAGATTAAATTAGTATAAATTTTTCTTTTGCGTGTACAAGATTATTTATGAATGGATAGTTCTTATTTTAGCAGTTTTGAGGTCAGATTATGAAGTGTTTTAATTTTTACAAAAACTTATGCTCAAGGTCGCTGATCAGCTACGCTGAGACAGGGTAATAAAAGAATATTTAAATTATTCATGAAAATTTGGGGTTTTTAAGCATCAACAAGGATTAGGTGAAGATTGTATTAAAATGTAAACAAAGAAAAAGACGTTTCTTTCTAAACTTAGGATGTAAATTGCATTTGTAAGCTTTCTTTATATCCGTGTGTGTATGTAGATTTTTTAGATAATGTGTGTAGTTAAAAGATGTTTTTTTATGTATCGAGGATTGTTCATAAAACAAAATTGTTTCTAAAATTATACCTGTACTGTTGAGGTTTCTTTACTTCATGTCATTATCGTAAAATTCACAGTATATTTATCGCTGAGCTAGCAAGAGAAGTCTGGCAAAATAAGGTATGAATCTACATCATCTTATTTTATCTTTTCAAGTAATACACATTGCATCTTTATTGGTCAGAACGGGTGTACCTGAATATTCACGACATAGCTTAGAGCCTCCTAACATGTGGGCAACCTATTTTGTAATATTTATGGCATAAATTTGTGGCGTTCCAACGCAGAGGCTTGATTAAGTCGTCTAAAAGTTAGAGTTTTGTGTCTCATAGGATTTTGAGGAAGTTTTCTCTGAGTAATACATCTAAGTAGTTTTCAGTATGACGAATAGAACGAAAGAAATTCGTAAGGGATTCAGAATGAGAATGGGAATTAATGCATTCGCGCCTTAAAGTTGTACATACAGTATTGCCCGAAATAAACAGTACTGAAATTGTAATTGTTTTGTATATTTAAAAAATACATATTATTGACACTTTATTATATGTTCTAAATGTGCACCTCCTCGTTCGAGACAGACTTCATAACGATGTTCTAAGTTTCTGGTCATGTTATTGAATAAGGGTTGTCTCAGGGCTGCGAAGAAGACTCTAACGGCATCCTTTAATTCATCGATGGTTTGTGGTGCCCGTTTGAAAACGGCATTTTTAGCCATGCCCCAAATGTATGCGTCTGGAGGTGTGAGGTCTGGAGAATGTGAAGGATAAGGGAAGTCAGTAAATCGTGATATGAATTTGCTTGGAAAATGTTCTTGAAGAAATTGACGAATTGCGGCAGCAGTATGGCAAGTTGCCCCGTCCTGCTGAAAAATTGGTTTCGAAATGCCAAGTTACGTGCACGACAGAATTGACGTAGATCAGGGATAAATCGTGTTAAAATTTGTCTGTACCTCTGTTGATTAAGTGTGACTTGCCTACCATTCTCTTCGATAAAGTACGGACCAATGATTCCGTGTCCGGAAACAGCACACCAGACACTCACTTTTTCACTATGTAAAGGAACCTCTTGAACCTCATCGGGTCTGGCAAAGCCCAGAAATCGATTTGTGCGACGATTCACATAGCCTGACAAGTGAAAATGTGCTTCGTCTGAAAACCAAACATTTTCAAAAATTCATGATTTTCATACTGTAACGCGAGAATTCTGGCGCAATATTCCACTCTACTGCGATAATCCCGAGGATGTAGTTGTTGATGTACCTGAATCACATACGAAAATGTACCCAGCTCCTTCAGGATTCTTTGAAAGGAAGTTCTTTTAAATCAAGTTGTAACGCTGTCCTTGCCTGGCTGACTTTCGGATATTCTAAGATTTGCTCAAAAACACGTTCATGGTTATTGTTGTTGTTAACTGTCCTGGGACGCCCCGAGTTTCCTTTTCGTTGGCACAATACACTACCTGTATTTCTAAACTTTTCAATAACCTTCAAAATTACAGCATTACTTGGAGAACGTTTATTAAACCTTTGTGTGAATTGATCAGACACGTATAGCAAACTTGCACCATTACGTCGGCCGATTCCGTATGAACGAAAATAATGCTCTACCAGAAACACTTTCTCCTCTGTACTTAACACCTTTTTTAACAATTAGGCCCTACTAATTACTTGTTTGAGGTTTACTTGACAGGTCTATACTAGCTAACTTGAGTGTGACAGCGCACGCATAAAAACACCGCCAACTTAGTTTCAGTACTGTTTATTTCGGGCAATACTGTATTAGCATTTAAATTATATATGCGCTGAAAAATTTTATTATACTCGGTAATAAACTCGAATATTTTAGAACTTTATATTAAGCTGCTTGTCTTTAATGCAAGTTTTGGTGTGGGCGTCTATTCCAATGGTTTGGTGAATGGTTTTACTCAACATAATATTGTTGTGTCTATTCTAGCTTGCAATTGTTATGATTGATTCTTTTTGTTGAGTTAAACGTTTTTGATATTTTATTGAAATTGAAAATCAATGTCCATTTCTAAAACTACGGTTAAATAAAGTCTACAAATTATTTTCCAATTCAACTCAAAGGATGCAAAAAGTTTAAGGAGGACGCCAACCTCACATTATGAACGTATTCACAAAACTAAAAATGTTTACATAAGCCACTAAACCGTCTACAAGAAATCATAAATTGTTATTTCTTTTATGGTTCTTGACATTACTTATAACTTTAGGATGCGGTTTAACAGTAGCCTACAAAATGCTCACGCAATGCATTCAATATTTCATAGGATTAAGCGTGAAAAAATAAGCTTTTGTTAAGGTGGACGTCTTAATCGAAGTAGCTGGTATTGTCTGTTGAAGGTGATGCTTTCTTGACATTAATATTAATGTTTCAAGTAGCTATGATTGAATGACCAATGCAGTGAAAATAATACGTAAATCTATTTATTCCCAACATGACAACTGTTATTTATATTTTAGATCGACATATTTCTAATTTAAGCAGGTCATTGATGTTGGATGCGTACAACAAACGTATATGTTAACGTCAAGCACTCGTAAATTACATAGACAAATTGCCATAATATTCCATGCGTTATTTTATTTACCAAAGTTAAAATTCTGAAAACCTTAAACTAAAAAGGAATTTTAGTGGTTTTCTTTGGACATCGCTAGAGTTCCTGTTAGCCGAATTTTCGTTCTTTCTCTTTAAAATTATTGCTATCAAAAGTTGCCGCAGCTTATTCGTCAGTTTTTTGTAAAAAGGTATTAAATTTAGTTATAGCAATTATCATGGTAAATATTGCAATTTGATTATAATTTATAGCTTTAAAAGCTCTAAACATAATGATATCTGTAAACATAGAGTGAGCCTTAGTAGTTTTATAACAAACGGTATAAGTATACTTGTCTGTTACCACAAACAAATGTAACAATTAATTAATTAAACCCATACAAATTCATCATTTCAATTGATTATATACAAATGTAGGTTAGAACAGAATAAGAAACAATGAGAGTGATAAAAATACTACAGCTAACATTTCACACTAATTCTAAAATCTAACAAACGAAACACAAAATTCCAGTCTTTATTAACAATAGTTGACCACTTAAAACTACATTGTGTATCTTGTCAGATAAATCTGTTGTCACTTACTTTGATAAGCAGTTCTATAACATTAGTTGTTGATGCATTTGCTGGTAGTGTAAAAAGGGGGTACCTACCACTACGCCAACTTCTCACGCAAGTCAAACTTTAGATGGAATTTGTATCCGTAGATAGTAACTGACTTTTGGGAGACCTTCAGACTAACTCTAAACTCTACTTCAGCGGGATGAGACTATCAGGGGGATTCGTCTAATAAATAACGGATAAGCCAAGGCGCCACTACACTTATACAAAAACAAACAACTCGCAAATAACGTCAAACAAAAGTGTAGCTGGCACCACATTAGCTCCTGCATCCACATTTGCTCCCTCATCTGGACCAAATTTACATGTAAATTTCCATAAGGAGGAAATGAGGGAGATGAATCTTCTTCTTGCTCCTCCTAGCTATCCTCCTTGCTCGGACACCCCCACATCAACCATTTTGATTACGTCACACCCGCATTCTTTCCACCCGCGAGATAAATCTTTTTTCACATTTCCACCCATGAGATAAATCAATATTGTTTAGTATCAATTAATATTCGATTTTTCTCAGCTACCCGAATTTCTAGGAATTTTTTAGATAGCATCATCTCCCAGAGAGCTACCCCAATTTTAAGACTTATTTACCGCTAACATTCTGAACCAAATAGTTTTCTTCGACTAGCCATTTTCAGCCACGAGATAAATGTACATTGTTTGGTATCAATTAATATTAGAATTTTCTTAGATGTCTGAATTTCTAAGAATTTTTCAGATAGCATCATCTCCCAGGGAGCTACCTTCAATTTAAGATTTATTGCTGGTAGCGATTTTTGCCCGTCCTTATAAATTTTTTAGACATGCCATACGTCAAATTAGTCTAGAATTTTACGTGTAATCCGAATCTGTAAATAGATTTAAAATAGGTCCACCCCTTACAAAGTTACACACATACCTTCTAGTGAGCATACCGCCACCGTACCACTACTCGCTTCTATCTTGTTTAGCTCATTTTTCGAGATAAATGTGCCTTATTTGTTATCAATTATTATTAGATTTTTCTCGGCTACCCGAATCTCTAGGAATTTTATAGATTGCATCATCTTCCAGAGAGCTACCGTCATTTTAAGATTTTTTACCAGCAACGATTTCTGACCATCCTTATAAATTTTTTAGTCATGCAGTACATCAAATTAGTCTAGAATTTTATGCAGAATCCAAATCTCTAAATAGATTTAAAACCGGATTACCCCTTACCATTTTTCAAACACACCCTCTAAATTATAACTTTCTTGCAGCTCATACCTAAAAGAAAATCTAAAAACCCTTCTTAAAACTTTTTATTACAGACAATTTTTACTAATACAGTTTAAATTTTGTAAACCACATTTCTAAATACATATTCACAACTTTTATTCCTAAACCTAGAACTCCTCACATCGGTTTATACTTATTAATATTTATTTCTAAATTGAGTACCTTTTCCAAAGACCAACCGAACCCACGTGTTTTAAATTCCTTTGATTTTGTTCTCATGGTTTCGCTTAAGACCTCGTACATATTTTTCAGATTACTAGAAGACGTTATAACCATATTTTTTGTGTTGAAGAGTTTCACATCGGTAGTCTCTTCTCCCATTTTTGTGTAGACGCCGTAGAGTTCGCAATAGACTTTTATTACTGTATGTTGTGTTTTTTTTTCATTAAGTAATTGAATAAATCGCTCTTTCTGCTTCCACGCTTGAGCTACCGGTAAACTAACATATTTTATAGTAACAGCGCGCTGTATAATACATGCATACCCCTTCTCTGCGCTACTGCTGTTCTTGTAGTAGCTTGAAAAAGTCAGTAGCTTTTTACTGCTAGGGCCGCTGCAGAGCATCATTCTATACTTCCTTATAAGTATAGCATATCGCACACTTTTTTGTCTGATAATTAAATTTTGCTTATGTAGGCTTTTACACTTTCGCATATTTAAACATCTAATACGATCAATTAACCACTTTTGATTATTCTAACTGGAACCGCCATACATTCCGCCGCACCGTTCTTTTTGCATCCAAAGATCCGATGGGTTTTCACACACTAACACCTAACGTATCTTTCCTACTATTTGTTAAACAAAAACTACCGGCATCACCATGTCCGCATGTGGACGTATGCAGATGTTTGTGGATGTGTACGAGAATATGTAACCATATACACTAATCAGTCTAAACTATTTTATTTAGTACAAAAAAAACACTATTTTTCTAAACCACAATTAATAATCGCCTTTATAGGTTTAACATATCTACCATTTCCCAACGGCTGGTGCTACGTACATGGAAACTTTAATTTCTTATTGGATGGAATCCTTATTCACGCACTCACTGTTGTGTAGTTGAATGTCTACCACTTTTGGGAATACGAAGAAAAGTGTAATATTATAGTTGACAATGATAAAACTGTAGGAATCGATTGTTCAACATGGCTAACAACCAATGCAAGAATTAAGATGTACAAAAAATTTGTGTGTCAGATAACAAGTCCTAGTTTTAATAAATAACTTGGCAATGATATACTAGATTTTTTACGTTGTCCGGATGCACGTTTAAAGGAAACATTTGCGTCTACTTTGGCCAAAGAACATGGTATTACGCGATTGTAAGCGACAATATACAATTGTACAATTGGAAACTACGTCAGTGCGGAATGGGTGTATAATCCCTTAAAAGACTGTTTAACCTTTTTGGAAGAAAGTAAGTTATACTTCCTAAAGGCACCAATGTACTCGGTACCACTTGCCAAAATGTGGAGTAAGCTATCGGACAAGCTACAAAATAGCTGCTGTTTACTGTATAATAACCTACTACAGTACGTGTATTGGGGAAATGGTAATACAAAGAAATTGACGGGCTTGCAAATTAAGTGGTCCGAAAAACCAGAGGAAAGGGAAAAATTGATAAAGTATGTGCTTTCGGCTTTTAGTTCTAACTATTTACCTGTAAATTATTTGGAGATAGTAGAAGAGGAAGATAGCCAAAATAAAATAAAAATCTTACACAAGTGCCACATTAAAGCAGGTAGTACATATTTTACATAATCTGCAACACCATATTCTACAATTACAAAAGAAATAGTCATTTCGGAATTGGGGTGGATAGATACGCCAAACATTCGCCCAGAGGTTGTACGACAACGCGTAAATATTGGCTGTACGCTCTACCTGTTTACGCTAACAAAATTGCCCCATTATGCATACCATGCGCTGTAAGTGGAAGAAAAAGACAACTGGAATTAGGGGAACTGGATGCAAATAGGCGAAAGTTGGACTACATGGAAAACACTGCGTCAATACACGAACAATATAAAAATGTGTTAGACATAGAACATCTTATTAGAGAAAATGAGGAAGAACTAAAAGATTATTTTATGTGTCAATGGACTGACTTAAATACACAATATACCGCTTGTCAACAAAAAAGTTGCAGGGAAATTCAAAGACGAATTTAAAGGGGGTCTAGTACTAGAATTCGTCGGTACAAAAACCAAGTCCTACTGTATTGTAAGCGAGAAAGACACGCATAAAAAGATTAAAGGGGTCTCACGAAGTGTAGTTAAGTAAAACCGAGGGTCCTACAACCTATAACGTGCATATATTCCCAAAAGGGGTGGGCATGCAACTACGCAACAGTGCGTGGGAGAATAAGAATTCTCTCCAATAAGAAATTAAAGATTCTATGTACGTAGCACCAGTCATTGGGAAATGGTAGAAATGTTAAACCTATAAAGGCGATTATTAATAGTGGTTTAGAAAAATAGTAGCTTTCGTGGACTAAATAAAATAGCTTAGACTGATTAATGTATATGGTTACATATTCTCGTACACATCCACAAACATCTGCTTACGTCCGTATACGGACATGGCAATGCCGGTAGTTTTTGTTTAACAAATAGTAGAAAAGATACGTTAGGTGTTAGTGTGTGAAAGCCCATCGGATCGTAGGATTCAAAAAGAACGGTGCGGCGGACTGTATGGCGGTTCCAGTTAGAATAATCGAAAGTGGTTAATTGGTCGTATTAGATGTTTAAATCTGCGAAAGTGTAAAAGCCTACATAAGCAAAATTTAATTATCAGACAAAAAAAGTATGCGATATGATATACTTATAAAGAAAGTATAGAATGATGTTTTGCAGCGGCCCTACCAGTAAAAAGACTACTGATTTTATCAAGCAACTACAAGAATAGCAGTAGCGCAAAGAAGTGGTACGTATGTATTATACAGCGCGCTGTTACTATAAAATATGTTAGTTTACCAGCAGCTCAAACGTGTAATTGATCACGATTTATAGATCTCTCGGAGGTTTAAAATTCTGAGAATATTGTCGTTTGAGAAATGTTTGGAAATTATCAGAACGGGGGCGGGTTGAAGTATAAGCTAGATGCATGATTGACCAAGTTTTTTCTGTCTTTTACGAGGGAATCGGAGGTTGACAGACATCAAGCATCTAAATCTTCTATTTGGGTGGTATCGATTACTTGTCGGCTCTAGAAATAGTTACGTGTTACCGACCGCTATGCGGAAGATTTGGTTCTAGGAAATGAGCAACCTACGAAAGCACAGAATACTTGATAATAATGCTAATTGGTTTAGTGACCGCGCTTGTGGCAATCTTCGATTGTTTCCAAAGAAAATATTCAAACCCGCCATTTCCGAAAATATGACGTAGAAAATTAAATTGCTTTATTAGTAAGTATTCTATAGACAACAGGTTTGGTATTCCCTTAGTAAAGGTTTAAAGTGTTTTATTAAGTTTTTGTTTATAGTAGCACGCATCTTCTACCGCACGACTTGTAGCCAATTTGCGTGCGTGAGCTACCACCCTTTTGGATTTTTTTATATCCACGCGATGCGATAGCTGAGCCGTATAACATGGAAGACGTTTTCGGTGTTTCTACTAACTGCATTTGCAGCATGGTCGATGCGAACCGGGTGCATGCATGGGTGCTAAATGTACTGGTCGAGCAGCAAGGATTGATAAAAGATGACGTCATTTAACCCCCCGCTAAATCCTTAATATTGTTTGGCTGTCTTCAAAAACCTTCGGTTTGCATTCTAAGGGGAACATAAAGCAGGTACGCAAAAGTAAACTTTTTAGTTATAAGTTAGTTCGCTTACAAGATTCATCAAAGTCCTATAGTGCGGATTTTGTTTTGTACTAAAATGGTACCTGCAAACGTTTTTAAATGCAACTCTTGCGGTGCTTTCTATACCTGGAAAAATGTTCTCAAACGGCACCAGAACAAATGTTGTGGTGTAACATCCTCCACAGTTAAGCTTATACATCCGTCAGCAGCAAAGTACTTAAACTGTGGGTCTTACGGTATCCCTTTTACGAGAATGGACAACTTACTGCGACACAAGAAAAAACAGCACGGTGTGTCATTAAGCCGTAAACGTTCTTCTCCGACAGCTGTTAAAGGGTCTTGTACGAAACAACCACGAATTATGTGTAAAGTATGCGATTTCGAAATGGAAAAGACTACCTATGCCGCACACTTGAGAAGCAACAGACATATAAATGCAACAGTTACTGCTACTGGCGAAGATGGTGTAGAACTGGTTAGCACAGCGTTTAACAACCGTATGGCTAGCTATCGCATAAAGAATGCCAGTGTCGACGATGGCGTGTCCGAGTTTCTTTGGAAGCAGAAAGAGCGGTTTATTGGATTACTTAATGAAAAAAGAACACAACACACAGCAATAAAAGTTTAATGCGAACTCTACGGCGTCTACGCAAAAATGGGAGAAGAGACTACCGATGTGAAATCCTTTAACACAAAAAATATGGTTATAACGTCTTCTAGTAATCTGGAAAAAATGTACGAGGTCTTAAGCAAAACCATAAAAACAAAATCAGAGGAATTTGAAACATGTGAGTTCGGTTGGTCTTTGGAAAAGGTGCTCTATTTAGAAATAAATATTAATAAGTATAAACCGATGTGAGGAGTCCTAGGTTAAGAATAAGAATTGTGAATATGTATTTAGAAATGCGGTTTACAAAATTTAAACTGTATTAGTAAAAATTGTCTGTAATAAAAGGTTTTATGAATGGTTTTAGATTTTCTTTTAGGTATGAGCTGCAGGAAAGTTATAATTGAGAGGGTATGTTTGTAAAATGGTAAGGGGTAGTCCGATTTTAAATCTATTTAGAGATTCGGATTCTGCATAAAATTCTAGACTAATTTGATGTATTGCATGACTAAAAAATTTATAAGGACGGTCAGAAATCGCTGCTGGTAAAAAAATCTTTGAAATGAGCGTAGCTGCCTGGGGGATGATGCAATCTAAAAGAATTCCTAGAGATTTGGGTAGCTGAGAAAATTCTAATATTAATTGATACCAAACAAGGCACATTTATCTCGTGGGTGGAAATGTGGAGAAAGATTTATCTCGCAGAGGGTATATGTGTAACTTTGAAAGATGCTGTTCTATATTAAATCTGTTTGCATATTTGGATTCAGCGTAAAATTCTAGACTAATTTGACGTATCGTATGGTTAAAAAATGTATAAGGACTGGAAAAAATCGCTACCAGCAAAAAATCTTAAAATGAGGGTAGCTCTCTGGAGGATGATGCAATGTAAAAAATTCCTAGAAATTCAGGTAGCTGAGAAAATTCTAATATTAATTGATACCAAACAAGGTAGATTTATCTCGTGAGTGGAAGTGTCTAGTCGAAGAAAACTATTTGGTTCAGAATGCTAGCGGTAAAAATCTTAAAATAAGGGTAGTTCTCTGGGGAATGATGCAATCTAAAAAATTCATAGAGATTCGGGTAGCTGAGAAAAATCTAATTTTAATTGATACCAAACGATGTAGATTTATCTCGTGGGTGCGGTGCCAATAGGCACCGAGAGGTATCTCGAAAATTTTAGGGGTTAGGTTACTGATTTTTTATGGTAGGGATGGTTGGGATGAAAATCCCCCAAGGAGGTCCACAAGAAGAGAGTAAGGATGAGATTCATCTCTCTCATTTCCTCTTTATGGGGATTTACATGTAAATTTGGTCCAGATGAGTGAGGAAATGAGGGATTCTGGAGGAAATGAGGCGGCAGTCGCCCCCATAACTATCTACTTGTAGGAACTTCAACAAACAAATTACGTTTTAAAACCGCGAAGGCTTGACCTTAAATTGATACAAACTTTATACCTCAAATGGAGTTAAATAAATAACATGAAACAGCAGTTTGCGAATGTAGATATTTCACTCAGTTTGTAGCATAAATAAGTTCTAAAATTAATCACTGAGAAAGAACGAATTATTACTTTTATTAGAAAGTTTTAAAATGCTACCAGAAATAAAAAGTTTGATATAACCAATTTTACGCATGTCTTGAAATCAAATGTTATACTCATATATGAGTAATTAATATTCACAGAAAGCGTTCAATTATTTTGTTTAGTAGAATATTGAATAATTTTTTGTAAGCTCAGTAAAGAACAGACATAGATCAATTTTACGCCTGTTTCAAATTCATAGGCACTAGTTATTTCAATGACAATAAGTATTACTTTATCTAAGTTAACGCCGATACCAGATTTGATATTGATTTACAAAGTTTTATATTCAATATTCAACAAGTAAAATTTATAAATAGAAAGGTCTAATTCACTTTATAATTCTGCTTCAAAATAACTACTTGTACTATGGACAATAAGGTATAAATAACATATTTGAGTTATATTTCAATTTCAAGAAAATTATTGACATTTAAATTTTTAATAAAAATAACGTAACGATCTGTCATTTTGACAATTTACGTTTCTACAGGAGGTGGGTGATTTAAATTTTATCAATTGCAACGAATCAACCAACAGCTTGTCGAACAATAAAAAGTTGACTTACCGATTGATAATAAAAGTCACCTTTATAATTACCAACAACATCCAATAGCGAATGGCTTTGGAACACAAACACCAAAAAGGCCTTTAAATTTCTCTTTGAAAAACTGATTTATCCCAGACGGTAGTTGACCAAACAGCAGGAGATCTCTGACGGTAACAGAAATTATCCCTAGTCAATTTTCTAATAACAGCATAACCGACGTTCTAAATTTTGTATCTTCAAATTCGATACCAAAACGTTTTGTTCATATATTTATCGAAATTTTGCATAAAACAAAACCAGATCTTAAGTTGTTTTAAAATTTGTTTCTAAGTTAGTTGCTATTTTAGTTTCAACATTATCTGCTAAATCAGTTGCGCTGGAAAAGTCATCATCATTGTTTTTTATTCTGAACTAACCTACACATTTCCTTGAAATTTGCACAGTCTACATCTATCACTATCTGATCTAGATCAACGTCTACCTCTTTTTGTATCTCTGCTTGTAATATATCCCCCACTATTCCCAAAATGCCTTAGAACGTATTCTGCCCTTCTATTTCTCCCATTTTTTTCCACAGATATCCTTGTTCACCGCTATTTCTATAACCTATTTGATATTAACCTTGTCTGTCCATGCTATCATCCTCATATATCTGAAGCAAAGCACTGCAAAAGGATGCTGCCGTTTTTATGTCTGCTTTTCCGACTACCCGTATTTCATAGGCATACTGTGCTGTGCTCCACACATATGCTTTCAACATTTTTCTTCTTGTTTCTGTGTTTGTTGTTTTTCATCGTTCTTGTTAGATGCAGCTCGGTCCTCTTACATTGTTTTACAATTATATACCCTATTTCTTCGACATTCAGTGGTTGTGGAGGGAGGTAAGCAGCCTGTGGCTGCCAAATTCCCCCAGCACTTGAACATTTACCGATTTAATATTTTTCCACTATATCTTTTCGTACAGTCAACTTTAGTTGCAAATATTTCATAACCAACACCTGTAGTTGTTTATAATAATCATCAGACTTGTGTGCGCTTATTTTTTCATCATTCGATTTCCGCCTCAGAACTGGTTGGACACGTACCTGCACCTATCTATATTCTGAGCTAGCCTACACAGTTCCTTTAAATTCTCACACAGCCTGTATACAGCTCGGTTCCCCTTCTATTGTTTTCTAATTTTATACTCTATTTCACCGCGATTCAGTTAAGGGGGTTAAGCAGCCTGTGGCTGCCAAGATCCCCCAACACTTAGACATTTGCCTATTTAATAGATTTCCAGTAAATCCTTTCACACAATTAACATTATTCGAGAATATTGCCCAACCAATACTTGTAGTTGCTTATAATAGTCATCATGTTTAAGTACAGTTACTTTCTTTGTCATTCATTTATTCATCTTTGCACGGGTTGGATGCGTACCTCCATTGATTCTTATTCTGAGCTAGCCTACACATTTTTCTGAAATTCATACAGCCTACATCTTTCACTATCTGTCTGCAATACCCCTTGGTCTACCTCTTCTTCTCTTTTTTCCTATCTCTGCTTCTATTATATTTCGCACTATTCCTCCATACCCTAGTATGTGGCCTATCATTCTATCTTTCCTATTTTTTACCGTTTTCTACATATTTCTTTCTTCCCCCACCATTTTTTGTTCTTAACTTTGCCTGTCAATGATATCTTTATCATACGTCTGTAACACCACATTTCAAAGGCTTTTACCTTTCCCTTGTCCGCTTCTCCTACTGTTCAGGCTTCACACCCGTACAGTGCTGTGCTCCACACATATGTCTAAAACAATCCTTTCTTTGTTTTTATGTTTGTGGTCTTTGAACACAGTAGTTGCTTTTTCTTGTTAAATGTAGCACGACCTTGTGCTAATCTTTGTTTTAAATTTTTTGTGCTTTTCCCTTCTTGCGTTATTTAGCTACCTAGGTAGCAGTAATCTTTAACCTCTTGTGAGTTCGTGTTACATATTGGTATTCTTGTTTTTGATTTATTTTCCCCTCCTTTGCATACTAGTACTTTAGTTTTAGTTTTGTTGACTTTTATACCGTATCTCTCTTTTAGAACCGTTTCCATTTCATTAAGAGCAGCTTCTAACTCTTCCTTGCTAGATGCTAATATCGCTATACTATCTGCAAATTTGAACACACCAATCTTTTGTCCTTGCATAGTAATTCCAAACGACTTCCTGTATTTGACAGTATTCATTGCCTCTTCAATGTACAAGTTAAACATTAATTGGGATAGGGCACATCCCTGTCTCACCCCTTTCCTAATGTTTACTTTTCTACGTTCCTGCTCTAATTCAATTACTGCTGTTTACTCTTTGTGTAAGCTATGTACTATTCGTCTATCCCTATAATTCACTCCATTTTTTTTTAGTATTTTGAGCATTTTTTGCCATTTTACATTGTCGAATGCTATTTCCAGAGCTACAAACCCTTTATACACGCTTTCACCTTTTTCCATTGTTTTTCCCATTGTTACTCTTAGAGCTAAAATAGCCTCCCGTCTTTGTATAATTCTAGTTAATATTTTTGACACGTGTGCTGTCAAACCTATTGTTCGAAAATTTTCACATCTATCCGCCCCTTTCTTTTTTGGTATAGTTACTATGATGTTACGTTTGCAATCTTTGGGTATCTCGCGGTCTCATACATATAGTTTATAAGTTGAAAGAGACGTTCTGTTACTGCTTGTCCAGTAGTTTTTAGAGTTTCTGCTTGCATCTTATCCGTACCCCGTGCCTTACCATTTTTCAGACTCTTTAATGCTAATTCAAACTCATCTCTAAGTATAGGATATAAATTTCCTATATATTGCAAGAATTTGCAATCAACCCAAATTCTCTACATTTTCTATAATGACGTTTCCTCACGCGTCCCTTATATTTTTGTTATACCGTTTTATATCCCTAAAATTCATTTTAATTAGTTTGTATGCTTCATCGGTCTTTCCTACTTCCATCTTGGTTTGTACCTCTTTGCACTTTTCATCAATCCATTGTTCTTTAGCACTCCTGCATTTGCGAATAATTTCCAATTTTATGGCTTTGCATCTCTGTTTTCCTGTTTCGTCTGATTTATTTTTGTATTTTTGTCTGTTTTCTATTAAATTCAGGATATCTTTTGTTATCCATGGTTTCTTGTTTTCTTTTTGTGTACAACAACTATACTCGATTTGAAATGATCATTTGGGCTTTGCATAAAAGTCTAAGTTATTATTTCATCTTATTCACTGTAATACTATAGTATTTATCAACTTACTTGTGTAATTAACTATCTAAAATATTTATATATTTAATATCTGGCAAATGCCGTAATTTTGAGCGTAGCTTCCTGTCTATAACTTACATAAGTCAAAACTTAACAATGTCAAATATGATTGACAAAAATGCCAATCGTAATTGAAAGTTAGGCTTATGTATAGTTGTTGTACACGATTTAAATTTGTAAATTTCCCAATTGTGACATCGGTCTCAGTGGCGTAATTGGTAAACGCATAGTTCCGGCAAAACCAGGATACAGGTTCAAGTCTTGTCCAAGACCTTATATTTTCCATCTTTCAATTACTAGCTCGATTTGAAATGATCATTTGGGTTTTGCATAAAAGTCTACGTTATTGTTTTATCTTATTCACTGTAATACTATAGTATTTATTAACTTACCTTGTGTAATTAACTATCTAAAATATTTATATATTTAATATTTGGCTTATGCCGTAATTTTGAGCGTAGCTTCCTGTCTATAACTGAAATAAGTCAAAACTTGGCAATGTCAGATATGATTAACAAAAATGCCAAACGTAATTGAAAATTAGGTTTATGTATAGTTGTTGTACACGATTTAAATTTGTAAATTTCCCAAATGTGTCATCGGTCTCGGTGGCGTAATTCGTAAACGTATGGTTCCGGCAAAACCAGGATACAGGTTCAAATCCTGTCCAAGACCTTATATTTTCCATCTTTCAATTACTAGCTCGATTTGAAATGATCATTTGGGCTTTGCATAGAAGTCTAAGTTATTATTTCATCTTATTCATTGTAATACTAAAGTATTTATCAACTTACCTTATGTAATTAACTATCTAAAATATTTATATATTTAATACTTGGCTTATGCCGTAATTTTGAGCGTAGCTTCCTGTCTATAACTGATATAAGTCAAAACTTGACAATGTCAGATATGATTGACAAAAATGCCAAACGTAATTGAAAGTTAGGTTTATGTGTAGTTGTTGTACACGATTTAAATTTGTAAATTTCCCAATCATCGGTCTCGGTGGCGTAATTGGTAAACGCATGGTTCCGGCAAAACCAGGATACAGGTTCAAGTCGTGTCCAAGACCTTATATTTTCCATATTTTAATTACTAGCTCGATTTGAAATGATCATTTGGGCTTTGCATAAAAGTCTAAGTTATTGTTTCATCTTATTCACTGTCATACTTTATATATTCTAATATATCTCCCTTTTTTTTTGTCGACAATTATAATATATGAGCAAATTAGCAATGCACCAAATTGCCTTATAATTTCCTTTCTTTAATTAATAATTTACTAACTTCTCTATTGGGTCTTTAAATCTGCGCCTCGACCAATGAAACTCTTATCTCAGGTTAATTTTGTGAATAAATCTATATCTGCATACAGCGTAAGTTCTGAACCATATACAGATGCAAGTGACACTGCCAGTCAAATGACCTCTAGTTAATTCTACCAAAGCAATTTCTAAATGTGACAGTGTAAACAATTACTTAAAAAATACGCACAGTAAACAGTTAATATTAGTTAATAATTTAAGATTTCAATCGAGTATAACGGGTTAAGTGTTTAAACTATGACACTGATAATAATAATAATAATACCTGACTTCCAATGAAACGTCTTGCTGCTGAACAATGAAGCTCCACTGCCTACAGCGACGAGTCGAACCAGATGTGGGTTCTTAATACTTATGGTCGTTGGTCTTATCAGGAAACTTAGCTCCGTGAAATCAACACCGTGCTCGACACCAAAGGTTCAGCAATCCCAGCGTTCGGATAGCACCACTTCGGAACTTCTCTGTCTACACAAAAACACTCCCAGAACTCAAATGGTCAATAGTAATACAATGACAAGGACTCTTATTTATCACTTTTTAATATCAACAGTTTCTTTATACTTTGAATATCACAGATACATTTTACATGCGTTGAATTTTATGTTGGAGATTACAATAATAAAAAGTATACAATTCGTAAACGGTTACAAAACAAAGATTATACTTTTCGTTCTATAGTTTGTAAAGTTCTTTTTTCAGTCTTTTTCAAAATCATTTTCTCTTAATTTTTAATTTCAACTCTTGTTACTTATCTCTATGGAGATGCCCCTTAAAACATTAAACCAGCCTACTTTTTTACAATTCTTTTCCAACTAACATTCTATGATCCAACTTTTTATTAATAGATCTTATTACTCTTGTCAAATTCTAATTTGGAGTAAACTAATACACAAATGTCATTGGCCAAAAATTTATAAATTTTGTTTGATATTTTAATCTTAACAACAAGTGCTAAATTGCTTTTTAGATGAGTTGGATGTCTACAAAGTTTCAAGAAGTGAAATTCAAATGATATAATAGACTTACAACTATATACTGAAGAGTAAATAAAACTTCTACATCTTATAACTAACTTAAATCTAATAAAAACATACTAATTGACTTTTTTTTAGACTTTAAGTACATATTTAAATGAAAGTGAAAGTTTAACATCTTATACCTAACTCAAATCAAATGAAAACCTACTAAGTGACTTCAAATCTTAGCTATACATACATATTCAAATGGCAGTGAAGTTTCATTTTAAATATTTTAACAAAATTTTATGATATACAAGCAACAGCAGTTCACTTCATTGGCACATACTTTTCAAAATGGCTTTTAAGAAATCACTATCACTCAATTTGAAATCTTAAAACTTCATTTTTTCTTAAAGATTATTTCACATATCTTTAACAAGTAACTGCCCTCACCATCTCCTTCATCAATCATTTTACGAACTAGAAGTCTATATCTGAGTGGTACTTCAGTGCGCCAAGGTTTAAATCTCATATATATATATATATATATATATATATATATATGTATATATATATATATATATATAATATATATATATATTATATATATATATATATATATATATTGATATGATTACGCTGCACGCCGATTTAATAAATGTCCAGTTTCCTGCTGTCAGCCACCGCTCTGTTTCTTTCTAATATTCTAATTTTGATTATGCCACACTAGTTCAGTTTAACTCACACAGAGTGCACAACGTTACGATAACCATATAATTAACCCCTTTCCCCTAAAACTTTTCCTGTTTAGAATGATAAAACAAAGTCGATCAAATTTGTATAATGATAAGTAGGTAATATCTACACTTTACAGTTTTACTATATGACAAATAAACCCTTGAACCAATTTATAATGTTTAGATTATTTATCCCCAAAATTGTATCTCCCTTTCTTTAATTTAAAGCCACCAGAAATAACACTATTACTAGAAAATCTAGAACGTTCAAGACCTTTTTTCTTTTTACGTATAAAATATTTTTGTTGACTCCTTACAACATATAGAAAATATAGTCAATGTTCAAATAAAAAAATTAAATAATGCCTTATACTAGGTAGCCCTGACTTGTGTCCTTTTTTGTTTTCCCCTTTAATCTGCTGCTACGTGTTGTAGATCAGCACCCCTTGATTATCTTCAATCGAGTAGCTTCCTTTTAAAACAATGCTCTGCTTTGTGCTCCTTCCCGTGAATTTGAACCAAAATTTTTTATTAATTTGTTTCCAAAACTTACTGCGTGCTTTATTTAGATTTGCTTGTAGTAACTTAGAGTTGTAGTAACTCCTAGCTTGCTTAGTGCAACTTAGAGGCAACTTGGAATTTGCTTGTCTTGACTTAGAGCCTTCTTGTCGTAACTTAAAATTTGTAGTAACTTGGATTTGCTTGTCTTGACTTAGAGCTTTCTTGCCGTAACTTAGAATTTGTAGTACCGTGGAGTTTGCTTGTCTTGATTTAGAATTTTCCTGTCGTAACTTAGAGGTAACTTAGAGTTCTATATTATAAATATTTAACCTAAAGTAATTAATAAAATTTCTACTCATGTTTTCCAGCAAACGGTGAAACCTTTTTCATCTATTTTCACTATAATTTATTTTAAAATATTATATAACACCACTTTTTACAAATTTTAATTATTTAATTTGAATATTAAATCGACGCGTAAATTTTTTAGTACCAGTGATGCAGCTTGTACGTCATTTTAATTGAGACTGACTCTTATCAAACTCTGGACGTTATATAGCCTATTCCTATCTAAAAATTCATTGGTTTATCTGAACTGTCGTTCAAAGTTTGCAGCCAACCACAGGTTGTTTTGGATGTTATACAAGTTTGTTTCCGATGGAAATTCAGTGATCACGTATTCTCCTAATATTTCTATTATTTGTCATTCTTTGACCGCTTGTTTTGGTATTATTACTGGAAACTTTAATTTGCCTTGGCCTTTAGTTTAGTTTATGGTCTTGTTTGTGTAGATAAAGCTTTTGGGAATCGGACGAATTTCATGAATAAAATCACGTAGCATAAATGACGTACATCAACATATTTTCTGTTTATATCTTGTGTTTAAAACTCATTTCTTTTGAATTGTGCGTTTCTTTTCAGAGCTCTTCACTATCTTCTTTTATTATCACATGCTTAATTTTAATAGATATTGCGTGATGATTCACTAGCTTTTACCCTATTCCATGCGTATATATTTATTTATAATTTATGAACGCTTTTTAATTTAGAACTGCTGAATTTGTTTTTATTATTGAAGGACATGCTTACTGGCATTGATTAAAATTAATTGCGGTCCTTATACAGGGTGTTAAATGTTAGTTCTTAGTATAATATGCGAATTACGTATTTTTCATGCTAATTAAATGCAGTTTTCTAATTCCTATGACTATTTTCTTGTATTGCGCGACCACCACGACTCGATATACCCCTAAATAACCCCCTTATCATAACAATATATGTATATATATATATATATAGTTAAGTTTTAATAAAATATAATTTTTAAAGATATTGGACCCTTATTTCTGGACAAGAAAGAATCGAAATCGGACGCTTACTTCTGGACGTAGGTGCTAATACTTTTGATTCTATTGACGATTTTTAGTGTTACATTTTTTCTAATGTTCAGCCAAATGAATGGGGCTGCTGTTATCGTTAAAATGAGAGCAAAATGCCCATGCGGCACGCATTAAATTACTTGCCGAATAAAAGTTTTAATATTGGCATCGATTAAAACATCAAATTGTATGAATGGGGAGCACATTCTTATTGTTTAGAAAAGTCGATGTGTTTAACGGCCATGAACAAATACTCTTCGTAATATTATCCGCCAACAAAACCTTGTTCATAACTTTTTTGTCTAAAGGTCATCACCATACACAATAGCTAACAAATTCTATTAACGCAATGCAATCGCAGCAGCACCCTAAAAACACGTAAAGTACAAATGAAAACTGCAGGAGCCTCAATTTCATTTAATGTACACTCATTAGGTATAACAAATGGGGTGAGATTTATGAAAGGAACAGAGCTTACTACAAATGAAGGAAATATGTTTTTTTGCTTCTTTATTGTCATTTATATTGTTGAAACTTCCATTGTTATCGTTGAATGTTCCTTTATTAAGATTCTTTACAAAAGCTGCGTTGAAACTGGGTTTAATTTTATTCAAAATGAAAACAATTTTATTTGTTGTTATTATAGGTGAACTACACCTCTGTAATCGAGTTTGATGAATGAAAACACTAAAATATAAGAAACTACATAAGTAATTTATTCAAATACCTTTTAAAAAATTTTAGTCGCTTGAATATTTATTGTTAATCTTAACTTGCTGTCAGAATAAAATTCAAATAGAACAGAAACCATCTTTTATCTCCAGAAGTTATTCTTATTACTGTTATTACCTTTATTACCAAAATATTCGATCATGATCTATGATTATTTGTTCATTAGACTGTGATATTGTCGAGGTTTACTCAAAAATATCTAACCTCTAACGCTAGTAAAGCACACTACACTTAAAAACTTTTAGACGCTTTATACTTAATCAATCTAATGCGTACGGCACCGTGCTAGACGTTTGTTTATCATTTGTAATTTTAAATGACTGACAGATAAATGCACGTTAGCTGTCATGTCATAAAACCATTAATCAATCCAATTCTTAGGATCTGTATACTCCTAGCCCGATTTAAAGACATTGCAAGCAGCATTAATACTAATTAAAAGCTTACACTAATGTATTAAGTCATCTTGTCGTATAACACAGTATCTTGAGTTTAGTGGCTTTTTATGATATTATATATCGGTTGCGAGATTTCGTATTTTCAGGATTTGTGTGAAAGAATATAAAACGCGTCCTAGTTGGTTCCTTCAGCTGATGATGGAAAATGTGTGGTTCTTAAATTTTACTTATGATAATAATTGGAAACAATACACTACATATGCAGCCATTTTGAGCTTTGATTAAGCTTTTCTAGAAAGATATAGTTATTCTACCTAAAACACTACAATTTTCACTTCCTGCTATTCCTACAGCTTTGGTTGAACGACGAAATTAAGAAAAATATTCTGATTCAATTCTAATTGAAATTTCAAAATTCCCAAACTCTTTTTATGATGATTCGTTGTAGAAGAAAAATTTCTCTTAGTGTTTGCAATAAGTAGAAATATTAAAATATTTCACTTTGTTAGTATTTACTGTGGCGAGATCACCTTGGTCCACCACCACAACATTTTAAAATTTTTTAATTACCGACCAACAGCACCTAGATTGTACCACATAGCACCACCAGTCAGGTAGCCAGCACCCAAAAACCAAAGAAGTTATTAATTGTTCTAAGATTGAGGGACTAAGGTGATACCAGCTCCGCAATACACTACCTTTTTAATGTTTACTATTGCGCTTGCTAGTACTAACATACCACCACATAGTACCGCCATTTTCATAACAAGCACCCAAAAATGCCCTTCCCATTTGAACCGTTATATCTTTGCAATTTTGTAGGTGCCAGCTATTTGACTGATGGTGTTATGCGATGCTATGTTTGAACTAGCAGCTGCAAAATAAAAAATAAAAAAAGTGCTGTTGGAGCTGGCATGGCCTAATGCCCTAAACTTTGCTTAGCTTTGATTTCGTTATTTTTTGAGTGCTAGTTATGGGAATGGTGGTACTATGGGGTAACGTTAGTACTAGCAGGTGAGAGCAATTTTATTTTAAAAGTGCATTGGGGCCGGCATCGCTTAAGGTTCTTAACTTTGAACCGCTGCATCTTTGCCATTTTGCGAGAGAGCTGTGGAAATGGTGGTGCTATGTGAGGTTATGTTAGTACTAGCAAGTGCAGAAGACAGATTTAAAAACAAATGTAGTGAGGGACTGGCGCCACTATATCGCTCGCCCTTTGAACCATTATATCTTTGCCATTTTATATGTGCTAGATGTTCTACTGGTAGTGCTATGCGGTCCTATGTTACTATTAGCATGTGCAAGAGAAAACTTTAAAAAAATGCATAGGGAGACTGGCATTGTCTAAGACCCTAAGCTGGGAAGTGCTATATTTCTTTTACCTTTTAAGTGCTAGCCATGGCAATGGTTGTGATATGTGCTACTCTGTTAGTACTAGCAGGTGCAAAATAATTAAAAACAAGTTTAATGGGAAGAATGGCATCGCCCAAGACTGTAAACTTTGAACAGCTATATCTTTTCGTTTTTTTGGGTGTTAACTATGAGAATGGTGGTGCTATATGGTGCTATGCTAATCCTAGCAGTTTCAAGGGAAAAAATTAAAGAAAAGGTATTGGGCGGTCCTCCTGAACTTTCTTGGTTTTTATGTGCTAGCTAGCAGACTGGTGGGGCTGTATGGTGCAATGTTGGTGCTATTTGCTGCTACTTAAAGAATTTAAGAAATGTAGTGGGAAATTTACTGTACGCTTAGAAACAAACTAATTGAAATACTAGCTCTTGTTAAAATTACTATGGTATTGTCTTGGAACAAAATTGCACTTACTTTTTAATTTCTTAAAGAAGTCAAATTTCTGTATTAAAAATTAAAAAGATGTACGCAATCCATTTCAATAAGATCCAGCACACAAAATATCTCTGTAACACAAATAGAACTGCACGTACCAATTATTGTTCTTTTGTATTTCGAATGGTTTTATATAGTGCTGTCGCCTTCACTGTTCAATACAAGAAAATTAATGCGTAAAATCAAAACCGCTCTAAGTTGTATATTGCTGTAATTGTCTCTATATTAGAATTGTATAAGTGGAAGGAAGACATACACACACAATTGCTGTGTACAAGTTTAGTGTAAGCTTTTGGTTGTAAACGAGTTGTTTAAAAGTGTACCATATGAGTAACAAAATACTGCGTATTTACTTATAGAACTTACAGTATAGATTGAAGTAAAAATTTTGATGGCATTGGATATTTAAACATCTGAAAGGAACAACTCATTTCCAGCAGATACGTGAAAGAAAGACACAACTGACAAAAAAAGTCGCCGACCGTACGAGATAGCGTTCGTTCAAGTCATAGCTAGAATGGCCATTGTAGCACCACTGAGATAAAGCGGATAATACTTAGATATGTTAGGTGTTCGCCCATGATGTCACTTTTTATCAGATGATGCGATTTTTCGAGAATAAGATATTTTTCAGTAATCATAATTTAGATGTCACAAGAATAATTAAATAATTGTTTTAAGCGATAAGGGAGGATTTATAAAATCACAAATATTTTTCAATTACAGAGTATGCCTTATTTTGAAAATTTATCAATAATTTTTGGGGCACTTTTTAAAAAGATTTAGCCATGTGATATTTGCCCTTAATTCTTTTTTATTTAAATATTTGTAACTTTTATGGTTTGTGAGTAATAAGTATTAACGACGTTGTTTTGTTAATAACATGAGCCAATTATAAAAATTTATTTTCAGTTATTGTTTTCTTCCATTTCGATGGACCTGCACTTTGCCGAAGTTCTAGATTACTAGAACAGGTGAAATGGCTAGCGTGTTCTAACGAGCTAAAGAACCAAACTACAGGTCTAACCAAAGTAGCAGGGTCGTTAGTGAGGAACCAGACTAAGACAGGTCCCCGAAGGAGGGCAGCGGTTCTTTCGGTACTTAGATTGGCAGAGACCGTAGGGGTCGGTATGGCAGTCTAAGACACACTACCGCGATGTGGAAGGCAACGGGAAACCACCACATTACCTCCCAAGTATACAGTGTACCTAAATTATAATAAAATGATAGCATTCTCTGGGGTAAAAGATTCCGGAGCTAAAATAGTCCCCCATTCGGATCTCCGGGAGGGGACTACTCAGGAGGATGCGATCGGAAAGTTGTAGGTTAATTCAGAATAGGATGCAATGAGGGTACACGTCTAACCAATTCCAGGACTGAAGATCTAATGATGATGATGATTGTTTTCATACTGAAGATGATAGGATATCATAAGTAAACAAATTTATACACTAGTGTTACGCAGAGGTCCTGAATACATTTATGCTCACTTTGCCTAAGAACAATTTTGAGTTTCGTGTTTTTTTCTTAGTAGATGGAAGGTGTGGTTGTCAGTAGTGGGATAGGGATGGTTTTAAACCAAACTGCTTACATACAAAAATAGATTAGATGGGTTTTAACCCAAACTGTTTGCCCACAAAAATACATTACAAAGAAATTACTATTGTGACTATCATAGTAATTATCAACAGTTATTATCACATATGTAGATCTTCTAGTGCCGAAGGTAAAACCCTCGTTAGGAGAAGTTACAAGAGAAAATCAGGAGACCTGGAGTCTGCCTTGCGCATTTTGGTTCAGACATTAAAAATTCCTTAAATAGCTCATTTTCAAATCAATAGATTAGTAGAGGTGGTACTATAGATTGCTGAGCATCATCTTCCTATTTAGCTAGCACCTTACGCCCTCCGTTTCTGGAGATACCTTAAAACAAAATTAATTTGCAAAAGGCGCCAACAAGATAAGTGTGTCAGACGTGAGAGTAATTTGAGCTGGCTCATTGGTCAGTTGAGAGAACTAAAAGACTTAACACAAATTCAATAAGTGGTTGGTGAACCTTTAACGTCAGGCAATCAATATTAAAGTCGCCTAAGCAAAAATCATATCACTTATTGGTAGTACGTTAGATGTTTGCTCGTGTTAACAAAACAGACAATGATTTTTATGCGAATTGAACTCGAGGTCAAAAACGTATTGAAAGCCAGTATAGATGCATTTTGTACACACTCTCGGAAATGACAATTTTGTGTATATGCTCATAATAAATCAATAGATTTTTTTTATTTTTATAGCTACAGCTTTATCATTTATTATTTTTCAGTAACTATAATTTTTATTCTATTGATGATTGTGACTCCTTTAATTCAGGACTAAATAAGAAAAGTTGCTTCATATTTAGCCAAAGAAATTATAGGTGATTTGTTAAATAACAACTTTAGCAAGAATGTCTCAGAGCGCACTAGCGATCAGCTCCTGAAAATCTCAACTACAATAGACAGGTATATGAAAAACAACCGTAGGTCATCAAAAGGAAAAATATTATACTGCATAATAAGCCTGATGAGCTTGAGCAATATCCCCGAAGATACAACATAGGAATCTCTGTATGTTTGTTGTGGTTTGTTTTGTATTTTTCCTAATCTTCTTGGGAATCGAAGATTAAGTATCTGTTTTTGGGCGTTGGTTTTCTGTATACCGATGTATTAACTGTTGTATCGTTTTTGCTAATTAGGATATCTAGAAACGGAAGTTTCCATGTTGCTTTAATTCATATGTGAATTTAATAGTTGGTTCTACTTTGTTAACTGAATCTACAAAGTTTTTAATTAGTTCTGTTTTATGAGGCCAAATAGCATAGGCATCATCTACGTATCCTCACCAGACTAGTGGTTTTAATTCTTGTGTAAATATTACATCTTTTCGAATTCCTCCTTGAATATATTACTAAAGATTGACGATAGTGGACATTCCATCGTCATTCCGAAGCTCTGTTTGTAGAATTGGTCACTTCTTTGAAAATATGTGGTTTTGACGCATAAACCAAGTAATTCCATAATCGATGATATACTTAGTTTTGTTCTTTCTTTAAGGTTGTCATCTTTTTCTAGTTTGTTTTTTATAATATTTAATGTTTGTAACATATCTTTTATGATAGACCACGCGACCCCCACCTGTTGTGAATATATGCCGCGCAGTGCTGTGCCGTGTGCTATCAAGTTGTATCGGGAGTATCGTTTAAGCCGTTGTGGCGTAATGAAGCGACTCTCTTGCGTGCTCGCGTTTCGGGTATGAGTTGGCTTCTTTTGTACATTAAGATACCATACAAACTATTATTGTTCATTGCTTTTGTATAAAGTGTATAGTTTGTTAAAATGTGTAAACACTCACTTAAGTTTTTATATGTTTATCGGTTGAGTTTCATTAATTATAAATAGTTACTACGTGTGTGCTTTATTTTAAAGATCACCGAAGCCTACCCCTGAGATTATCATAAAGCTAGCCAAATAAAATAATCTACCGTGTCCCTAATTAAATAACACCCTCACATAAATTTGTCACCCAACCCGTGGCATTTAAAATAAGCGCGCATATGTTTTCGATAAACTATTAAAAGTGTTGTGTTTTCAAGCAAGGTCGAGGTGCAGACGGAATAAGGATTTGGTTTGTAAACACCTGCTTGCCTGGTTTTATAGATAAGGATGTATACAACACAGAAAGGGTATTTATGTATCTTTCAGTGGTTTAACTGTTTTAAGTTGTATTGTTTATAAAATTGCTTCTGTTTATATTTTGGTTGAAGTGTGTATAGCAATTTCAAAAATGTTCGTATTAGATAGAACTATAAACAGTGCCTTATGAAACTTGTAGAGTTTCTTAATTTAATGACTGTTCTGATAATATTTTGTTCGGTAAACGTGTACATTATAACGTAATCGCGATCGCGCTCGCGTTTTGTTTCAACCAGAAGCATACCTGAGATTGTGGTAACCAACCCTTTTGGACGGATAGCTTGGTTGTAAAGCGTTTTTACGGGTTATAATTATTTTGATAATTTTATTTACAAACCCGTATGTCACACGATTATTTTTTAAGAAGTAAACAAACTTCCACAAACATGAATGATTCAACGAGTGAATCTGTGACTTTGTCCAAGGAACAGTTTGAAGCATTGTTACAAAGTATCCGTAGTGTAAATATTAATAATGTTAACCCCCCAGCAGCGACAGGGGGAAACTTTTCACAGTGTCTTTCGCGTTTTGATGGTAAAAAAGGCACGGATGTGAACGCATTTATTGACGCAATTGAAGTTTACAAAGATTGTTCGCAAGTAAATGATTCTAATGCTCTTCGAGGACTTTCTATGCTTTTATGTGGATTTGCATCGTCTTGGTGGCAAGGTGTGAAAGCCGATGTAAACAATTGGACTGATGCTTTAACTTTATTACGTACCACGTTTGGACCTAAAAAACCTCCATATCGTGTTTATAGAGAATTATTCTCTCGGGAGCAAGATGCTTGCATTCCGACGGACGTTTTCGTTTGTCAATGTCGTAATATTTTAGCAAATTTACCTGTTAACACTTTAAGTGAAGCTATACAGTTAGATATGGTGTATGGACTTTTAAATATTCAGATACGTGAGAAAATTCCTCGCGATAGTGTTAATTCTTTTACTGAACTTTTGGAACGTGCGCGTTTGATTGAAGAGACTTTCGTGGAAAAACGTATTGATCGCGCTGAAAATTATAAATCGGTGGATAAAGTAATTTCTAAAAATACGAAATCAACCCACAATGTTCGATGTGGTTACTGTAAGACATTTGGTCATAAAACAGATGATTGTCGTAAATTAGCTCGCAAAGAGACTGCTCAAGTAAACAATACAATTAGTGCTAACCCTATTTCGTGTTTTGGTTGTGGAAACCCGGGTTATATTCGCGCTAACTGTCCGAAATGTAAAACTACAGAAAATACACAAGAAGTGAATTCCATGGAATTCTGTGGTATATATTTAAAAGATAGGCTGGTTAAACCCCGCCCTCGTCCTACTTTATATGTGCAAATATTAGGTATGTCTGGCACTGGTATTATAGATACTGCTGCAAAACAAAGTGTCAAAAGTTTTACGAAGATCATGTTACGGTTAAACTTGCTGACGGAAGCACTTCGTTTCAAAATATCTTAGTAACCAATGTAAATGTTTTTCTAAATGGTCGTTCCATTAACACATCTTTCATTGTTTTACCTCATGCTAAGAACAACTTGACCGTATTTGGCATAGATTTTCTCGAGGACGCAAAACTTGTTTTAGACATTTCCAACCGTACGTGGAATTTTGCAGACAACGCAAAACAGAAATTTGTGTTAAATTTTGAAATAGTGAACTGCAAGCCGCACATTGCTATAGATTCCATTAGTGCGTTACGTTCTAACGAAGGAACCATGCTTGATGCTTTCCAAGTTTCTCGTTTAGACCGCTTAGTTAAAGCAAACGAAAATACTTTCCGACTAGGGGGAGGGACCACCCCATTTACGGAACACAGAATAGAAACAGCGGATCACCCGCCTATTGCTGTCCCCCCATACCGTATGTCGCCCTCTAATAAGGAAATTATGCGGAAAGAAATCGATAGAATGCTTAGTGAAGACGTGATTGAAGAGTTTGAATCACCCTGGGCCGCCCCAGTGGTTCTTGTGCCAAAGAAAGACGGTTCAACTCGTGTTTGTGTAGATTACCGCAAACTTAATGCTATTACTACACCGGATTCGTATCCATTGCCTCGTATGGATGATTTGTTACATGCCACAAAACGTACATTTTTTATGTCAACTTTAGACTTCAGATCTGGTTATCATCAAATTAGTGTTCGCGAATCAGATCGAGATAAAACTGCTTTCGTGTGTCCTTTTGGTATGTTTCGTTACAAAGTAATGCCGTTTGGTTTACGAAACGGCCCAGCTACTTTTCAAAGGCTAATTGATATATTTAGACGTGGACTGGGAGATATGCTGATTTTAGCATATTTGGATGATCTTTTAGTACTGTCAGAAACATTTGACTCACATCTTAATGATTTGGAAAAAGTTTTCGAAAGGTTAAAACAATTTAAGTTAACTCTCAATAGGGAAAAATGCGTTTTTGCTTGTTCAAGCATAAAATATTTAGGTCATGTTATCACACCGAATGGAATTGAGGTTGATCCAGAAAAAAACTTCTGCCATTACTAATATGCCTAAACCACGCAATGTCAAAGATGTGCAATCTTTTTTACAGACTTGCTCATGGTATCGACGTTTTGTCGAAGGGTTTGCTGAAATTTCTAAACCTCTTTCTGACCTGACAAAGAAAAATGTTAAATGGGTTTGGAATGAAAGTCATCAAAAGGCTTTTGATTCTTTAAAAAAATCTCTTGTTACTGCCCCAATTTTACAGCAAAATGATGGTACGAAACCATACATTTTAAGGACTGATGCGTCTGCGTACGCTTTGGGCGCTGTTTTACTACAAGGGGAAGGGCCTGATGAACACCCAATAGAATATGCGTCAAGATTATTGACGTCTGCTAAAAGAAATTATAATTGCAACGAACGTGAAGCTCTTTGTGTTGTGTGGAGCCTGAATAAATTTCGAGGTTACCTAGACACATCGTCAGTAATAGTTACTACTGACCATCAACCTCTGAAGTGGTTGTTAAGCTTACGGTCGCCTACTGGTCGACTTGCGCGTTGGGCATTAATGATTCAAAGTTATAACATTCGGATTAATTACATACCAGGTCGTTGTAATTTTATTGCCGATTGCTTATCTCGTCCGCCGTGTGGACATGATACCAAAACCGCGTGTGATGTGTGCTTGGTTACAGTTGACATGCCCACGAGAACTGCTGCAGACATTCGTGCTGAGCAGTTGAAAGACGAAGAATTAGCTAAAATAATTCGTACGTTTGAAGACGTTTCATGTCATGATTTCACAAAATGGACCGATCGTGGTTACATCATGACTAATGGTATTTTATATCATTATAATTCTGAGGAAGATGGGGATGAAGCACAATTAGTGGTGCCTGCTCATGAACGAGCCCGTGTACTGAAAGAGTATCACGATGCACCAACTGCTGCCCATTACGGTGCTGAACGTACCTTACAAAGAATTATGAAAGTGTACTATTTTGTTGGTATGCGCCGATATATTTATGATTATGTTAAGTCGTGCTTGGAGTGCCAACGGTACAAAGCGAGTAATCAAAAACCTGCTGGTTTAGTTCAAACACCTGTGTACAATCAGAGGTTTGAAGTACTGTCAATTGATCTGTTTGGACCTCTTCCCGAATCGGTTAATGGGGAGAAATGGATTTTAATTGTGGAAGATCCTAGTACCAAATGGGTTGAGCTATTTGCTCTAGTACGTGCTACCGCGCAGGAATGCGCTAAAGTACTTGTTAATGAAGTTTTCTTTAGGTATGGGATACCTTGTAAAATAACAAGTGATAACGGTACACAATTTGTATCAGCTGTTATGCAAAAAGTTTGCCATTGTTTAGGAATTAAACAGCACTTGATACCATTGTATCATCCTGCCGCAAATATTGTGGAAAGGAAAAACCGAGATTTAAAGCCTCGCTTGGCTATTCTTGTAAAAGAAGACCACGCTTCATGGGTTGATAAATTGCCTGTGATTCGGTTTGCTATGAATTCGGTTTATAGTCAAAGCACTGGTTATACCGCTGCTTTTCTCACGTTTGGTAGGGAGCTGAGAACTCCAGATCAGGTTGAAAACGATCTTCGCGTAGTGGTACAGTCAGAGAATTTTGTGCCGCAGATCACGCCTTTTTTAGATAAAATGGCTCGAACCTGGGTTGAAGCCAAACAAACGCATGAAATGCAACAGGATCGTCAGAAAATATATGCTGACAGAGGTTTATCGTTAAGTTTCATGCTATCAGAGTAAAATTTAAAGATGCAGGATATACAATCAACAAACACTTAACGGTGCTTGTTTGTGTTTACTGAAGGAAGTTAATGTTGAGATAAGTCTAGAAAACGTATAGACCCGGGATAGAGTTATAACGAAGGGATCTTATCAAACCATAGAGACCACGTCAAATGTATCCTAACCATTCACATAAGTTTAATGTAATTGAATTTGAAAATTTTACTTTTTGGAATTTTTTTTACGACAAGGCATGGATGATTACAAGTAGGTAAACAGGGAATGTACGAGAGCAAAAAGTGCAATTTTGCCATGTATTTTCTTATGGCGAAATCTAAGGTCCGTTCTGGTCATTTTTGTACCAAGCATTGAAATCCCCATAAGGAGGAGTTGAGGGTCAATTCAGGTTACTTTTCGTAGTAGAATATTGAAAGGCTATCCAGGACAGTTTTGCTCATTGATCTAGGGTGTGGTTCCCGGAGGGTGTTTCGGTGTTCTATTAATTGGATATAAACCCTAATTTCTTGAGCGATCTAATCCTGTTAGAATTTTTAAAATCGGACTACTCCTTACAAAGTTACACCTCTTTAAAACCCCGTACCCCAAGTTTTTGCTCATTAAATTCATATCTAACCTAGGTACGAGTTTTCTTTGACTAACCATTTTAGCCTGATCTATAAGTTCCTGGGTAATCTAAAACCGTTTAAATTGTTTAAATCAAACCATCACTTGCCGCGTTAGACCCCGGATTTTAAGAAGTTGTCCGAACCGTCTTATGGTATTACACATAAGTTTGGTCTAAATTTTCTGGGGGACTCAAATTTTTATGAATTGTTTTAATCGGAGCAACCCTCAGGAAAATTGTACCCTTATTAAAATTTCGCTAAAGACCCAAACCTTTACGAATTTTTCAAATTATAGAGGTGAAATCACCACTTCGTTATGTTGTCGGTTATCTAGTTTCGGCTACTTTCCCAAGGTCGTGGTGACGTCATAGCCTTTTATAAATAAGGAGCAATGTAATACTGTTCTAAAATTTTTATTCTAACATTATACACAACAAAATTTATAAATATTTAATACCAAGCACAAAGCTATTTAAACTTAATTTTAATACAAAGTTATAAACAAAAAACAGTCCTTTCTTTACGTTTGTTTAGAGCGGTTTAATTTTATCTAATTTTATTCTCTGCTTAAAATTTAGATCGACTTCCAAGTCTTCTATTTCCTTTTCTAGCCAATAGTTTGATACATAGACACGGTCCAGGTTTTGCAAATTGTAAATTGTACCGAAGTTTTTCTTAATATATAAAGTCTTTCATTCCACCGACAACCAGATCTATTCCTTCGTATAATTCTCGCAGCTTGTGACAATTTTTTAATTGCGGCTCTCCCACTATAGCCTGTATATGTATCTTGTTAGCTTGATCGACTTTTTCTTATAGGTAGTTATAGGTAGTTATAGGTAGTTGCATGCTCACCACTTTTGGGAATATATGGTCGTTATAGGTTGTAGGACCCTCGGTTTTAAATGATCCGAAAGGTTCTTTACTAGGCAAATATACAATGTTTAGCGGAACCCCTTTGCGTGTGGTGTACGCCAAGGTTACGAAACTCGCATTACTTAGTTCATCTTTATTATCTGTCATTTTGATAAATACGTTTTAGAATAACCTTTCAGAAAGTATACGGATTTAGTACCATCCTTTTCCGCAAGGACGCCTACATAGCCAAAAGTCTTTCTTACTAACCACAAATGCATACAGCTTGTAGAATCCGGATGTATCTAAGTCAGTCCATTGGCACATAAAATAACCTCTTAATTCTTTCTCATTTTCTCTAATAAGATGTTCTTTGTCTAACACATCTTTGTTTTGTTCGCGTATTGTCGCAGTGTTTTCCATGTAGTCCAATTTTCGCCTTTTTGCATCCATTTCCTCTAATTCCAGCTGTTTTTTTCTTCCACTTACAGCGCATGGCGTGCATAATGGGGCAATTTTTTTTAGGATAAACGAATAGTTTACTGTCAATATTTACGCGTTGTCGTACAACCTCTGGGCAAATGTTCGGTGTTTCTATCAGCCCCAATTTCAAAATGACTATTTGTTTTGGAATTGTAGAATATGGTGTTGCAGATTGTGTAAAATATGTACTACCTGCTTTAATGTAGCAGTTGTGTAAGATTTTTATTTTATCTTGGCTGTCTTCCTCCTCTACTATCTCCAAATAATTTACAGGTAAATAGTTAATACTGAAAGCCGAAAGCACATACTTTATCAATTTTTTCTTTTCCTATGGTTTTTCGGACAACCTAATTTGCAAGCCAGTCAATTTCTTTGTATTACTGTTCCTCCAATACCCGTACTGTGGTAGGTTATTGTACACTAAACAGCAGCTATTTTGTAGCTTGTCCGATAGCTTACACCACATTTTGGCAAGTGGTACCGAGTACATTGTCGCTTTTAGGAAGTATAACTTACTATCTTCCAATAAAGTTAAACAGTCTTTTAAGGGATTATACACCTGTTCCGCACTGACATAGTTTCCAATTGTACAGTTGTATATTGTCGCTTCCAATCGCGTAATACAACGTTCTTTGACCAAAGTTGACGCAAATGTTTCCCTTAAACGTGCATCTGGACAATGTAAAAAATCTAGTATATGATTTCCAAGTTGTTTATTAACCCCAGGACTTGTTATCTGACACACAAATTTGTTGTATATCTTAATTCTTGCATTAGTTGTTAGACATGTTAAACAATCGATTCCCACAGTTTTATCGTTGTCAACTATAATATTGCAGTTTTCTTCGTATCCGCCCTTGTAGCAAAAGTTATGGTTTGTAGTTAAAAAATGACACATCTCCATCTTGCTAAATATGCCAGCAAAATTTTGGGTTACATCCATGTCAAAAAGATAGTAATAATCTTTTTTGAGTCCGTTTAATATATCTGGTAGTTCTTCCAATAAATTTCCAACTTAGCATCTGCTGGGCCCACTTTGTACGAAACACATATAGGATTTAGGAATTTTTTATTAATGCTTTCGATGCCTTCTTTTCCGATAATTTCTTTTACTCTCTGGCCCATCTTATTAATATTTTCCACAGAAAACGGAAGCTTTGCTCTAATTCCATGCCTAGCGGAAACAAATCAGTCGAACTTTTCTCGTAAATAACTGTTAAATGCACCACAAATTTCTTTTTTTAGGATAAACATCCTTTTGTTTGCAGATGTTTGCTCGGCTTCAGAAAGGTCGCAAATTTTAACCAACATTATATTGTCTCAAAATGGTTTTGTAATTCGTGTGTGTAGTCCACCAGTCAGCATCTGTTCGCCTTCGACCTAACCAATATTACCAATATCTGTCACCAGACTATTGTTGCACATATTTTCTGTCAGCAGCCACAATCCAAATCGCTCATTTGTTGGTTTCACTTTATTCCTAATAAGTTGAAGAACGTTAATAACCTTGGAGACGCACATGTTTACCGTTCTAGCTACTGCTAAATACTAAACTGAATAGGAACATTGCCTTTTATGTACCGTACAGAATGGGAGCGCATATTGCCGAAGATACCCGAATATGTCGGACACCGCCATATCGCTTACATTCTCTTGTTTAGAAATAGTTTTGTTATGCGACCTAGGTCGGATTTAATCCGACCTAGACAGGGATATACGTCCGGATATATGTGGGATATTAGGTTAGGGTGAAATTGCTTTATAGGGTGAAATTGCTTTATAGAGTGAAATTGCTTCCGACCTAGGTCTGATGAAAATTTGACCTATCTCGGATTAATCCGACCTAGGTCGGATTTAGTCCGAACGTCGGACATATGGCGGACATGGCTACATATGTTGGACATATTGAACATATGTCGGATATGTGTCGGATATATGTAGGATGTATACTAAACATTTGTTGGACGTATGTCGGATATAGTTTAGATGTATGTCGGATGTATGTCATACGGATGCGAGAGGATAGAGAAAGACAAAGCAGGGTGGAGGGGAGGGTTTAAGTTAGTTTACGTTGTCTAGAGTTAGGTTAGTCGGTGTTGTCTGAAGTTAAGTTAGGTTAGTTGGACTTGCCCGGAGTTAGGTTAGCTAGTGTTGTCTGGAGTTAGGTTAGGTTAGTTGGAGTTTTGTGGACTTAGGTTAGATAGAAGGAAAAATGGATTGTTTACATCAGTGCCGCGGCGCTGACCTAACCTATCAATCTTTCCTTCTATTTTTAAATTTTGTTATGTATAATGTCACAATGAAAATTTTAGAATAGTATTACATTGCTCTTTATTTACAAAAGGCTATGACGTCACCACGTCCTTGGGAAAGTAGCCGCAACTAGGTAACCGAGAGCATAACGAAGTGGTGATTTTACCTATAGGATTTGAAAAATTCCTAAAGAATAGAGTCTTGAGTGAAATATTAATAAGGGAACAATTTTCCCGAGGGTTGCTTCGATTAAAAAAATTCCTAAAGTATTTGGGTCCCCCAGAAAAGTCTAAACCAGAATTATGTGTCATACCCTAAGACGGTTTGGACAACTTCCCAAAATCAGGGGTGTAACACGGCAAGGGGTGGTTTGATTTAAACAATTCAAACGGTTTTACATTACCCGGGAACTTATAAATCAGGCTAAAATAGTTAGTCGAAGAAAACTCTTACCTAGGTTAGATATAATTGCAATGAGCAAAAACTTGAAGTACAGGGCTTTAAAAAGGTGTAACTTTGTAAGGGGTAGTCCGAATTTAAAATTTCGAACAGGGTTAGATCGCCCGCGAAATTAGGCTTCAGATCCAAATAACAGATCACCCAAACACCCTCCGGGAACCGCACCCTGGATCAACGAGCAAAACTATTCTGGATAGCCTGTGAACATTCTACTACGAAAAGTAACCTGAATTGAACCTCAATTACTCCTTATGGGGATTTCAATGCTTGGTACAGCAATGACCAGAACGGACCTTAGATTTTCCATAAGAAAATACATGAGAAAAATTGCACTTTTTAAGCTCGTACATATCCTCTATACCTACTATTACATTTAAAGTCTTGTTTAGATACAGAGGAAACGAGACTGTTACAGTCAATAAGTGCAAAAGGAACTAGTCAATTTTTGAGCTGTACAGTTACAAAATCTTCAGCGAAGATTTATTTGAGTTATTTAGCAGGTACAGACGAAAGCCTGTTACTATCAAAACTTAAGCTTTGTTCTATTGTAAAGATACCGCAGAGTATAGCAGTTTTTAAAACGTTTTTTTACGATATATGATAACAACTTCAGAATTGCTTATACACACCTTTCGTACTTCTATGTAATTTAGGATACAGTATAATGTTTTAAATTGGATAAATTTATTTGGATCGCTTGAAAGAAAGCCTCCTATATTCCCAACTTAATTTTATTTATAAAGCAATAAATCCTTCAAGGATTTTCTTCCAGCTACGGTGGGGTTAGGATTTGCATGATTTTCATATGCGCGTATCTACCTTCGCATTTCGTGGAAAGTCTACTATTTATAGCTTTTCCTGTGTTACGTCGAATTGAATTATTACATGAATATAAACCAGTATATCAAGTAAATGTGCTGCATATGTTATTAGGATGAAAAGATATGCTTACTCTCAGTAGTATGTCTATCTATTGTTTTAAGTTTGGAGAAAAGCAGATGAAAATGTATTAAGAAATATCGGTGCAAATGATGTACGCAATTGGGTAGATATAATATATCGAAAAAATATTGCTTTTAGATATAATCAGAATTCTACGCATTATTCATGAGCATTTTCCCCCAGTGTTTAGTATCTTAGAACCTGTGGTGTCAGAACTGGTAATACATGCACTGCCTGATCTACTATTTTCGATAGCAAGAAATATTTAATGGATACTCCAGAATAGCAAACTTCAGTCAATCAGAAATCAAAGAGCAGTAATTTTTCTATTTAAATAAACGCCAAAGCTTTTGTAAACCTTTATACCTCGAACTCCATAGTACCTTAATCCAAGGGCTTGTTTCTTGTTCTTTTCTTGGTAAGTTTATTTGGTTTTAAATATTCTTAATATATCCAAATTCGATAAAAGGATTTTGGATAAATGAACAACGCATATATATATATATATATATATATATATATATATATATATATAAAATAAGATGTATCTGTAAACAAACTCTATGAAAATAATAGAGCCTATTGACAAATACAAATCGGGCTGGTAGTTATATAGCCTCTTATTATATATTGTTATACACAATTTCTTATTGCGGACTGCAAATAACCTGTCTTTTATATATATATATATATATATATATATATACACATAAACATATATACACACATATGTGTGTGTATGTGTGTTTGTGCGCGCGCGCGTTTGTGTGCGCGTGCGTGTGTGTGTTTGCGTATGTGCGTGTGTGTGTGTGATGTGTGCGTGGTGTGTGTGTATATATATAAATATACGGATATGAATATAGGTCATCAAAAGATCATATAACATCATCACCAAAACATTCAACGCCGCAAACCCAAGCATATTAAAAAAATTTAAGAGAAAGTTCAAATTATGTAAATATTCATTTTCATGGAGAGCGTATTTGGGAAATGGTTGAGAATATCGAGTATAAATGCAAAAAAAACTAGTCATTGAAAGAGTTTTCGTTTTTAGTGACGAAGAAATAGTGTTCTTACATAACAATAATGATATAATCCGGGCGTAGAAAGACGTCTATCAAGCAGTTTCATCTACATTTGGATATCAGAGTACTCAATTGCATATAACATTAATTGCATTTTCCTCTTAATACCAAACATAGGTTGGTATTCAGTTAAAAAAATATTCGTTTAAAAAATCAGTCGATATTCAAACAAAAAGCTACAAGTGTATTTCAATTAAAAAGTAGTTTTTGCAGGTAATGAAGTACGTGCTTGTGAAACGTATTCTGGAGAAATCTAGTACTAGACAGGAACATAAGGTAAACGACACCGTCCAAATTATAGGATAAAATAAAATTAATGACAGTCATAAATCTTGATTGTCGGAAAGATAATATAACACATAGGTACGTCGCATAAATTAGAGTAGCTCAAGACCATAAAACGACAGATTTTTAAATGTTGCATCACACGCCTCCGGAAAAGAACCAATCCGAACATAGAATTGACAACCCTTCGCTAAATATTCCTAAATGCTAACATCACAGGGTATCGTTCCTTATGTAAGCTACTGAATGTCGAATAAAAGAGTCAGTCCTCATTCCAACGTCACAATGCTAAATTATATGATACGTTTGTTGTTAGAGGTCGATCTAACATGTATTGTGTTAGCAGTTGAAATTATTTTATTGAATTAGCGACGGCAATTGTGTAACACGACATTTTTCCTAAGGTATTGTCAAGTTATAGCTTCATAAATCTCTTGGATTCACTTTCCAAATTTCTATTTTTATTTGAGTTTTCTTTCACAATTTAGCTGCATAGCACCAAATAAAGTTCTCTGTTAGGTTGCCGGTTAAGTTGCCTTTGCACATATATATTTATTTATTATTTTAGTGCAGTTTTATCGTATTGTTAGTTTTGGAAAGTATTTTCTTTCAATTCATTAGCGGTTAAATTTCACACATGCACGACTGGTGTGAATATTAACTTCTGTACTAAACATCATATTGTTAGTTGTTTTCTCCCTTCCTTAAAGATGTTCGCTTTCACTTACCTGTCGTTTTTTTATAAACTACACAAAAGGTTTATAAATAGAATGTAATATAATTTAATCCCTTTGTGTTTCTTAAAAATATTTTTATTGGAAAGGTGTTTAAAGGGTTTGATTTGCATCAATCCATAACGATCTGTCATTAAGGTTAATGATGGTAAGCTACACTCAAACATAATAAAACTGTTGTGTGTTAGCACGTGTACATATTTCATTTTCTTACACAAATTCAATTTAGGGTCTTACTATTGCAGTCTCACATTCGAGTACCTACGTTTTAAGTATTATTTTTGGAAGCTATAATGATATTTCAAAATTTCGAGGGTGGAATAAAAATTACCGGAAAGCATACTTAACCGCTTTCGTCTACACCAGATGTAACCTTTAAAAGATTTGAGTTGTGTTTACAATTGTATGACACACAGAGTCCTGCTTAGCTCCAATATCTCCTTCGTCTGAAAAGTTCGTAATATTTACGATTGGGACAACGGTGAACTTGTCAGCTTTATTTCATTGCTTCAAGAACCTCAAGTAACTTTATTCAGGATGTCGTCCTTGTGGCAGTAAAGACAGCTGGGTAACACTTTTTTTTTAGATTTTAGTTATATTACCGTAAGTTATGTTTTAATTTGTTAATTTATATAAAAGAAAGTGATTGTATAATAGAGAAAAAGTAGCTTTTACGTTTCTCCAATTTAGATGTGCTGACTGATACATTAAAAAATAATTCCGTATTTGTCATTACGTTAATTTTTTAAGTACCTGGTGAAATAATTTAGGAAATGGTTTGTAAACCCAAAAGTTTTATAAAATGGTTGGTTATATAATTGCTATTAAAAATGTTTGGTATACATAACATTTTAGAACAAGTGTTTTGGTGATTCATAATTATTATAAAATTTGTAGGGTTGCTTATCCTCACAGTAGTATATTTTTTATAATAACGTTATCTGTTAAACTTGTATTTTATTATGAAATGTAGATTTATTTTTACGAATGAAAGAATATATTGCATTAAGTCTGCAAGTTGTTGATTAAAAAATTGTGTTGTCAAACAAAAGCTCCATAGTTTTATACCAGGTTTGACTTATGTCCCAAGCCTCACTAAATTAAGTTTTTTTATTTTGTTAACAAATTTTAAGAAATTTTAGTTTATGATAATAAAATACTGGAGCATTTCTATTCCACAAATCTGTATTTAAATTTTTTTATTGTAATAAATTCCTTATCAGATTATAACCCTTCAATTTCTTTTTATATTCCCTCTAAGATTTCAATTCCTTGCTAGCCTCTACAACCAAAGACTCTCGAGTCTAGCTGTGTCAGGGTAATTTATTTATGCTCTGTTATGCGCCTATTTCTTTCATTACACCTGAAAAAGGGTAGGGTGCAAGTGTTTTAAACATTCAGAAGTAAGTGAGATTATTAAGTACGTAAAATGAATTAAGATGGAGAATAAATGGATAAATAATAATTGACTACTGCAAGATATAGTTATTAATTGAATAGAAGCATACATGGAATTGGATTGGTGATTTCAATATTTAAGTGTATTAAATAATAAATTTTAAACGATTTCAACAATTTTGGGACATAAGTAGACGACCACGTGCTAAACAGCGGCAACAACAACGACCAGAAAGACATTGCTATTAATCAGTTAAGTTCTTAAACAAGAGCATTTTTGTTTCCTAGTATTTGAAATTAGATTAGAGTGTGTATACAAGTTCATAATTTGATTTGAAGCATAGCAGCCATCGACAAGGTTTTGCCATTATATAAAAATCTGTTAAACCTAACTGATCAGGACATTTGAATCCGATTAAAGTGGTGGATATTGAGTTACTTGACTTATCTTGACAAATTTTCTACATAATAAGAATTAATGAAGGAGTTATTGGTAAATGAAATTAGGATTAGAGTGTGCCCATCTTGACTATAGAAACGATTTTGGACTCTATATTTAGTATAAGTGAGTGATTATTCAGAAGTTACATTTTTTGTTGGAGCTAAGGTATTGTTTGTACGGCCAAACCGTTGTGTCAATTTAGGACTTTAATTTTTGATTTTAATGTATGTGTGAAAGTGTTTTTCATAGAGGTTATATGTAAGATATTGTTTGCTAGAGAAAACCTGTTGTAGCTGTAGTAATGATTATTTGAAAGATTGATAGTTAAAGAATAATTTAAATCATTGTAGATTTGAGGTCTAATTCTAGTGGTTTTGTTTAAATTGAACTAGCAAAAATAATTAGGACATCATTTTTATTAACCACTTCAGTCCACAGCATGCTTTATTAGCGCCCAACGTAAAGCCACATAAGTCCACAGCATCCTCAGTTGGCGTCCCAAACTAATGCTCGATTAAGCCGCTTAATAGTTTGAGCTTTATGTATTGTTGGATTTAAAGGAATTTTTGTGTGAAGTTTTCAGAATGACTGATAGAACGAAAGAAATTCGTAAGGGATTGATAGCTAAAGGTGTGGTGATAGGCTCTCAAAATTGTTTATTTGGGAGATTTGAAACAGTGAGGTAGGAGATACTCAGAATTCTATTACGATGGCCCCTTTATCGAGTTTAAATAAAAATATGACAAAAATGAGTAAAAAATAAAATAGAATATCGAGGAAATGAGCTAAAGACCGGAAAAAGTATCAAAGACATGAGTGAAAGATATTAAAAAGGCATGAAGTAAGTGTGTAAAAAATTTGATAAGAATGTTAAAATTACGAGTGGAGTTTGGAGAGAATCTAGCAAAATTGGGGAATAATTTAAAACTAGAAAGAGAAAACAATAAAACAAAATTTAAAAAGACGAGTGATAAATTAATTTTAGCTTTAAAATAGGTTAGTGAGACCCCAGAGGAAATGAAATTTGAAATTAGAGATAAGGTGGTGCAGATTCTGAATGATATGGATGATGTTAAGAAGGAAATCGTGCAAATGAAATCTAATCTAGAAGCGTGTGAGAAAAAGGGAAATTGAAAAATTAAAAACTGAGATTTAGAAAATTCTAAAACAGATTTTGGAAACATGGTAGAAAATTCGGAATGGATCCATTTTAGGGAACGCATAAGGTGGAGTCAAAGTGGTATTCCATTAGAACAATATTCCAAATTCTATGGGACAATAAATTAAATCCCAATATATTTTTAAATAACGTCAATTAGTACAGGGAAGTTTGAATGAATAAACTAAATTAAATATGGTCAGGTCGATGTTAAAAGAAAGTGCCGGATTTGGTTCGGGTTAATAAAAAGTAAACTGAGAGCATGCCAAGATTTTTAACTCAAATTTTTAAAACATTTTTGGGAAGATAATTAACAATTCCGAGTAAGGGATGACTTGGTCTTGGGAAAATATAATACAGACACAGTCATTGCAAGGAAATTATAAGCCATTAAGAAATTCAGTGTGGCAATACAATTAGATCCTTCACTGGAAGATAAACAGATAATCAAATATTTGGCAGAACATTTTGATGCGGAATTGAGACAATGCACAGTTTTTCAAAATATTGTAGGCTAGAACGTATTTTTAGAGTATTTGCAAAGACATGACAAAATTTGTCAATTAAGGGGAATTGAGAGCTGGTATAGGAACCAGTCGATACAATTTGTTAGATACCACAGGAGCGCATGATCTGAACGCTTTAATGGTAGGAATTTTGATAAGCAAAATTTTAATAGGATTAATTAAAGCCACAGTAATACAACCAGAAGGGATGTGGGAAGGAAGAGTGAGACAAAGACATCGGAAAGTAGTAATATAAACAGAGAAAAAATTAGTAATGAAAATTATAAAGAGATAATTCAACAAAGGAAAATAATAGAATATGTACAGAAACAATAGATAGGCCAGGATCGTCGCCAGCAAACCAAAAACACCCGTTAAAATTAACCAAAATGAACGTCAACGTGAGTTTATAAAATTTGATTTACAATGTGAAGATAACTTAAATAAAATGTATTACTTATTTTAAATTTAAGTAAAGAAGATAAGGTAATTGAAGTACTTATAGATACTGGACAAGAAGCATCGCAGATTTAGGAAAAATTTATAAAAGTTATATTCCATATTATGTATTGAATTAATACCCGTAAGACAACGTAACTTGGTAGTAACGAGCAGCTGAAAGTTCGCAAATATAAATAGTATGGCGATTTTAAAATGGTAAGTTAAAAATATCAAGTTTGAGCGTGAATTTATGGTGTTACCTAAGGATGCTGTATTTGAGATGGATTTAGTAGATGAGTTGGAGTTGCAATAGACATAAACAAAAAGTTGATTATATGCGGTGAAAAGTATATTAAGTGGAATGATGAAATAAATGGTGAAGTCGAGAAAGACTGTGTCAATTTAAATCAGTATGAATTATAGGAAGTAATGGAGGAATTAAATGAAGTAGAGGTAAAGATTATTGAGAATACGGATGAAATAAAGGATGAAGCAGAGTCATTGTTAATTAAATATTCTGAACTAAAAGATAGAGAGTTGAAAAACGAAAATTATGTTTGAATGTGAGAAGTATAAAGCAGCGTAATAATAAACAATATAATTGTCCAACGTCAATGGATAGTAGCGTGACGAGTTGAAGTAATAAGATGGTTTTTTCGAAGATTGATTTAGAGACTTTATTTTTGGAGAAAAGCAAAAAAGATTTTTAGTAAATGGGTGCTTTTATCAGTTTTTATAGATATCTTTTTGGTTTGTCTATGGGAACGGTAGCATTGATTGAAGCAATGCATTGTAATTTGGGACTATTTAATGAAGTTTTTATGCAATATGTAATTATAATTTTTATATTAAGTGAGGGTATTCTGTAATGTTTTGTGAATTTGATGTCGAAAGAATTTTTCTTGAGATGAAGCGTGGCATTTGATATAACTTTGTATTAATAACAAAGACTAGAGAAGTGGAGAAAGATAATTAAAGAATTCGAGCAATAAAAGAATGGAATTGGAGGAAGACTGATTTTAATTTGCGAAGATAGACTTGGAGATTCTGAGTATGTGAATAAAATTAAAGTTGAACTATTTGAAAAAAAGGCTGTTATAGGTAGAGAATTATGCGTGCGTACTATAAGTCTAATGTAAGTAATTGTATATGGTAGGCAATTAGTAATAGTAAATTATACATCAATGTAAAAACTGTGGCGGTCAAGGTGAACTTAGTGAGATTGACTGCATATTTTATATCTAATTAGAGGGAAAATGATGTAATTAAAGTTCATTATAAGTTCATATACTCGTAGCATCATCACGTAAGCATCCAACGTCGCAAACTCGAGCAAATTAAAAACATTTTAAAAAACACTCAAATTATGTAAATATTAATTTTCATAGAAAAGCGTATTTGCGATAGCGCTCAGTACATTCAGTAGAGTGAATAAAAACCTGTGATTGAAAAAGCTTTCACTTTTAATGATGAAGAGATAGTGTCCTTAGATTATGAATAATAGTGTACTCCACGAGTAGAAATAGTTTCATTTATATTTGGTTATCAAAGTACCAATTTGTGTATAATATTTGATTGCAGTTTCCTCTTAATACCAAACATAAGTTCTTTTTGGATGAAAGCATATTCATTTGAAATATCAGTCCATTTATTGGTTAATTTAAGCAATTTGAACAATTTTTGAACATTGGTTGAGGACTACGTGCTAAAGAGAAGCAACAACAGCGATCAGCATAATTTACACGCTAAAATAAAATTACATTGTTTAAAATTAGAAAAAAAAACATTTCTATTAACCAGTAAAGTTCTATGATAAGAGAGTTTTTATTAACTACTATTCAGAATTAGAGTTAATCAACTATTGCCCTTTTATAGTTTTATTTACTTAGGTACGTATTTGATATTGAAATTTGATTTACTTAGAAGGTAAGTATTGAAGATTGATTTACTTAGAATTTAATCATTAAAATTTGGTTACCTTATTTAAGTTAATGAATGTGAAGTTTAGCAAGAGTAAAATAGAATCTATACATTACTTTGAATATAATTATTATTTGTTTTCATCTTTGGTTATTTTAGTAGTTTGAAAACAATAAAAATTACCTTCGTAAATATAAGCAAACTGCATAGCCATCTTTAAAAATTATGCAAGGTTACAAATTTATTACGGACTCTTTCTTTTACTAAATAATTTTTAAGTTCATTTAATCAAGGTAAAGGTTCAACCTTTTACTTTTCGTATTACGTTTAAATAATTATAAATGCGATTAAAGACTACATATCACTCACGTGTCGAAGTACAGCACGACCAAAAGAAATTGAACTATGACATCAGATGTGGGATAGTCCATAACTATCTGCGATGCACAAACATCAAACACATGAGCACGAACGAATTTATCGCTGGAACTATGAGAAATCTTCTGAACAAAACATTATTTAACCAAACCAATTCTTCCTAAAGTACATCCTATAAATTCTTGTATTTCAGATCTCAAACTAAATTTTCTTTTCAGCATTAAATACGGCCATTACGATATTAACGAAATTCGTGATATAATTCCATGATATTGCTTACTTCCTTGATATTAACTGTATGATATTAACTGCATGGTATTGACTGCATAATATTGACTGCATAATATTGACTGCATAATATTGCACTAAGAGGAAAGCATTACTAAAATGTATTTAATTAATTATACCAACTGTTTTAATGATGGGGAAACCTCTAAATCTTGGGTCAGCAGGAATCGATTGAGCAGCTACAGGAGGAACACAAAATGAAGTCTGCACGCTATAACCGCCAAGAACCACTTTTCGACTCTAAGGTTAAAACCATTCTCCTTTCTTGCGGACTGTGTTACAGGCCACGTGCCTGTCTATCATCTTGTCTTCCTATGCCGCTGATAGCAGCTTGCCTGTTCTGACGCTGATAGAGAAGTGACACGAAATGACAACTTGACGAAGCTTATAGTAGGAACTTAGACCTATAAAGCGGAGGAGCACATATGCTATTGTAAATTTTATGAATTATTTTTAGTGATCAAAAATTTATAAATTATATTTTTATATTATTACGGCATTATATTAGATTAATAGACAAAATGTATCCGCGTAAAAAAATACGTTACAAGTTATAGGGTGACTTTGTGAATTGTTAGAATTCGTGCAACTTATATTGGTCGCTATTGCTCCTTTTCCTGGCACTCACTTATTGAGTAGCTTTGCAGATGCCCAAACACATTGTTGTTCAGTGAGAACCCCATGCCTGATCATCAACTTAACACGGAGTTTTGAGCGATCATCGGCTACAAAGCAACCCTGTAATTATTTTCCAAATTTGTAAGTGCATATTGTCCCGTGACACTTTAATATATTATGATTCAGGGTTATGCTTTTATCTACTTTTACTGCAACCTACAATTCTTTGCCCTGTATTTTAGAATTATTGATATGTTTTTCCGTCATAGCATTCTGTCAATTGTCATGTCAGTGTTTAATATGTTTGAAGATAATTGTAGGATTCCATTTAAAATAATTTAAAAAAAAAAATCTTAATTTAGATGCGCTTATCATTAGAGCTAATAGCAATTTGATAATTTCGGTTTTTATATCAGTTAGTCTGGTATCAGTCGTTGTATCAGGACAATAAAAGAAAATGAATAATAGAGATATTAATAATAATACAGATAAGAATGGTAATATTAAGTAGACAAGTTAACGTGTAAATAGTATGTAAAGTTACTTCTGAACTAGCAGACTCACCAGCCCGTTTAAGCCAAAAGGTGTCTTGAGGCAAAGTAACTGGAGAAAGTAGCGAAAGTCGTAGTTTATATAAGGCGAGAACTTGATGCATTAATGATCACGAATACAGAGAAGTATCGTTGGGGGTCAATGAACGTCACGGTTCTGCTTTTGTGAACATAGGTTTGTTTTCCAAAGGGAAAAAGGTAGTAGCGATCGACTTTGTTTAGATTGTCAAAATTTTTAGTGATTTCTATGAATTTTCTGATTTTTCTATTGTAGAAAAATGGAATTCTAGCAATTAGTTTCGTCTTGTCAAAGTTAGTGGTATGGCCTGTTTCATGTTGGTGTTCGGCCACCGCCGAGCGATTGTATCGGCTTGTTCTTAAGCATCGGCTATGCCAGCATAGTTTAGTCTGTACTGACCTTCCTGTTTCTCCTGTGTATACGAAACCGCAGCTGCAAGGTATACTATATACGCCTGGGGTTTTAAGACTGTTTTCGGAATCTCTTGGGGTTGGTAATATTTGTAAAACATCAAAACATCAAACATCAAAACAATCTATAAGCCCACTAATAAAATTTCACAAATATTACCAACCCCAAAGGATTTCGAAGACAGTCTTAAAACCCCAGTCGTATATAGTATACCTACTATACATCACCTTCTTTATGCTGTATATATCTGACATTAGCAGATGATAACGTACATTCATTTCGGTAGTCAATTTGCCATTTTCCATCAAATTAGACAGCCTTTAAATGGATTGTATCCATTATCGACTTTATAACGATTTCCCACAATGTAGATAAATACTGATGACTCTAGTCTTGTAATGCCATACCCATTAGCAAAACTAGATCTAAAAGTCTTACCAAATTAAGCATTCGGACAGCTGATTAAATCCGTTTGCTAGTTATGCATTCAAATGCAGTAATGAAGTGTTGACTATATGCAAGTATCTAAAAGTGCGCTTGAACGATACTGTCATTTTACACAATAAAGATTGGTAGTTCTGTTCGGTGTTGCCACCGATTCCTCTTACAAATGGGAATGTTCGGATATCATTATGTAAGACTAGCTTGTGATAAAGTGTCACGAACAAGAAAAGAAAGGCAATGTATGTCGTTTTACGATCAGTGAAAGTTTCTTCCTATTTCGCCCTATGATTATTTCTAAGTAACAGACGTTTCTAAATTACACTGATAGATTTGATAAGGTCAGTATTGTTCGCGCATGGGGTGCAAGAACATTAAATTAGGGAAGTACGAGTGTGGTGAATGTGTCAATTTAATCAAGTGGGGTTTATACAGTGGAAATAAATAAAATTACTAGAACAACGAAAATAAAATTTAATCCGTCCAACTCTAACCTTCCTAATTCCCACTATATGAAGTTTAATAACTTAGTGATATTGCTGTAGGCAACTTGCAAATTTTCTATGTAAGTTTGTCTAAGCGTCATTAACGTGAAAATCTGGTAATAGAAAACATGCAGTGACACCTGGTATAAGCTCCAATCACACACAAGATACCATTACAGGAATTTGTTTTTAAGTAGTGGTTAAATAAAACTTGAACTTTTATCGCAGGTCGTAAAGTCCGGTAGTCTAAGCCAAATGCAAGCTTCAAGCATGCCACACCGTTTACATATATTAATATTATCCTTAAAATTAGTAAACTAATATCTTTTTCCCCACAACTAGGTATATGAAGCAAATATTGAAAATTCATAGTATACTATGTGCAAATCAACAGAATTCACTCAAATAGATGCACCAACACACCAACTGGTCCTTCACTCACGAAATAGTATCATCTATTTTCTTAAAAGACGTTTCATATTAAACTGTTTTAATAGATAACGCTCATGCTTCAGATAAAATCACTTCGATCCAATGCTCTTTCAACCGTATTTTGGACGTCTACATGATTATTTAAAGGTAGAAATCCTTAACATACGAAAACTAATAACATGCAACAGCTACTCGTGGGTAATTGTTTTATGGTAAATGGAGAAAACCCACGCCGGAGGACAGGTTTTTAAACAATCGCTATAGTATGGATACATAATGATATTGTATTTTTAACAAAGTTCTTAACCAACACAGAGTAAATCCAACATACAAATTTAAATACAAAGTAACCTATTGCTAATGAACAAATAAGTAAAAAGATGCTAGGATTGCAAACGTTTTGTAAACTTATACTAAAGTGGGGTAGAAAGGTTACCTTTGTTTTGCTATGTTCTGAAAGAAATCATGACCTATCTTTCAATATTAGTAAACATTAAAGTCTCGCACAATCAACTTAATCGATTATACTTAAAACTAGTTTAAACCAATACTATAGTCTAGTTTGGAATACCTTAAAGACAAAATATTTGCTTGTAGATGCTTTAAGTTACTTTATCTTTTAAGTATGCCTAAGAAATTCTCTATATAATGTAACATGTAAAAATTCCGAACTGAATTATTTGTCAAAACTACTGATACAAACCCGTTAATTTAGCATTTAACACTTTACCTAATATAAATTCCAATACTTTTGTATATTTTGTAAACCAATAAAATTAAAGCATTTTATTAATATGGCTGATAACACTATTACAAATCTTGCACGTGTTCCTTACTCGTATGTAGAATATCTAAGATCCTCATGTTGTTTGTCCACTTGTGTCAGATGCTCACTTTTTGTCTTCTCGTCGAGCCGAAAGGTCACTTTCACTTGTCTGTGATATAAAACAGACGAGATGTTACAGGAAATTAAGTTTTCCTGGCGTAAGCGCCGAAACAGGTAACACCGTTATTTTAGTTGACTAAGACAACAAAGTTATAAAGTAATTAATCTTTACAACGGTTTGTTTTATAGGTAATTAATTACAATTTTTAATAAAGTATATTGCAGTGCAACTTCCGTAATCTACAATGCAACTTCCGTAATCTACAATGCAACTTCAGTAATCTACAAAGGTTCTAATGGAATATTAAGGTTATTCTACTTAGTTGATGTGTAAATAATTTATCAACATGGAAACTCATTTCGTACAAAATTTGTAAGCAGATTTGTTGGATAATGCCGACACGTGACAGAATGCTGACGTCGCAACAAGTGCCGACAGGTTGTTAGGTCGTTGACGCCGGTGGGTAAGCCCATTTGATTTCCTAAAATTTTTGCTGCATGTGTCTTATTTTATTTCGTATACACATATATGAATTGACGTAATACGTAATAGCTCATTTGTAAATTACTTTATGCTTTGGTATGCAAATACCTTCCCGTACAGATAATTTAGCAACCTATTTATTAATAGAAAGAAGCTTAACTTTGAACGGTTCAATATTTAAAATATATAGAATGATTTTATTTTATTAATCACATGTTCAAATTTAAAAGTCATTTTTGTCAAACTATGTATAAAAAGATATTAAGTTACGTCAATGATAGTAACATGTTATTTGCAACATTTGTTTAATCAAATATTATTTCTTATCTTGTTTACCGAAACCTTATTTCAACAAGTTGTTTGCGTGCCTTCATTCTAACAAATGAAATTTTGTTTTGAGATTAATTAACAAATACATTATTGCATGTATAAAATTTTGAATTTCTTGTACAGTTCTCGTAGCGCTACTCCGAACTACTAAGTATAAATGAATATTGTTAAATAAAACACAGACTTCAATTAAAATTCAGTAGACTTAAAAATTTAACTTTACATCTTTATTGAGTAACGTAATAATTATATTCATAAGAATTTATCTTTGTCAAGTTGCATTATCATGTACATAATTGTTTAATATGAGAATATAGAAACTTTTTTTTGTTTAGTATATTTTTTATGAAAATTGAATTTCCCCAAAGATTCTATGACTGCTAACGGAATTAATATAACGATTCAGTGATAAGTAATTGAAACAAAATTAAAGACTTCGTATAGTCACAGAATTATTAGATAAATTATGTTTGCTAGTAGTAATTATGTTTCAAAGCCATCCTAGAGCTTCACTAGAGCAGAAAGAAAAGTAAGTAACATATTAGTGACAATCCGTCTTGTATTTGAAGTGGTTTGCGATAATATAGGTTCCCAAATTTTGCTTTTAAGCAAATTCATTTAGCCAATCGCTTTATAAAAATTTAGGTGACGTCCATTATCTTATTTCTTTAACTTTATTATACCCACTGACCCAATCTCATGCGACCGTGAGTTAAAAGCTCAGCTAGCTACAAGTCATAAGAGTTTTCTTTTTTCTAAAAGCCGCCTGTCATCCAACCTTACTTTGGGCTTAATACAATTTACAAGAATTCTCTATAGATATAGAAATTAACCACGATTTTTTTGATAACTTACACTACCGCCCATGGTCTGGGGCGTGAGCTAAGGTTGAGTAGAATTTTAGTTTACAATAAAACACAATTACGTGATATTTAATATTCTGATTTTATCAAACGTCATGTTTTACATTTTAAGAAATGAAAATTTATCCGTATTACAAAAATGTACTAAACCAATGTGTCCGCTATAGACGGGAAGCGACGCTCTAAATCACGGCTGAAAACCAACTACTAAATATACATTTTACATAAATGTACAAGGAAAGTTGATTAATAGGTAGTTAATAAGATAAAATAATATCTTAGACTTCTGTGCAAAGCCCAACTGATTATTTCAAATCGAGCTAGTAATTGAAAGGTGGAAAATAAAAGGTCCTGGGCAGAATTCGAACCTGTATCTTCCGCATTCGCGTCAGATGCGTTTACCAATTGCGTCATCTAGACTGGTCATAACAATTGGAAAATGCCAAACGTAATTGAAAATTAGGTTAATGTATGGTTGCGTATATGATTGTTTGGTGAAATTTTCCAAAGACCTTCACCAATCGAGGTGGCGTAATTAGTAAATGTATCGGCTGCGAAAGCCAAAGATACAGGCTGGATCCTATCCGGGACCTTATATTTCCCACTTTTCAGTTACTATCCCGATTCGTGCATTATTTAGAATGGTAACTTTTCCAATTGTCGTCATCGGTCTCGATGGCGTAATTGGAAAACACATGGTCCGCGAAAGACCAAGATACAGGTTCGAGTTCTGTCCGTGACCTTATATTTTTCCACCTTTCAATTACTAGCTCGATTTGAAATGATCATTTGGGATATGCATAAAAGTTTAAGTTATTTCATCTTATTAGTTATAATACGTTAGTATTTATCAACTTATTTTGTGAAATTAACTACCTAATATATTTATATATTTAATACTTGGATTATAGCCGTAAATTTGAGCGTGGCTTCCTGTCTATAGCTGACATAAGTCTAAAACTCGACACTCTCTGATATGATTGACAAAAATGCCAAATGTAATTAAAAGTTAGTTTGATATATGGTTGTGTACACGATTCAGATTTGTATATTTTCTAATTGTCGTCATGAGTCTCGGTGGCGTAATTGGAAATCGCATGATCCGTGAAAGACGGAGATACAGGTTCGAGTCCTGTCCGTGATCTTATACTTTCAATTGAAAGTTGGAAAATATATAGTCTTGGACAGAACTCCAACTTGCACCTTGGTCTTTCGCGGACCAAGCGCTTTCCAATTACTCCACCGAGACCGATGACTACAATTGCAAAATATACAAATCTGAATCCTGTACACAAATATACATCAACCTAACGTTCAATTACGTTTAGCATTTTTGTCAATGGGGGTATATTCGGTTTTGTTAGGGTATTTTGTTTAAGGTATTTTGGTTTATAAATTAACAACAACTATTCCACGTTTATAAATTTGTAAAGCTTTTAAAACTGCATTGCATTTCACAACGTATACCGGCCAGATACCAGGCTAGGCTAGTTGTTATTAAAGTTGCATGTATATAAAACTTAATTTGGAGTTAACGTATTCGGAACCTTTTGAATGTAAAAACAAATATCAAAATTGTATGGTATACTGCGCGTTTTTAAAATTTTGAGAAGTTAAATGATACTTCTAAAAAATTTGTAAATCAATTTCAGTTGGAATATAGTTTAACAATTAAAGATTTGTTATGTAATGACAAGACGTTTATCGAATAAGTCATCAATGCCTGTTACGTACAATTTAAAAGCTGAACCACCGAAGTTTGTTAAATATTTTCAATATTGTAAAAAGTTCAATATAGATAAATCGCTAGATTATTAAACCTTTCAGTTTAGCAAGAGGTCTTGACACGAATATGATTAATTATTATGAATTGCATAGTTTGCGTATACGTACGTGTTAAGGCAACGGAAACTAGGGAAGACGGGTTGTATTTATAATCGACTTAAAATTTGTATTACTAAATAATTAGACGTATTTTTGAGTTTTATTTCATTTAAAAAGTTACGAGTAAATTTTGAAAATCAAGTTGTACCTGGAGGTAGCAAATAGTGAAGAGAATTAGATTCAGTGGTACTGGAGTACAGTAAAGTAAATCTTAAGGTAGCAGTTCTGTGGCGAGGAAAAAATAATTAGAAGAGGGAGTGATCATAGGCACTATTATTTATTTTTTCAGGAGGTGCCTGTAGTTGGTCACTTGGTTTTAGGACAGCTGGAAGGCTGCGCCTGTATCTGGATTCCAAGTATTAGTATTTAATATCTACGCAGTACTTTAAGCAAATTTATAAAAGTCGAACTAGTGTTTGGGGATATTTTTGTCTTTTCAAATTATTTTGAAAACTCCTCGGATATTTGTTTGGGCGTGCAGTTGAGAGGGGTTTGTCTAGGACGGACTCTCCCTAGGTAGATTCCGCAACGTGGTTGACGGCCTTGTAAAATATATAAGTGCAGTAGCCGTGTTAAATATTTAGACATAAATTTGGTGGCATAACTCAACAAGGCTCTAAAATAAAACAAGGAGTGAGAGATAGATATACTACGCCTATCACTCATAAAGTAGGATTACAGTATATAAAATATTATATATATATATATATTGTTATGGATTCAAAGGGTTAAATTTGGGGTAAGCAATGCAATTTCAACCACCCTGTATAGAGAAAAAACAAATTATTTATGCGCAAAATGTATTTAATTTAAACGAACAAGTATTGACGTATTTTTATAATTAATGATTGAAAGGTTAGAGGTACAAAACGAAAACTATTTTAAAAACAAATAGAAAGGCATAATTAATTTAATTTATTTTAATTCAACATGTAAAAGCATTAGAAAACACACCAGGGTAAAGAAAATCAATAATCCCAAGTCAAAAGGTTTTTTGGTAACAAACAAGAACGTCAGTTGTATCGGATACGGTGAAATATAAACTTGAAGAATTGTTGTTTTAAACGGGCTATAATTAAGAACACTTGCATTTTTAAAAGGTTACCTTCTTCGAAATTATTAGCATGATAAAGCAGGGCTTCATAGAAAATAGTTTTCAACCGTCAGTTGATTCGAATAACAAACTAACAAAGTTCTTAAAGAGCAGGGGAGATGCACGATCGGTAATATGCTACAGATAGAGACAGATATAAAAGCATTGGTATTCGAAACGCACGTACTAATCCACGTGGAGTGATGAAAAGCTGTCAGCAATATAGATTTTCTATAACTCAAGTGGGGTTTGGATCGCGACAGTAAATATGCATAAGACAGAGATAAAAATAGTACAGGCGGGGTTTTATGACGACACAGAACAGTATCATTGGTTGGGAACGGATAGTTTTACAAACGTACGAACATGCGACAGGTGGGAGCGATTTCGGATCATACGACGCGTTTACGAGATGAATTTCAGGAATCGTCAAGTCGGTTATAGCAAAATTTGCAGAAGTGTTATTTGAAAATAAGTTTTTCGCGTGAAGTGTGGGGGTGACATTTTGAAAAGTATAAATACTCTAGGACAATTAGAAGGGCTCTCTTTGTATTCTCCTCGTTTATACTACGTTACAACGATAGACGTTATAGTAGAGTTCTTGTAAGTATTAAAAATATTCATAATACAGTAAATGTAGTACTAGCACTTGGTGGTTCTGGCCTTCTAGTTTAACGTTAGATACGTGTAGTGAATTAAATTAACCGAGGTCCTACTACTACCATACCAAGCTAGTAAATCAATAGACAGAAGTATAATATACGTGAGTTTGTATGCTGTTATAGAATGGTATTTTGAAGCAAGGCGCTTGGCGAATATTGGGGTTATCATCTATGAATATGTGGAGTATCAGAGCGCATAGTCACGAAGCCAAGGGGTTCTGGTGAGCATCGTCGAAGAGATGGAGGCCTGAAGCATTCTCCAGGTAACTTATTTGAAATTTCTGTTATCTGATAAACTTTTGTATTATTTGGTGATGTATGAGTGAATATTGGTGTTATTTGTGGTTATATAACGTATCGGAAAAGATATGTGTGCTAGACAACTATTGGGGTTATTTAAAGTATTGAAAAAAGGTGTATTTAAAACGTACTAAATTTTATTATGAATATAAATTGGATCGTTAAGGGTAAACGGGTCTATTAATTTTGTATTAATTTTATGAAAGGTAAAAGGCGTACATTAATAAACTGGGTTGTTATGAGCTCACCATAATCCAGTGTACGATAAATTTCGGGTACTATTTGGGGCCCATCTACTCATATTGTATTAAATAGTGTTTGCAAATAATAATTTAAAACAAGGACTTTAAAACATATCACTTATTGAGCTGTAATTAGTGTACCAAAATGTTTATACTTGTGAATAATTTGTCTGTAAATAGCGGTAAATAAAAGATTGTTATATTATTTGGTGATTTTATTGAAAGGTGTGTGAGTGGGAAGGAAGACTGATGGTAAATTCAGGTATCCGAGAAGAGGCACAGCTGAGCTAGCCAGGGAAGCTGCTGAAGATTCGTGAAGCAGAAAATCAACAGGGTAAGAATTTTTTGTATAAACTTTTTTTATTTTTTTGAAAATCTGTTGTTGACACTGGCAATGTCAAACTCTTAACACAGATACCACAGCAATATATATATATATATATATATATATATATTGCTGTGATATACTCCTTTGAATGCGGGAACTGGGTCCTTTCAACAAAAAAATTCTAGTCCCACCGATTGGGCGTCATAAACTGCTGTGATCCTGGTTTCGCTTCAGCTGCTCACCTAATTTTATAAACCTCCTCATTCATAAAATTAAACAACACATTCCTACCACAAACATCAACGTTAACTCTATTTACATCAATATTCAGAATACATTAAATTTTCAAATTAAATTTCAGCATAAAATTCAGTTTTAAAAGGAATTTCAAGATTAATTTTATTATCACTTTAACGTGCATCCAGAATTAAAGTCCTTGTTGGATGCCTACTAATTAATATAACAATATAAGCAGACCGGAGTCTGAGTATAAAGGGAGCATCTACCACCCCTTTACGTTAATTAACCAGGTTCGTCTAATTGAGCTCAAAGACATACCCAAAGTTTCATCATAATTCAGAACATCAATACTAAATACTCCTTTCTACTTAAACAAGCAAATTTCATCTTAAAATTAAAATTTTATGGTTATTACAATTTCACTAATGTCCATTTAAAGTAAATCAATTATAAAGTAATTCAACACACACAAAAATGTCAAACAAAATAGTATAATAAAGTTATTCAACACACACCAAAATGTCAAACAAAATAGTATAATTTACCTGAAGGTTACTGTCCTCGTAGCTTCAATGTACATCGTCCCTTTAGTTAATCACACCATTCCAACAGGATTATATTTACGGCTTCTAATTCTCAACGCTTTTAAAATTTTCTCCATCACCATTTATTTAAAGTTGTTTCTGGGCTTTTCCGGAACTCATCTGTGTATATCTGACCCTGGTTTTGTGGATCCAGACACGTATTTGAACCATTTAATTATTAACACCCCCGAAAAATAACAAAGAAATTCATACTTCTTTCACCAATATACGCCAAAACTGCCTACTTTTGTGTATACATTTGTCGTTGTAAATTTTGCTAATTGGTACAGTGATACTACATTTTATTACCTTGTATCTAATTGCACTGAAGTACATTCATGTTAGCACGTAAATAACAAACTATTTTGAATCACTAAAATATACGAGTAAAATTTTAAATTATTTTATCAAACTAAAATGCACTGTTTAACATCTTGAATCAAGTCGCGGATGTAAGAGCTTTTAACGCATCGAATAGTCAAAAGTCTAAGAGGCCGAAATTCATATTACCACCGGTATATATAGCGAATAGCCGGCACGTCGCTTTTGTCCTCAAAACAGACAATTCTTAAGAATTTCTCATTCTATGTTCCCAGTCCGTCGCTCGCGCGTCGGTTTTACGAATTTTCACTCGCCCCATTTAAATCTCAGAAATTCTCACACGGCACGCAAACATGTCCGAGAAAAACTAATTAATTTTGTACAGAAATTGTTGTTTCTACCTCTGATATTTGCATCCTATTTTCAACCAATTGTGACCCTCGTGACGTTGCTTAAATCACGCCTTTTACTATATGTGTCTTTGCTTGACGCATTTTCTTTCCTTTTCTAACCTGTTCGTATTGGTGCAAATTGATATTCTTTATTATCGATTATATTTTAGTCCATGTGGACTATCTGGGTTTAATAACCCCGTATCGCACCTTCTCGTGAATATTAAGCCCCGGTTTCTCCAAGATTCTTTGTAAACATTAATTATCTGCACAATTTTCGCCGAATGAGCTTTTTAAATAAACCCTGTTTTGTATTTCGTGCTAAAGTATCTGACCGTTTCCAATATCCTTAGAATCGACATGTTTATCTAAACAAATTAAACTGAAATTGCCTTTTAAAATACGCAGGTGTGTTCAAACATCCTACTTCTAACTAACACTTCTAGGATTTGCATTTTATTGGGTTTTACAAGTTTCTGTAGATATTATCTGTACGTTTTGTTCAATACCGGTTACTTGAAATAGAGTTAATTAAGATAAATTTTGCACGTAATTTCCATTTGTTTAGGAATAATTACATTACACGCAGAGCTTTTAATACTGCTTCTTTTGATATAAAGCGTCTTGTACATGATTTAAATCTCTTATGTTTAATGAAACTAATAAATTTTTATGCTTCACGGTTTTAATAACGCGTATTATCTAATAATATTCATTATACACGGTGATGAAAATTATTTGATGTGATTATTTAATTTTCTACCCTGGTCTAAATATGAGTATTTTCCCCCTATTTGAATACAAATAATCCAACTTATTTGAATGCAAATATAAAGCATTTAGACTGTCACAAAAAAAACTTACAAAAAAAATTGCCTATCTCTCTCTATCCTTATCTATTTAACTTACCTACTTTGTCTCCAATTCAAAAAAAATATTTACACCTATCCTATATCCCTATCCTATTCCTAACTCACACCTAATTTTATAAACTAACTTCATCCTACTTATCCATCTAATCCTATATACATCCTATATACCTATCCTATTCCTAACTTTTAACTAATCTTCACTATCCTTCACTTCCCCCTACCTAATCCTATATACCTATCCTACTCTTACTCTATTCCTAACTCTCCACTAATCTTATATGAAATATCTATACTTAACCTATCTTATTTTCTTCCTACATTTACTCTTTATTCTCATCCTAAACCTATTCCTAATTATCTCCCATATTTATCCTATACCTAGCTTTATTTTCTATAAACACTTACTTCTACTTTTCTATATACACCTATCTCTATTCTTATCCTATTTAAATTTTACTCTATTATACACCTATTTCTCCTGTGGTGCTGGTTCTCCGGTATAAGGGAATAGTAGATTGACGTGAAACCGTCCCCTCTCATTTCCCGTACCTACTTCCCTTAATAAATATGTGCACTCCCCTACTACTTTACCTATCTCAAAAGGTCCCTCATATGGCAAGTGTAGTTTAGCACATGTCATCCTATCTCTTCCCTACTCTCAAGCTTTTACTACTACCTGGTCTCCCACTTTAAATTTTACCCTCTTTCTAATTCTTGCGTTCATCTTCCTTGTATATTTTTCAGCTCTCTTCCTTAACCTCTCCCTCACATCTACCAAAAGTTGTTGGAATTCATCGTCCCTAGGCACAATTTGCCATGGTCTTTCGGGATACTGTTGCTTGATCAGCATGATGGGACTGGTTTCTGTCACGGTACTAGGGTTTCATTGATAAAAGATTCAACCTTGGACAAATTGTCCTCCCATAAACGATGATTCCTATGTGAAGCTAAACGCAAAAACTTAACCGTTTCTTGAATATATCGCTCAGCTGGATTCGCTTGAGGATGCCTTATGCTACAAAACACCACTTTAATGTTTTGCCTCTCCCAATAATCTCTAAATCTTTGATTATTAAAATAAGTAGCATTGTCTGCTAATACTCGTTTAAAAGTTCCTACTTCCTACAAAATTGTTCCAATTTCTTGTTTGTTCCGACTGTGTTACAATCCCGAGTGGGATATAATTTGGTAAATTTCGAAAACACATCAGTCACAATCAGCACATGTTTGTGTCCCTTTGTACTTCTGACTAGATTACTCAAATAGTCAATAGCAACTAAGTCCAGGGATTTTGTACGTGTATACTTTGTACCACATCTTGACTCGTACTATTTTGTACTTTCCTAAAGTACACAAGTGACAAGTGTTGATGACTGACTTTACTAACCCTAAGTCTTTAGTTGAAAAACGTTTCCTAAAAATTAACCATGTCTTTCGGATCCCTATGTGACCATATCTTAAGTGCAGATCTTTGATAATTAATTTTGCTTGTACCCTATCCACTACATACACTTCCAATTCTTGAATTTTTTACACAAAAGCCGTTTATCATATGGAAGTTTTAAATCCCGGTTCGTTTTCTAACTTCGTTCTAACAATCTGTAGCTCCTCACTCTGCCTCTGGTTCCTCAAGATCTCCTCTTCTCCATATACTGAATCATTTTGTAGTAGACTGTTCATGGCAATCATGATGTCACACGGTCTTTTGTTATCCATGTCCCTGTTTCTACTAAACGCGTCTGCTATAAAATTATTTTCTCCCTTAATATATTTAATCTCAAAGTCAAACTCCTGTAGTAACAACCCCATCGATATACTCGATTGTTAGAAAATCTCGTATTCATCAACGCACACAACGCCGAATGATCCGTTTCGATTACAAAATGTCTTCCTATCAAAAAATTTTAACTTCGTAACACCAAACACCACTGCAGCCATCTCCTTTTCACTAATCGTGTAATTTACTTCATGCGGCTTCAGTGTGCGTGAAACAAAAGATATGGGCACCTCTTCCCCTCTTGTACTTGGTACAACTCTGCTGCTAATGCACTATCCGATGCATCCGTCCTCAGTACGAAACCAACATCAAATCTGGGATGCCTCAAAATTAGTTGGTCGTGAAATTGTTCCAACAGTGTTAGATATGCTGCCTCTTGACTTTCCGTCCAACTCCATCTTACTCCCTTCTTCAGAAGTTTAAACAATGGACCCGCTTTTTCAGCAAATCCGGTACAAACTTTTATAAAAGTTAAGGACCCCAAAAAGCTCTTAATTTCCTAATGTTATTAGGTCTCGGATATGTCAAAAGTTCGGACAATCTTTCTTTATCGATACACATACCTTGAGTGTTCACCACATACCCCAGAAATTTAACGGTTTTTGAAAAAAATTCACATTTTTCTATATTCAGCCTCAATCCTGCTAACTTAAGCTCTAATAATATCCGTTCTAAATGAGAGTAATGTTGTTCCTCAGTTTCACTAAAATTAAAATATCATCCACATAGTGTATGCAGAATTGCTCATATGCTCCTAAAATTGCTTGCATTGCCTTAATTAATGCTGCACTTGACGTTGACAAACCATACGGTACTACCTTAAAATTATAGATTTTTCCTCTACGGAAAATCCTGTGTACCTTCTAGAATCTTTGTGTAATGGAATCAGCCAGAATGAATTCCTTAAATCTAATTTACTAAAAATAAACTTGCCACTTAATCTCGTCAAAAGCGTGTCCATGGATGGTGGACAATGGAATTGCGGTTTGGTCCGTTGATTAATTTTTCGTGCATCTAAACATAAACGAATGCTATCATCCTTTTTCTTGACTACCACCAACGGATTTATGAAATGAGTGTTTGATACCTCTATTATGCCATCTTCCAACATTTTATTTAATTCTGCCTTCACCTGCTCCCGATATGCTGCTGGAATTGGATAAACCTTTGCGTTGAACGGTTCCGAATTATCCACTTCCAATCTGTGCTCATAGCCTAACGCTGTGTTTGCTTCTACCCCCACTAATTCTGCATGTTTTTGTAATAAAGCTTGAACCTCTACTCTCCTATCCTCTGGACATCTTATTGTGTTGATCTGTTTTACTTCATCATCCTCTACCTCTACTACATTAATATTCAACCCCGTGTCATCCTCTGTGACTTCATAACTGCCCTTCCATGGCACTACCCTATCTTTAATCCTTACTACCTTCCTTTCCATATCTATCAAAACCCCTAACTTCATCATACAGTCAACACCTAAAATGCTCTGAAACTTCAGTCCAGGTACAATTACAAACTCCTGTTCACAGCTTAAACCTCCTATATCTATCCTAAGCACCACAACACTATTTACTACAGCAAACTTCTTTTTATTTGGAGCTACTAAATGGCTACGCTTTATAGGCATAATTCTATCACAAACCTTATCCCTAATTTTGCTGACGAATTCCTCCGATATTAAACTCGCCTCTGCCCCTGTATCAAGTAATACTTCTACATTATTCTCAAAAATTTCTAAATTAATAATTGGCAAACATAATTTTTCCTCAGTTTCTGGCTCTACTTCCTCCTCAATTTTGAAAAATTCACGTGGATGTTCATATACATTTACACTGAAATCTAGTGGTCTGTCGCGTTCTAAAAATCCTGTCCAGGTCTGTTTTCCCTACTCGGTCCTGGTCTAGCCGTCACCTCAGCGTATGTCCTAGGCGTTTCCACTCGTTCCGTGTCTGTATTAGCAGTCCCCCTCATGTCCGGTGAACTATTCCTTCTGGTAGGTCCCGGTCTCGGTGCAGGTCCCCTTCCTAAACTATTACTTCGAACGTATGGTCGTCGCTGTTCCCAATTCTGTCGCTGGTATCCGTAATTATTCCCCCTTCTAGCATAGTTGTCCCGTCTATTGTCAAACCTAACTGTGTTGATCTGTCTTTCCCTATTTTCCCGAGGTCGTCCACTACTTACGTCGTCGTACCTCTGCAGGTATTCTAGAAACATTTCTCTGTCCACTATGTTCTGTAGTGCTACGTGTTGTCTTATGTCTACCTCGAAGTGTCGTGATAAATACTTAATAATTTGTCGGTCCGTCAGTGGTGGGTTCAGTTGCTTTGCTATGCTATACTTGCGTATAGCATATTGCTCCCTACTTCCTGAAAATTCTCCCTTAAACTTCCCTGTGATTAAGTCGTCTCGTACCTGGTCTTGTCTGTGGTCACTCCAGTAGTGCTTTAGAAATTTGTTTTCAAAGTCCTGATACGTGTCTATGTCCTGTCCTACTAAATTGTACTACGCTTCCGCGTTGTCATTTAATAAAGCCTTTATCGTATTTAGTTTAGTCTGTTCGTCAAATAAATTTCCCACTAGATTTCTTACACTATTAATAAAAATTTGTGGATTTACCCTGTTATCGCCATAAAATTTCATGTGTTGGTCCAATGATACTCCACCTGTAGAAAATCTGGGACCATCCCCCGTTAAATTTGACATGTTGTATTTAATACTACTAACTTCGCGTTCTACCCTGCCTAACTGATCCCTACATGAGTCTGTCACTTCAGTCATTTTTATATTAATCTCTTCTTCACAAAAAATGCGTACTTCGGACCTTAAATGTCCCATTTCCTGTCGAAGACCTGTAATGTCACGCTCATTTTATCAACCCTATTTTCAACTTCCCCATCTTTACGGTAAGACTATTTTTAAATTCTGAAACTTCTTTGTTTCGTCTTATCTATTTTCTCACTTAGGGTTTCCCTAACTCCTGTTAATGTCTCATTCATTCGGTCAACTTTCCTATTCGATTCAGCACTCATTTCTCTAATCTCCTCAAACTTCCTATTAGCTTCTTCCCTACTCGATCTCATTTCCTCTAGCATTCTCATCATAATCTCGTTTCCTTGATCCCTGATTCCGTCCTCGACTGATCTCTACTGCCTCCAGCTTCTTCCATTTTCGAATTTTTTTCACACAATGCACTATCGTCACTTCCAATTTCCACTCCTTGACTCCTTAACCACTCCTTTCTCTGCATACGTTCAAATCACTCTCACACACTCTAAAATACTCTTAAATTTATGCACAAACAGAAACTCTCTCTCAGATCGCCAGTTTCCTGGAATAAAATAACAAAAATTTTATTTGGAACTCGAGCCCTCACGTTGTGGTCGCCATAAACTGCTGTGATATACTCCTTTGAATGCGGGAACTGGGTCCTTTCAACAAAAAAATTCTAGTCCCACCGATTGGGCGTCATAAACTGCTGTGATCCTGGTTTCGCTTCAGCTGCTCACCTAATTTTATAAACCTCCTCATTCATAAAATTAAACAACACATTCCTACCACAAACATCAACGTTAACTCTATTTACATCAATATTCAGAATACATTAAATTTTCAAATTAAATTTCAGCATAAAATTCAGTTTTAAAAGGAATTTCAAGATTAATTTTATTATCACTTTAACGTGCATCCAGAATTAAAGTCCTTGTTGGATGCCTACTAATTAATATAACAATATAAGCAGACCGGAGTCTGAGTATAAAGGAGCATCTACCACCCTTTACGTTAATTAACCAGGTTCGTCTAATTGAGCTCAAAGACATACCCAAAGTTTCATCATAATTCAGAACATCAATACTAAATACCCTTTCTACTTAAACAAGCAAATTTCATCTTAAAATTAAAATTTTATGGTTAGTACAATTTCACTAATGTCCATTTAAAGTAAATCAATTATAAAGTAATTCAACACACACAAAATGTCAAACAAAATAGTATAATAAAGTTATTCAACACACACCAAAATGTCAAACAAAATAGTATAATTTACCTGAAGGTTACTGTCCTCGTAGCTTCAATGTACATCGTCCCTTTAGTTAATCACACCATTCCAACAGGATTATATTTACGGCTTCTAATTCTCAACGCTTTTAAAATTTTCTCCATCACCATTTATTTAAAGTTGTTTCTGGGCTTTTCCGGAACTCATCTGTGTATATCTGACCCTGGTTTTGTGGATCCAGACACGTATTTGAACCATTTAATTATTAACACCCCCGAAAAATAACAAAGAAATTCATACTTCTTTCACCAATATACGCCAAAACTGCCTACTTTTGTGTATACATTTGTCGTTGTAAATTTTGCTAATTGGTACAGTGATACTACATTTTATTACCTTGTATCTAAGTGCACTGAAGTACATTCATGTTAGCACGTAAATAACAAACTATTTTGAATCACTAAAATATACGAGCAAAATTTTAAATTATTTTATCAAACTAAAATGCACTGTTTAACATCTTGAATCAAGTCGCGGATGTAAGAGCTTTTAACGCATCGAATAGTCAAAAGTCTAAGAGGCCGAAATTCATATTACCACCGGTATATATAGCGAATAGCCGGCACGTCGCTTTTGTCCTCAAAACAGACAATTCTTAAGAATTTCTCATTCTATGTTCCCAGTCCGTCGCTCGCGCGTCGGTTTTTACGAATTTTTCACTCGCCCCATTTAAATCTCAGAAATTCTCACACGGCACGCAAACATGTCCGAGAAAAACTAATTAATTTTGTACAGAAATTGTTGTTTCTACCTCTGATATTTGCATCCTATTTTCAACCAATTGTGACCCTCGTGACGTTGCTTAAATCACGCCTTTTACTATATGTGTCTTTGCTTGACGCATTTTCTCTTTCCTTTTCTAACCTGTTCGTATTGGTGCAAATTGATATTCTTTATTATCGATTATATTTTAGTCCATGTGGACTATCTGGGTTTAATAACCCCGTATCGCACCTTCTCGTGAATATTAAGCCCCGGTTTCTCCAAGATTCTTTGTAAACATTAATTATCTGCACAATTTTCGCCGAATGAGCTTTTTAAATAAACCCTGTTTTGTATTTCGTGCTAAAGCATCTGACCGTTTCCAATATCCTTAGAATCGACATGTTTATCTAAACAAATTAAACTGAAATTGCCTTTTAAAATACGCAGGTGTGTTCAAACATCCTACTTCTAACTAACACTTCTAGGATTTGCATTTTATTGGGTTTCTACAAGTTTCTGTAGATATTATCTGTACGTTTTGTTCAATACCGGTTACTTGAAATAGAGTTAATTAAGATAAATTTTGCACGTAATTTCCATTTGTTTAGGAATAATTACATTACACGCAGAGCTTTTAATACTGCTTCTTTTGATATAAAGCGTCTTGTACATGATTTAAATCTCTTATGTTTAATGAAACTAATAAATTTTTATGCTTCACGGTTTTAATAACGCGTATTATCTAATAATATTCATTATACACGGTGATGAAAATTATTTGATGTGATTATTTAATTTTCTACCCTGGTCTAAATATGAGTAATATATATACATATATATATATATATATATATATATATATATATATATATATATATTTTATAATATTTCTATATTATTTAATACTTATATATATATATATATATATATATATATATATATATATATATATAATCTTCAAGTTTTATTTGCCTATGAATATTAATTTAAAATTACATAATTTATTGAGGATTGCAGCAATTATGGAAGTCTACTCTTTATTCTATAACTCGAGCTTTCGAGAATTTATTTTTCTCTTCTTCAGTAGTAACTAAATACATATAATGGTAAACAAATTATTAAGTTTTGGAAGTTAAATACTTACAAATGTGAGGTTTGACTTAAATTAAAAATATCAATTCTAAATTACAAAAATTTGTTTTTTAATTTTGAAGGTATAAATGTCAATGTCAATGCGTACTACAAGATTTAGATTTTAGTGATATAAAAACAATAATTCCGTGGATTAATTTTAAACATATAACAAGTATTTAAATAATTAACTAACTAACAGGTATAAATTAATCGAAAGTGTATACCAGTCTAAATTAGATCATTTGTAAAATTAGTAGGAAGATGTAGTAGTAATAAAGTTACATTCATTTACACTGTATATGCATACACAAATTAATACACATACGTATATGTGTGCGTACGCACGCATGTAAATACATTCATATAAAAAATACATAAATATCAAACAAAAGAAAAAGGGCACAAAAAAACTTGCGATTAACTTATACCTGTTAGTTAGTTAATTATTTAAATACTTGTCATATGTTTAAAATTAATTCACGGAATTATTGTTTTTATATGACTAAAATCTAAATCTTGTAGTACGCATTGACATTGACATTTATACCTTCAAAATTTGAAAACCAATTTTTTGTAATTTAGAATTGATATTTTTAATTTAAGTCAAACCTCACATTTGTAAGTATTTAACTTCCAAAACTTATTTATTTGTTTACCATTATATGTATTTAGTTACTCCTAAAGAAGAGAAAAATAAATTCTCGAAAGCTCGAGTTATAGAATAAAGAGTAGACTTCCATAATTGCTGCAATCCTCAATAAATTATATAATTTTAAATATATATGTATATGAATATTTTTATATGTAATACTTGACTTATAGCCGCAATTTTGAGCGTTGTTTCCTGCCTATAACTAACAAGTCAAAGCTTGACACGGTCAGTTATGATTGACAAAAATGCTAAACGTAATTGAAAGTTAGGTTGATGCATATTTCTGTAAACGATTCAGATTTGTAAATTTTGCAATTGTAGCCATCGGTCTCGGTGGAGTAATTGAAAAACGCATGGTCCGCGAAAGACCAAGATACAGGTTGAAGTCTTGTCCAAGACTATATATTTTCCATCCTTCAATTACCAGCTCAATATGACATGGATATTTGGGCTTTGCACAAAAGTCCAAGTTATTATTTCATCTTACTAACTATAATACATTAGTATATATATATATATATATATATATATATATATATATATATAGTATATAAGGTTTTGATAATTCTTGAGCGTAGTTAAATTAGAAAAGATTCTGTTTTTGGTTCTTGGGATAAAGTTGTAACTCAAAATTTTACTTACAGATTTTTGGTACTCCTATGGGTTCACCATTATTTCCTATTATTGCACAAATAGTAATGGACAAACTTGTAGAAAGTGTTTTACCTAACTTACCATACAAAATTGTATTTCTAGTCAAATACGTTGATGACATTCTTTGCTCACTTCCTGAACTTTTTTACTAACCACCATTCAACATTTTAACAATTTTAACTAACATTTGAAATTCGCTTCCGAACTAGAATCTCACCAATCAATACCATTCCTTGATACACTAGTTATCCGCAATAATGACAACAAGATCAATTATGATATTCACAAAAAACCTACAAATTCAGAAAGATATGTAAATTGCCATTCCAATCATAGTATGAAACAAAAAATTAACACCATATTAGGACCAAAACATCGTATAGTCTCTATCTGTGAACCCAAATTTAAAGAAAAAAATCTGACAGTATATCAATCTTAATCAACAACGGCTTCCCTAAACCACTTTTATCAAAACTACTACATACTAACACAATTATATTTCCGCCTCAAAATAAACATACAGATATCATTTACAAAAAACTTTTATATATTACTAATCTTTCACCACTACTAAAAAAATTACTAAAACAACCTTTTGTAACTGTAATAAATTCAAATACTAAGTCCGTTGAAAACTATTTTATTAAACTAAGAGAAAAAACAAATAAAGCTTTATGTAGCAATTTAGTTTATAAAATTCAATGTGAATTCAAAGCTTCTTACGTTGGCCAAACCAAACAGTGGCTCCGAAATTGCATGACACAACATAAAAGTGATGCAAAATTAGGAAAAACCTTTTTGTGCTCTTTCTATACATTTATACAATACACAACACAAAGTCATACTCTTAAAGTATAGCTGGTTTTATATTCGAAACAACCCCGTGTAGAATACAGCATTAAAATTTTATAGTTAGAAACAAACGTATTTAATAGGTGTAAGAATATTTGCTAAAAAGCTTTTCTAAGAGTTCAAATCGTTTACAAGCAAGTTTGACCGTTATGTTATTTACTGGAAGTTTTAAACGTGTTGTTTTGAAGAAACCTGTACCAGTATCATTAAATTCTAAACGAATGTAACCGTCGCTATTTTCTTGGATTTTGTCAGAGCGGGTAGATTAAAACTTTGAACAAATAACAGAAATTCCAGGTAGTGTTGGATACCGCAGTCAATTAGGATAGATTTGAAGCCTTGTTAAAACGATATAGAACTTAAGTTGGAGTAGGTTTTTTGCCGATTACGAAAGAAGATTGTCAACAGAGAGATTATTAGATAGCATGGGTACAAATAAGATAGATATAACACGTGTTGTGAATACAAGGTAGTGGGTGTGAGAACTAGTCGTTCGTTATACGTTGGAATGGCAGACAAAGTAAAGGATAGTGGATTTAGCGTGTAGGTTAGAGCGGAATGGGGTTAACACGTGTTAACATAGGCATGGTTTAAAAACCCGGTACAAGTGAGATAGTTGATTTAGCGTGTATGTTAGAGATAAATGGGGATAACATGTGTTGCATTAGGGGCGTATTTTAAACGTTAACTATCGTCAGCTGGGTTGAATAAACACAACGTGATTGGAGCAAAATGTTGAAACACAAGAAAAGCATTTTAGTAAGGCGCGCGTCGTAGTTAACAAATGATTTTCAGAAAAACGACTTTTGCTTAGAGAAATATGAGGAATTACTGTGTACGATAGTTAAGCTGTTTGTGGAAAAGAGTGGCCGTTGAAGTTTTACAAAGAACTGTCATGCTAAAGTGTTTGTATGGTTGAAATTTTCTGGAATTAGCAGGCTTTGAAGGGATGGGAAGCATTATATAAACTGCGGAACATCGATGGAAGGTCCTCTTAGTCTTCGATAACGTTTCTTAGTCTTTGACAAGCTCTTAGTCCTTATAGTCTTCAAACAGCGTAAAGCTCTCTCTTAGTTTGCAACCAACTTACAGCTAAGTTTTCAGCTATTGTACGTTGTTATTAATGTTCTTCAAGCTGACGGCTCCATACAAAAATGCTTTTACGTTTTGCACGAAAGTTTAAGTTACGTAAGTAGAAACAGTTTGTTTTAAGTTGCAATGAGTATGCAAAGTATGCGATTGGAAAATAGAGTAGATATCAGTGTTTGGTCGATGCGGTAATTACCAACAATTAATGATGCCACTAGAGGAGTCTGGAGAGTTTAGATGCACTATCGAATTGGTAGACAAGGTGAATTCGTGGTAATATGGTTGCAGCTTGCAGTCGAGATTATTGCAGTTGAATGCCGCAATCTTTGATGGTATGATTGCAGATCCGTGTGCAGTTATAGAATCCAAGTAACTGATATTTTTCCATTGTATCTGTGTATAAACCAATGCTTAAAGACTTAGTGCATTGAGGTGTATAATTTTTATGTATAAAAAGGACAAATAGGAAAAAGTTTCTAATTAAACAATTTAAGTTTACTTAGGTTTACTGTATTTTATGTGGGAATTTATGAGTGATGCATGGCATCTGTAATATTTAATTTGTATACAAGGTAAGAGGGTCTTTTCGATTATTGATGTGCAGAAATTAGCACAAAATGTAAGGTTTTACTATGAGCTCGTATTAAACCTGGGTTAGAGTTAGAAACGCGGTAAAGCCCTATTGCTTTTTCTTTTATTTTAATAACTGAAAATATCTATTTGAGGTAATTATAGATATCAAAATGTACTGTTAAGAAAATATTGAGGGGGATGTATATAAGTTTTATTAGAGATTTGAAAGAGTAAATTAATTAAGGCTTGTTTTATTATATAAATAATTGGATATATTATCTGGTATAAAGGTCGAATTTGAAATGTGTACATAATATGTAAATAATGTGCGAACAAGGAGTCTAATTTTTATTAGCATGTGCTTTATGTCTGGTATGTTAATAAAGGTAGGCGACGTATTGATGCAGCGTTTTTTTTTGTTTTGAGTAGTTAGTTTTATTTTCAGGAAGCAGCTGAGCAGCTGTGGCAAAGTTTAGTTTTAAGATCCTGAGCTGGTAGCAATTTAATGACACCCAGAAAGTGGGGCTTTTTGTATTATTGAGTGACGCCCAGCAACGGACTTCGTAGGAATAAAAAACACCCAATCCTGGGGCTCGAGTCAAAGGACATCGCAGCAATTAAATGGAGGCCCAAGTCGTGGGGACTTTTAAGTCTAGAAGCGGTCGTTGCAGCCCAGAGTACGTAGCAATATACATACAAAATGCATGCATAAGAAACTATTGATACTGGTACTACACTTTATATAATATAAGAAAAGTGTATAATAGTTAAAGTATGGTTAAAGTATGGCTAGTAGTATTTGTGAATTACAAGAACAACTTGTATTTGGAATTAAGTTACCACGAATACAAGATGGTAAAGAAACCATAAACGGCAAAGTTAGAGTTATTATTCATAGGTCTGAACTCTTAAAAAGTTTGTAGTTTAATTTTAATTATGTTAACAAGAGCTGATTTGCAGAAAAAACAGAATATTTTAATGTAGCTAAGAACTTCTACAATAAGAAGTAGGTAGGTATAGCACGAATGTTGGTTAGGCAGCTCCATATATACCAATATAAAACTCCCGTATGTATCTGTAAATATCAAGTACTGCATATGAGAGGTTCGATTTATTAAACTTAGGAAGCATTAATCGTTTTCATCAATTTAGCCTTGGTTCATTTTCATTGTAATTTTTTAAAAATTTCTAACAGATAATAAACATTAAGCTTTTTGTTATTTGACAAAGTAATCGCATTTCAAACAATGCTATAAAAAGGTTGCAATGATGTAATCAACGCATGATATTCGGATCTTTCTTCTTTTTTCAGTTTAAAGAAGTTTTAAATGCCACAGCAGCGGCCATGGAATTAACCGGTCATTTAAGACACTTCCAGCAAACGTACACCTTTGGTTCGCAAAATTTCACTGCGAAAATTTTGCTTTGAAAAGTAAACTACGTTGGCGGTCAGCTACGACTATAAGAAGTGAAGAGTTACGGGAAAATTTTAACCGAAATTCCTCAAATTCGCTAAAAAAATTTTAGAATTATTTGACGTATCGCTGAGTGCTATAAGTCGTTATTCTAATCAGCTATTGAAGGAAGGAACTCTATAGATAGGTTCCATACTAGTTAACTCTTGCACACAAATTGCGACGATTATGGGCGTCTGTGCTTAATCGAACAAAATCATGTTGTAGGGAATTTTGCTAGAGAAGTAATTCTAGAGATCGAAAGTGTGGATTTAATTAGTACCGTAAAATGGGGGAACTTCGACAGCCGGGGTAACATCGACAGTTATATTTTTAACATAAAATTTTACTCTTTTTATTGATTTTTTCAAGTGATTGATTGATTGATTTGTTGATTCTTTTTTACATTCTACACTATTTTTGTTGATTACACAAATAATAATAATAACAATAACAATATTTGTCATTACTATGGTTATTAATAATATTTTGTTTTGTTATTCTTTATTCTAGCTTTTTTTTTGTTTCAGATTATTTTTTTATAAAGATAATGCCTCGTAAGTAGATGAAAAAGTTGGGAGGGAAACCTTATCTCAACTATAACAAGCAAAACATAAACCATAAAGCCATCGATGCTGTAAAACATGGCATGCCAAAGCTAGAAGCGTGTAGAAAGATTAAAGTCCCCAGAACAACCTTGATCGATAAAGTTCATGGACATCATCCTTTAAAACCGGGATGTCCGTGTGTGTTAACTAGTGATGAAGAACATTTAATAGCAAAAACACTTAGTACGGTAAACGATTGGGGCTTTCCAATGATACACCAAGATATTCGTCAAGTGATAGCAAAATTCGTTAACAAGCAGGGCAGGACCATTCAAGGAATGGTATAGATTTTATACAAGCATTTGCTTCAAGGAACATTCTGACTAACCGCTTGACTACCAACATAAAACGTCAACGAATTGCTGTAGGTAAACCGGAGCTAACAGAATTTTTGACAACATTAAAAGTGCCTTAGAAAATGTTTTGTCCGATCATATCTATAACTACGATGAGACCAACATAACTGATGATCCTGGTGCAAAAAAAGTGTTGGTTCCCAGAGGAGCTAAAAGAGTGGAGCGTGTTCAGGAGCACTCTAGAACATCTGTGAGTTTGATGGTATGCGGAACAGCTAAGGGCGACTTGTTGCCTCTCATGGTGGTTTACAAGGTGCAGCAATTGCACGAAATTTGGACGTCTAGTGATCTTGTGGGTACAGCGTATGATGTTGCGCCAAGTGGTTGGTTTAATATGACTAAATTTGAGACGTGGTTTTTTCAAATTTTGATGCCCCACATAAACACTAATAGCGCCCCAGAGTAAAAAAAAAATGGAATTGCAGATAACCTCGCCTCACATTATTCTCCCCGTGTTATCGAAGCAACATTAGTAAATAACATTTATATGACTTCATTACCAGCTAATTCAACTCACTTAATGCAGTCCCTCGAATGTGAGTTTCTTTGCTTCTATGAAACGGAAATGGCGAGACATCTCAGATTCATGGAGGAAGGAAAGTCGTCGAAAGGGGAGCATTCCCAAAGAGCAATTTCCAAATTTGCTAAATCGATTGTAGTGTCATCTAGAAGGAAATGCTGCTAAAAATCTACAATCTGGCTTTCGGACAACAGGCCTAAGCCCCTTGTTATAGCACTGTGCTACAACTAGTTATTTTTGTTGTTACTGTAGAATGTAAACCCAATCATGACGGTATACAAACCAGCCGTTATATTTTTTAGAAACATTGTCCTGTTGTGGCTCACTTAGTTAAAGGAATGTATTTGAATAAGTAAAGTTATATTGTAAATTAATTAACTGAATTCAAGTACAACATTTTATTTGTAAGATAACATTATTTCCTATTGAAGCGCGTAAATCTACTCCACGACTGGTCTAGTAACTGCACACAAACCCCACATTTTAACACTTGTCTTCAGCGTATTTAGCTAGTAAGCGGTTAACCTTGATATTACCGTTACGCAGCTGCTTCTTCCAGGGTGAATATCTTTCGGTTGGAGATTGGATTTTAAAGGGTAAAACGAAGCTCTGAGTTGCAGATATGTGCCTTGACATTAATCCACAATAATCTTCACACCCCTTTAGTCCTGAAATGGTGTTAGTAATAATTCCTAGCAAACCATCTAATTCCGCAAGGGACCTAGATTCAAGTCTACTAGAGTTTTTAAAGGAGTCAATAGGATATAGCGAAAAATCTATAATGCCTTCTAGAGAGGGAAAAAAATCACAACCAGATCAGGCCAACCAATGCGAGAAACGTCATCTGAAACGAGCGCTCCATCCTCTTTACAAAAAGCAGCACAGGAAGAAATTGATGATCCGGTGATTTTTCATAGTGAAAAAACCAAGAAAAAAGGTGTACAGCCGCTCTAAACCTAAAAGTGATAAGCCTAAACATAAAATTAAAATGAAAGTTGATGAGCCTGGACCATCGACTGTTCATGGAACAAGAAACAGAGTTACAGACACTAATGGCGACTCTTTCTGCTCTGTATGCACTTGTTCTTATGCAAATTATACTGACGACAAAGACTGGATTTGTTGTGTTTCTTGTTTGCGGTGGGTGTGTGGGGTTTGCAACCTTGGCTCGAGTAACCCTCTGAATGAATGCCCTACTTGCAGCTCTTGTTCCATTTATCTGATACAATTCTCCGAGTACACAAATGCCTGGATCAAGTGCGTGGCTTGTGGAAAATGGTTGTGTGGACATTGCAGCCGGGGTTCCAAGCAAGTGAGCTACGAATGCTCCGCATGCTTCGACGACGAATAAAATATCTATATATATATATATATATATATATATATATATATATATATATATATGTATGTATACTTGCTCAGCCAGGTAGATTACTTGTATAAATTGCTTCTAGAGTTTATAGCTATCATAGAAATATGATATTTAGTTTTGATAGGTACCTATTTTTATACTATTTTTATATGACTTTATAATAAAAAAGTTTATGCAAATATGATTTTGGTTGACACACTTGCTTTATTTGGGCTCCAGCCCAAAATATTTTCATGTCGAAGTTGCCCTAAAGCGACTTAACTTCGCATTCATTCCTTAATTGCATCTTGTGTTAAAGATACCCCTTGGTTGGAGTAACTTCGACACCAAAATACAACTTTAAAAAAGAGGGAAAGGGGGGGAGGAAGGTACTTTTTTCGAAATAAAGAGCCAAAACATCAATTGTTATGATGGCCTATCAGCGACGGTTCTAAGGCGGTTAGTGTCATGTGCAGAAGGCAAAATATGCTGAAAACATGTCGATGTTCCCCATTTTACTGTAGTTTACAAACCATTTATAAAATACGTACTAAATTTAGCTTCAGAAATTTTTTAAATTTTTTCCAATAGCTTGAGGGTTTATTAAAAGACATTATTATTTGAAAATTATAATTAATGTTGGCTGCCAGATTTGGAGTGAAAGCATAAAAGGTTATTCGTGTACGATAATACTTATAGAATAGTTTTCGAAAAATTTCTTTATCTCTATTGATTTCTAATTGAGAATTCACAAGTATCCTCTAAACTATGTATAAACCATCATAAGCTAAATTCTGGTAATTACTATCTTACAATTACATTAGATAGGATATTAGTATCTAATAATTTAAAACAACACGTGGTTCTATCAATAAGCTTTATTTTAGATGTATGTCTTTTAAATAAATATCATTTCTCTTCGAAAATGATTTAAAATTCTTAAAATTTAAATTAGTTTCAAGGTGTTATAGATCTCGAGAAGAGTAACAAAATCTGGTTGGAAAGAAGTTTTGAGTTTTAGTTTTTATAATTATGTAAGGGTTGGTTTGAAAATCAAACGGTTATTAATGCTCGTCTGTACCGAAGTCTCTAGTTAAGTAAAAGCTGCGAGAACGATCAATCCAACAGTGAGAGGAGTGGTAGAACAACGCTGCTACGGGCAGGTTGACACACAAATTTATACAAAGCATAGAAGATTGAAGAAACTAGAATAAGTCAGTTAGGAAACGATAGTGAACGTTAGAGACTAAATTAGACTGAAGTTTGAATAAATTGCTCAGACTGGGAGGGGGGCGATATTTTAAATTTACAGAGTAGGAACAGTTGACTGTATTCGTTATTAATGAAGTTGGCGTACGCCTAGAAACTCGATTTGAATAGTTTTAAGTCGACCCTTCGGTTCGCATGGGCGGCCGGTATGCGGTATTACGGATCCCCGCACATCTTTGGTAGTGCTTTGTTGATCAGACACACTGCAAAGTCAACGCTATGGGTACCATTATTTAACCTTAACTTTAATTTTAGTATATACATTATATTTAGCGATTAATTAATTTTGAAGTCAGATTTATATGAAGCACGTAATTATTTGCGTATAAACCCAATGTAGCACCTTCGAGTGGAGTATTGGAGATGTGACCGCAAGTGCGGCGGTTCTTACTCAAATTAAACGGTTTATTAATACTCCGAAACTCTTTACATATCATAAAAGGGTATTTAAAATATAAAAATATATTGATGTATTAGTAAATGTTTATTATTTATACTCGTACCCTTCAGAGTGTATCTTAAAAAACAAACTTCCTTCTCTTAGGAAAAGGTTTTAAAAACTATTTATATTGCTTTCAATTCCAAAGAGCCTGAGAAAATTTTGAATTAAATACTGGTCCTAGCTCCCGGTAAAACCCTTTGAAAATCGGGATAATGGACCAGGTGCAATAAGTGGGCCGGTTAGTCTGTTCTACTTTTACTGATTTTTATAGTAAATGCCATCGTTAGAATGCATTCGATTGTATAAAATATAGGAAGACATTCAGTCCGTAAATTTTGTTGAGCGTTGTGAGTATTAGTCAAGCACCTGAGCGCACGCACGGATCTTGATATTGTACCTATGGGAAATCAAGCGATTGAAAAGCAACTAAGAGAAAGCAACGTTCTAGAAACGACCAGTCCATTAATCTGACAGTAAACGCTTAACAACGGAATAAACCAGCCATGATCAAAAATAGCTGCTAAAACTATACGCTAAACTTCTATAAAGTTCCAATACTGAAGATTTTAAATGGTTGATTTTGTTTGATTTGATCCATATTTTCTATTTACTGATAAAGTTATTGCTATTGCAAGATTTACTAAAATAACTGAAATAATTGAAATAACTTTATCAGTAAATAGAACATAAATTCAACATTACTTTTTTCCACTTTTAGTAAAGCTTGCTATAGCAATAATTTTATCAGTACATAGAAAATATGGGTCAATCACGATAAACCTATTAAAAAAATCAGCATTGGAGTTTTATTGAAACTTTAGCGTATACTTTTAGCAGGTATTTTTGATCATGTTAAACGTTCACTCTCAAATTAATCGACTTATCGGTTGTAGAAGGTTGCATTCTCTTAGTTGCTTTTCGATAGCTTATTTTCCAATTGATACAACATCACGATCCGTGGTGTGATGTTGGTGGATATGATGTTATGATAGCCAAGGTAAACGGAGTAAGGAGTATGAATTGTTCACCTTTTCAATAATTTGGATTTGATGGAATCTTGGGTTAAGGAAGCTGTTGTTGTTTGATATTGTTGATAATTGAAATAGGAAAAAAATGGTATTGTTGTACATCCCGAAATTAAACACTGAGTAGCATGAGCATTTATGTTTAAATTTATGAATTATGAGCATGTAAATTGAAACAGTCAATGGTTTGAATTTATGTAATCGGCAAGGTGAAGTTAAGTATTTTGTTGGACTAATTAGCAACGGAATTAGTGTATCGTCAGCTGAATTAGTCAAATTATTGTTGGTAAGAGTGACAATATAATATTTTTAATGGATGTTGGAATGGTTAAATAATAAACTGTCGTAGAAATTTATTTTGGAAATTAGAACAATAGCATGATAGTTGTAGTTACGGATTGTTCTTTTTTACAATTTATGTTAGTAATACCTGACTAGCTGAATGTTACATTAGGTGTGTTTTTCTATAACTTTGAGGTATGTGTATTTATATTTAAAAATTTATTTCTAATAAATTTTAAGTTTAGGTTGAATTCCATTTGAAATTATTTATAATATAAGTAGAGACACGTAAATTTGTGACAGAATATTCAGCTACCCCAGTGGTAGAGTTGTAGTTGGAAGAGGCCTTAACTTTGAAATTTTTTTTAATTTATCAAAAAGTAATTGAGCATTTGTAAGATATAGTATGTAAAGGTAGAGTATGTTACGTTCGCTTTCCGATGGTGTATTAAACCGTACCCTTTTTATTTCATTCCTCATTCACAAAGATTCTGTTTTTACTCCTCATACACCACCATGTAAATTAGACCTTCCTACAATAAGTACGCTTTACAATAATTTTCATTTAAACGCATTTGCTGCGAATTAGAAAGTTTCCTGTATAATTTAAAAATTCAGTACCTTTTTTGAGGTATCCGTTGGCTTGATACACGTAACTATAGCATATAATTACTTCTTATACTACTCCAACTTGAAGATTCGTTGAAATAATGGATTGCACTTCTCCGATTAAAGGTTGTTTCCAAGTTTCTGTTTAACACTTGCGTTTGATAACGCCGGGATTGATGTTAATTCGCGCTATCAAAGGAGTTCATTTTCATTCTTTTCTACATACGATCAAGAATAATTGTCGTTTCCGCTCTCTGTAAAATTTTGTGCACACCGCTATGTGGTAAATACTTGCAGTTTTAAAAAATGTACTTTCGGCGTAAATAAGCTAATTTTTAATCGTACTTATTATAGCTTTCTCCGATGGAACTGACGCATCGACTCCTGAGTTATTTAGATCGGTAATATAAGATTGCAAAAATGGAGCAACTAAGAAACCTTTAAACTAAACAATTACTGTTACTATTGTATCAGGATATGCGAACTATCAAATCCCGTTGTGAAACTCATTACCGCGGCCGATGACTTTATCGGCAAAAGATTTGTGACGAATCTTTTTCTTTCTTTTTCCCAGTTTTTGGTTTTGGAAAGGGGTTCCACTTCGCTCTGGTCAGCCGGAAGACAATAAGGTGACAGCTGGCGTCATTTTGAGCACAACACTTACATTTAATCCTCCCGACCTATAACCTTTCCTTGTCTTATAGGATTTGTTATAGTGATTACATACGGTTGCGCCATAATATTGTTATTTAACCCCGCTGTAAGGATGCATGCTAGGCGGCTCCGTGGCGTAGTGGTATGTGTGTGACTACTACGCCCAAGGTCCCGGGTTCTAATCCCGACACGGTCCGCATGAAAAATGTTAGGCGAGCATTTTTCACAAAAATACACCTTCGTTCGGATGAGAGATAAAATGGAGGTCGCGTGTGTGAGTGTTGTCACGCACGTTAAAGATCCGTACCTTGCTTGGAACAGCAAGGGTTCGGCAAAATTCCAAATTTTTCAGGTAAAAAACACTCGCTTCCTGGCCAATGTAGTACCTTCGGGTGGAGCTTTGAAAAATCATATGTGTGTGACGATGCATGCTAACGGCAGAATTACAGGAATTTGCGATACATATGTAAGTAAACTTGTTTTACCTACTAAAAGATTAACCAGTGTAATATCCCCAGATTTAAAATTTGTATATGTAGCAGTACTGAAAGCAGTCTATTATAAGTAGTTTTTCTGTAAATTTTTCTTGTGTAATACGCCTGGGAGATGTTGCCATCTAAATTATTTGTAGGAAATTTAAGAGGGTATTAAGTATTTTTGCCTTCATGCTTTTTTATACTATAAAAATTCTTTTGAAGAAATTGAAAAGGGAAATGTGCAATTTTGTTTCTAGATAGGTTTTTTTTTTGTGTTACATATTTTCCAATTAGAGGTTTTTAAGGTTTTTTCTTTGTTACAAATGAGTGTTTATTTTTATTTCAGGTCTTTCCTTTATTTTGTATTGGTAAAATCCTGTCTACTTACCGATTGAGCCTGGTCCTCCTTTTGTTGTCGTTCCGGTTACATCCATGTACGTAGCATAAATTTTAACGTCCTCACGTAGGGCTCCAATTTTGTTGTGTTTAACTTTGGCTCCGATTTTGTTTTGTTTAACTTTGGCTCCGATTTTGTTTGGCTTAACTTCTGCTCCGATTTTATTTTGCTTAACTTCTGTCCCGCTTTTTTTCTTGTTACTGCCTAATTTTCTACACTACCCGCCTTTCTCAATCTGATGCTACTTATTTTTTTCCTTTACGTTCGGTCTGGTATTTATTTTTTCTTTCGGCCCTTTGGTGTTCCTCACATAGGAATCGATTTTCTTTATTTTTTGTGTGGGTTCGCTCTTCTTAAATTTTGGATTTTGTTTCCCCTCTCGATCGCTCAATATCATTGGTTGACTAATTTCAGATTATCGAAATTGTGTTTTCGCCGATAATTCTAGTCTGTCGAAAACGCTGACGCCCAGAAATCTTTTTTCCCTCTGTTCGTTTTGTTCTCCACGTCAAATCTAGAGTTGGTTTTTCTCCCATTTTTATTCTACCGCCCGTCCGTTCGACGTTGTGGGTTCTAAACTGTTTTACGAGTCACCAAATTGTTTTGTTGTTGGTGGAATGTGGGGGTTCGATTGCCATTTATTAATTGAGTCCTTTTTGTGTGTCATGGCATATTGGCGCTTTCATGTAAACCGGTTGCGGAAAACCAAGCTCCAACATGAACTAGCGGCTTTGATCCCGAAAATAATGTAGACAAATTACGCTGTCCGTACAGAGTGCGTACCGCATGAAACGTAAACGTGGACTTCGTCCTGTTCCCGTGTAGTAACTAGTAACCCGAACTAGTAACGATTACGGCTACGATCCAAGAGCTGAAACAAGCTCTTGCTACATTTAGTGGGGACAAGTCTTCACCTGCGGTTAAAACTCATTAGCTTCTTATGGCTAAATACAGAACCACCTTGTTCTAGGATGTCTCCAACGCAGGAGACACGCCAAGCCCATAACCAATTATTGCTTACTTTAGGTAATCTCTACGGCTTCTTTGGCACTAAAATAAAGAAATGTCGTCATACTGGTACGGAAACCCCAATAGCTACCTTTAGCCCGACACACACTACTAGTGTCAATTCCGATGAACCTTCTTTATTTACCTCCAAATCGGAATCTTACCTTGAACCGGAAACAGCCTCTACTACAGCGTCTAAGGCAGGCACTATTCCTTCGTCACTTTTTCACCAAGGCCACTCAGTGTCGAAGTGGAACTTGAAATTTTCTGGTAACCCAAACACTTTTACCGTGCATAATTTCTTAGTACGGCTTGAAGAACTCCGACGAGCTCGACATGTGTTAGAATTGCAGTTATATGAACTGCAGCAGATTTGTTTGGGTCTAAATCGTTACTTTGGTATCGTGATAATCGGCATAGGATCTCTGACTGGAAGGCGTCTAATTTATTGATGCAACATTTCAAACCCACGGATTATAAACGTTGATTATTTCAGGATATTTTGAAACAAACTCAGGACTCCACGAAAGGTATTATCGAGTACCTAGCTTGTATGACTGCCATGTTCCTTTGTCATGAAAGTATACCGGATGATGTACGATTAGATGTTGTTTCCCAAAATTTATCACCTATTTATCTCACCCAGTTGCGTTCTGTTCGATCTCTAAAAGAATTGGATACCGAGTGTTTACAATTAAAACGTTAAAAGTTTTGCGTTGAGAACAATATACCTCCTAGCCAGGAGAAAAACTCATATGTAGAACCGGATTTTGCCTTCGCGCCCGTTTCGCTTTCTACAAATACATTCAGTCATCATGATCAACCTATCGAGATTCGTTGTAGACCTCCTATTCGACATAGCGTTTCTGCTGTCGAATCGTCTGTTCCTGTCCCTACGTCTACTCATACTCGTCAGGTCACCTGCTTCAATTGTGACAAAACTGGGCATATTTCTACCCGTTGTCCTAGTGCGCAAGTCCAACATTGTTATGGTTGTGGTCGGATGAGAGTTCCTTGACCTAACTGTCCAACATGTATGGCGTCAGTAAACCGTCGATAGGGTTCTTAGGCCGAGGCTAAGACCCTATTCTCTGTCAGTCCTCGGATATCCCTTTTCTGGTCTCGAGGACCAATCTCGCTTGGTGTTAAACTATCTGTGCAACAGTGTCCGGGGCGACCAACGCCCATATTTATCTGTTCAAATTTTTGGCATTTCCTTGACTGATCTGTTAGACTCAGGAGCCACTCGCACAATCCTTGGTGGTCCTGGTTGGCACCGATTACGTTCCTTGAACCTTACTCTTCATAAGTACTCTTCATCTTTCTGGAGCCTGGCCGACAACTCGAAATGTCACATCCTAGGTTCCGTCTCCCTTCCCATCACTCTTCCAGAGTCTGTTGTTACCTTTGATACACTGGCTATTTCCAACGTCTCTCACCAATTTATACTCGGCATAAATTTCTGGCAACCTGTGCAGTGTGTGCCCGGTTTTCAGGATGGTCTATGGACTTTTGATCCTACCTCCTCCTTGGCCATCATTACTTTCGCTCCTACCCACATTACTTTCGACCTTTTTCCCGAACAACAACTTCGATTGGACTCCCTAATCTTTTCCTCCTTTCCAATCAACCAACCTCTTGGTTTCGGCTTGTGAGTTATAAATGAGTACGCTTATTTTTATTTCAGGTCTTTCCTTTATTTTGTATTGGTAAAACCCCGCCTTTCGTTGTCTTTCCGGTTACGTCCATGTACGTAGCAAGTATGATGTGAAGAGATTTAAGAAAACCTAAAGCACGGAGACTTATCCGGAATACCCGTCTTTTGTGTAGGAATAATATCGAAAGGAATGCTTAGACAAACGGTTGATACTAATTAATTATGACAAAGAGAAAAGGCCTTTCGAGGTAAGTGAATATTGTAATGTTGTTTTTCGTATTTCAGCCATTTTATTATTTTTATTTGTATACATTTTTTTCATTTTTATTACTTGTTTCATAAGAACACACTCCAGCACCATTGTAGTTAGCGGAAGCACCCTTATATTGTTACGTGTTCCAGCCCCATCAAGGCAAATCTAAATTTACAGCGTAACGCTAATATTACCAGTAACACATTACCCATACAGGTGGACAATATCTGTAGGTATATATGTATATATATAATGCTGTGATAAGGGGTTGTTTAGGGGTGTATTAAGTAGTAAGGGTTGCGTAGTAACTGTAAATAGTAATGGGAATTAGAGAACTGCATTTATTTAGCAGAAAAATAAGTAATTCGTACATTATGTAAATAGCAAGCATTTAACACCCTGTATATAGACCGTAATTAACTTTAATGAATGCCAGTAAGCATATCTTTCGATAATAGAACGCGTATTCAGCAGAGAAATAATCGTACATGTAATTAAAACTACGTTGAGGTTTAACAAGTTTATAAAATAAAGACGCAGTAGACAAGACAGAACCTATTAAATCGTCATGCAATTACGCTTGTGATAAAGAAGGAACATTATGCGCTTTGATAAAAAAACGCACTTTCAAAGATCAGTTTAAGTAAATACGAAAACAGCATTTGCGTTACATCATTTATTTCGTACTGGAAATATTAAAAACAAACCTGGTTGGTTGCAACAATCTGCAAGACTGCTTGGAAAACCAATTCAAATGTAGCGGGAAAAAGCTATATAACACCCACCGGTGATAAGGCAAATCAGTCTCAACTTGATGCACGTTAAATCCACAACACTTTTATTCAGAAATCTACGCGTCAGATAAATAAAATTTATGTTATAGTGAAAATAGTGCTGAGCAACAATTGCGTTAAGAATATATGAAGAGTTTTTGCCGTTTTTCTTTTAAGGAAACGTGAGTAGAAATTGGGCAATTAATTTAAATTAAATATTTATAATGATATAGGGTTTCTGGACTATTTCTGGTTCAATTCTAATCTGAGTCGAAAACAATTCTAATTTTAATCCTAATTCTGGTTTGGAATTCTGCGACAATTCTAATTCCAATACGCTGCTAATTTATGATCCGAAGTCTGGAATTCTAAGTGATTTTAAAGCATATACAGAGAAATATTAAATAAAGTACGAGGTGATTTTTGAAAACGAGGGGTAACCGTACTAAAATATTGGTTCAACGTATGTTAAGGAGTACAAAGCAGGGCATTGGTTTCGATTGAAGATAATCAGGGGGTGTTGATCCACAACACGAAACAAATTAGGTCAGACCTACCTAGTTTAAAGGAATCTTTTCTAATTTAAATTTTTATACTGAATATATTAATTTTCTCACTAATTTGTAAGGAGTCAACAGGAACATTGACTACGTTGAAACTTACGTAATAATCATAAAAAGTTCTCGAACGTTCCAGATTTTTTTGTTAAAGAGTGTTGTTTTTAGTGACTTTATTTTGAATTAAAAGGATATAAAATAATCCATATTATATTAATTGATTGAAGGGTGTATTTATTTATAGAATTACGAAAATTGTGAAGTGTAAATATTACTTCCTTTTATTATATGAATATTGATTGACTTCGTTTTATCAATTCAAACAGGTAATCATAAAGGGGTGAAAGAAAATTGATCATCGTAACGTTGTGCACTCTGTTTTGATTAAAAAGAGCTAGCCGTGGCATAATAAAATTTGAAGATTAAATAGAGAAACACAGAGAGGTGGAATTCAGTAGGACGTTTATTACACCGAGTACGGCGTTATCATATCAATATATATATATATATATATATATATATATATATATAATATAGATAAAACTACAGCGTCAAATTGTAATTTTTATTCAACGTTTCGGCATTGACTTTATGCCTTCTTCATAGACTGAAAAATTTAATGAAGGTTATTACAATTACATTCAAACAGTATAGCTATGTACTTCCATAAATTACTATGACTTAAACCTGATTTAAACTTAACAAACAACACTTATTCATGACATGCAACTTGGTTAAAATTATTAAAAAGTAATTACGGCAACACAATTAAAATGTAACATAGTCAATTGGATAAAATAAATAAATAAATTAACATTTACAACATGCATTTAATCCTAATCATACGACGCAACAAGCATAACTAAACTAATCCTATTTAATAATCGATCATGTTGTCACCTGGTGATTATAGTAAGTCATAATCTAAAACCTGTATCTTAATAGTAATGGAACACACTAATAAATGAAGCACACGACACAGAATACATAATTAAACATTTCAACACTGTTTACGAAAATGACGGTTACTAAACTTGTAAAGCGCAGAATAGACCGTGTTTAAGTTGTTCATATCCACTTTGTTATTAAGTGGATTCGATTGTTGCTGAATATGGAAAGATTCTAAGAAAAGTCTCTTATAATAATTAGATTCTATATCTAATATGGTGGTGTTTTCAAAATTCGCTGCATGTTTAGTATTGTACAAATGCGACGCAAGAGCACAATTAGATTTTCCAATCCTGGCATCACTTTTGTGTTGTATGATGCGGTTCTTTAGCCACTGTTTTGTCTGACCAACATACGTTCTTTTGCAACTACATTGTATTTTATAAATAACGTTGCTACACAGAGACTTATCTGTGTTATCTTTTATTTTTGTAAACAAACTACCTATTGATTTTTTATAGGCGCATGCGATAAACAATTCAGGTTGCTTCAAAATCTTGGCAAGTTGAGGTGTTAGATTTTGAATGTAAGGTAGTTTGCTGAATTTTTTCCCTTCTGATTTATCTAGTGCTGAAATTGGTAGGAGTTTTGTATACAGTAAACGTTTTATAAGAGGTTTGGGATATGCATTATTCACTAAACTAAATTCCAAAAGTTTTAAATTTTTATGAAGCCAGTCTGGCTCGCATATTCTGGTAATACGATGTTTTGAACCAATAATGGTGTTAATTTTATGAGTGAGCGTATGGTTGGAGTGATATTAATATACCTCCCAGAGTCAGTGGGTTTCTTGTAGATGTCAAAAAGCAACGTGTTGGTAGGCGATCTAATCACCAATGTGTCTAGAAATGGGATGCTTTGGTTAACTTCTTTTTCATATGTAAAAACTAAATTAGAATTATAGCTGTTGAAAATATACACTGTATATTCTATCAAATGCTCAGGCACGGAACATAAGATGTCGTCCACATATTTGACAAGAAATGGAATGTCAAAAGGAAGTAAATTCATGACAGACTCTAGTAAAGAATCCATGACGACTTGAGCAATGATGGGAGACAGTGGAGAGCCCATCGGTGTGCCAAACGTCTGTAGGTAATATGTCGAGTTAAAGATAAAGTAGGTGTTGTTAAAAACTAGGTCAATAGTTGATAAAAACGATTTCAAATCCAGATTACAATGTGGTTGAATTTGGTTCCATTTCTCCGTGATAATACTCACTACTAACTCAATGGGAATATTAGTAAACAAAGAGCGGACATCCAAAGAAATCAGAATATGGTCGGGAGGTAATTGAACATGTCTGTAACCGTCTACAAATGAAAAAGTATCCTTCAGGTTCCACCTATCTAACGGAAAAGAATTTTGTAAGATCTTCGACAAAAAGGCAGCAACATTGTAAGTAGGAGAATTAATACAGGAAATAATTGGTCTAAGAGGTATATCAGTTTTATGAATTTTGGGCAAACCATAATATTTGCCAGGACTGCAGTTATTTTTTCTTAGAATCTTTCCATATTCAGCAAACTTGTAAAGCGCAGAGTAGACCGTGTTTAAGTTGTTCATATCCACTTTGTTATTAAGTGGATTCAATTGTTGCTGAATATGGAATATGGAATATTAATCCTGTGATCCAGACTTTATCAAAGGCTTTTTGTATGTCTAATAGAGCTATTGTTGTGACCTTCTTTTTATTAAAATTTATAATTACGTCGTTGACAATGCGGACCACCTGTTGCACGGTGTTGTGTTTCGATTTGAATCCAAACTGCGTAATTTGTGAGGTTGCTATTTCTGGTCCCAGGTTGTCTATTCGTCTTGATATTACCTTTTCTGCTATTTTGCTTAACGTTGTTAGCAGGCTAATAGGGCGGTATCCACTTGGATCTTTAGAGTCCTTACCAGGTTTTTTGATGGGCACTACGATGGCGGTTTGCCAGTTTTGTGGAAAATGCTGTAGTTTTATTATGCTATTGACTATACGTGTGAACTGTACTATTGCCTTTGTGGAAAAGTTTTTGATGATGATGTTTTCTATGTTGTCTATACCGGGTGCTTTATTCGTTGGCATCAATTTAATAATAGTCTTTATTTCATGTGGGGTGGAGATTGCTTCGTCCAGTTGATTTGCGGGAATTGAATAATTTTTAGTGTCCTGTAGAAACTGATTTACTATATTGTCTATTCTATCGTGTGTTTGTTGATTCGGTTCTAACTTGTGTGCTTCTATGAAAACATCTGCAAATAAATTTGCTTTTTCCTTGTCTGTGACGTATTCTGTATTATTTGCTTTTAGTGTGGGGATAGTTTGTAGCGCTTTGTTAGCGACTTTGTCATTTTCCACAAACTGTTGTCTTGTGGCAGGAGATTTTCTAGTTTCTGGGTCCACTTATGGTTGCGATATTCGAAAATGAGGGTTTTAACTGTTTTGTTTATGTTCATCAACTGGTCTTTTTTGTTGATATCCCTTGTCCGCTGCCATTCTTTTCTGATCCTATTTCTGTATCTGATGATGTCGAGTATTTCGTGGGGAAGTGTTTCTCTGGTCGGGTCAATTTCTATTACCTTGCTGTGTCTTTTGATTACCTTCGTGATTGTTTTTGTGAACCATTCTACGCATTCTTCTAGGGTTTGTTGATCGTTAATTTTGCTGTTAATTACTATCTCTCGGTCTAGATCGGTCCTAAATGTTTTCCAATTTGTATTTTTGAAGGATCTTATTTTCTTTTTCGCCGTATGGTTTATTTTGTGTGTTAGGTTGAAAAGAACGGGGTTGTGATCTGAATCTAATTCGACTAAGGTCTTTGGGTAGATTGGTTGTTTAATGCTTTTCACAACTAAAATGTCTATAGTAGTTGGAGTTGTACCGTTCCAAGGGTAGTGCGTAGGGTCGTCAGGAAAGAGCACTTGTAATTGATTATTGTTTACGTATTCCCTTAGAGTGTTACCGTTGCGATTATTTCTATGACAATTCCAGGTAGAATGTCTAGCATTGAGGTCTCCCACTAAGATTATTTTTCTACTTAACCTAAATATATTGTTCAAGTCACTAGCACTAAACTTATTACGAGGAGAGTTGTAAGCACTTATAATATGAATATTGTTTGTTAGTTTTATACATATCGCTTCGAGATTATTGTTCACTAAATTAATTTCGGTGTACGGCACACTATTTTTTATAATTATGGCTACCCCGCCTTGACCTACGTCCTTCGCTCCGTCCTTACGAATAACTGTGTAACCCTTAATCCTAATTTTTTGTGAACTTTTTAATTTCGTCTCGTTAACTAAGATTATGTCTATTTCATTGTTTTTCACAAATTCTATTAACTGACCTGTCTTACTGTAAAGCCCGTTTGCGTTCCACTGTATCACATTTATATTATAAGCCATAATTCGGAAGATTCACTGTAAAGTTGTTAAACGCTATGAATTTTTCATACGCTGAGTTGCATGTGCGTAACGTGTTGTTTAAATCTTTGACGGCCCTAAGCATTGAGCTCATGTTTATTAGTGTGTTTAACTTACCCATTTCTTGGATGAGCTCCTGGAACTCCTCACACTGTGCATTTTGGGCGTTTTGTGGCTGTTGTGCTTTTTGATGTTTTATCCACGGGTTAATTGAAGGTACTGGAGCTGGCATACAAATTTCTGGGAACTGTCTGTGGCTTCCTAGGTCGGGTACTTTTGGCTTTGGTGTGTTTCCGGTGATTACTTTTGCAGTTTTATCTGAGAGTTTTTGTTGTATTTTGACATAGATTGGGCATTCTACGCTGCTCGCAGGATGTGACCCTTCGCAATTTGCGCAAGTTGCTGGCGTGTCCTTTGGCTTGGTACATTGGTACGTCCAATGTCCCCCAGCGCACTTTACGCACTTGATACTTCCCCTACAATTTCCCGTCGCATGGGAGAATTGTTGGCATCTTCTACATTGTGTGAGGCGTTTTTTATTGTATTGCCTTTCCCATGTAATGCGCGTGAATGCAATACTTTTTATTTCTTGCTGTAGCCTTTTAAGTGTAACACTATTTGATGTGATTACAAGGTACAACGGAATTTTTTTCGTCTTCATTCTGTAAGTGTTATTTACAGGGACATTTTTTGTTTTCAGTTCGTCGCTGATTTCTTCTGTAGTAACATCTTCGCTTAGTCCGCGTATGACAAAGGCATGAGTTTTCTCGTCACTATCTGCATATGTGTGGAATTTATAGTTGTCTTGTTCCATATACTGTATAAATTGTTTGCGTTCGTTACGGTCTGTTATAAAAATGTTTGTATTAACTGCTGTATATTTAACAGAGAAACCTTTACTAATTTTGCTGCTTATATTATCGATCAACTCTTTATGGTTTTGTGCTTTGCCATGAACAACAATTGGTGGCGGAGCTTTAAGTTTTCGGGGTGTTTCTATGCTTTTAGATATTTGAGGACTTGAGTGTTCGTTGTCACTGTATACATCCATCTCGGATTGATCGTCGTCTTCTAGATCTTTTTGTATTGGCGCAAATTTGTTGCTAATCTGCGTCAGCGATTCCAGATTTACCGTTTTCTGCGAAAGCTTAGCAGTTTTTCTTGGTCGCTGAAATCCATCCGAATCTATTCCGTTATTTCTACGCATTTCGCGAGTCTTACTAATAGTTGGGTTAAAATTAGCCATAAATGTGGATTTATTGGAATTTTCTTGTTCCATGCCGTCATCTACATTCTTTGTTGAGCAAGTTTCCGTTGCTGGGGTCGTTAACAGACCCGCTCTATTGTCCGATGCTACCTGCGATGCAGCTTCAGTGAATGAGACCGTGTTTAAAGCAGGTTCGGTTGTGATAGTTTCCTTTACGTTTTTATTTCGTAAACTAATTAACCCCTTTAGGCTAAGAATTTCTTTATCAAATTCTAATTCATCTTTGCGTTTCTTCTTCCGTAGGCTGGATAAATTTGGAGATTTCATACACTAGAAGCACTTCTACACTATTTTATGCGTCTGTTTCGCGATAACTAATTATTTGAGCTTAACACTATGATGGCTGTAAGTAAGAACTAATTATTTACACTACATTTCAGTATCTTAGCACTATATACATACACTATTTAACAGTGAACTAATATTATTTCGATTATTTGTATGCATTTAACATCACTACTAACGAGTTCAGTTTTCAATTATAACTTCGAAAAGCTCAGAACGAGGGAGCTTTAACGTACGTCTGTACTCTCCGAGATCGCGATTGCAACTGGACGAGAACCGGTGCTTTTCAACGTGGTATGGTCGTTGTCTATATTAAAAGTCGCGTTCCGGGTATGTAAAGTGCTTATGCGAATGCACCTAGCAAATATTACAACTCCGAGTTTTCTTAAAATTACTCGAAAATGTAATATCCGACGGCCGAGAAGTGGACCGAAAGGCGAGATGATCCTTATATCATAGCGAGCACCCTCTTCTGCAAATTCAATTTCAGCTTGATGAGATGATGTACCATCCTTTACGAAAATCATACGCAGCACCGAAACTTGCATTGAACTCGTGTACGGGATTGTTAAAAAATTATGTACTTCCATGTCGAGATGTACTACAGCGCCCCGCAACTGCTGTATGTATAGGTACGTTGCTAAAAAAAAAAAAAAAACAGGGTCCACCCATCCAAGTACTGACCAGAGCGAGAGGTGCACTTTTTATGGGCTTTTCAAAAATGTAATAATATATAGGGTGTTCCATTTAAAAAAATATAAGTTTAATATGCCCTGGAATTATGAAACACCCTGTATGCTTCCAAATATTTTTAAAATGTGCACTTTAGGCATGCCTAATATGCTTCCAAATTTGGTTTACGTAGCTTTTATAATAACGGAGTTATCAACCGTTGCCACACTAAAAACTCACCCTGTATATATATATTCAAATTTCCTTGCAAAATATAATTGGATTATAAGTTTGTATACATTTGTTTTGTTTTATAGGTCAAGTATTTTGATATTATCATATGGTAAGTACAATTCAAAACGAGCTTTAATTCGAAAAATATTCTATGTGCAGGTTTTACTCTATATTGAAAGCTTAAAAACACGACGCTTAATAAGAATTAATAATTCTTAGGGATTTTGAAAACCATGTTATTAAACTAGAATACGACACTGTTTAATTTTCAAGTTTTTTAAAGTGTATTATCGTAAATTAAATGCCCTACTTTAAGAAACAACCACCCGCAGGTAGATTAATAGCCGAACCAGCAACAGGTATGTTAACTACTGTCGGTATTACTAACAACAAAATGAAATGACGTTCAAAAATATAGCTTCCTTCCAATATTGACTAATTTAAAATATTTCAGGTAAACAATAATAGAAATCGCGGACTATAACATAAACAAGTTTATATTGCAATGTTTGTTGTGGTTTTGAAAATGTAAGATATTTTTAAAAAGATGCTGAGTAGATGATGAGATAGCAGCAGGGCACCCGTATAAATAATGAAACCTGTAGCTATGTCGACAAGGGTATTATGCAATAAAACACAACACTACTAATTTAAGTAATTTATTAACTTGTATAGTTTTGCTTTAGGAAACCCGTTTGTGATGGCGTTGATGTATTGTTTTATCATAAAGCACATCATACATAAGCAACCGTATTTTGCCTATAGTGTTATTTATAACAGTCAGCATTAAGGGATCTTACACCTCCTGGAGCGTTTACAGGAAGTTCTTACAAGTGCAGACAGAGAGGAACCACATTAATATGCCTTGTAAGACCCTGAATACAAAGCGGTAGTAATAAAGCGAAGTGACAAGTCTGAACGATTTTGTGGCTTTCTATAACTATTACAGGCTTTCGGTGAGATATACAGTATTAAATTTATGTCCAAACCATATGTAATATGTATAACAGAATTTTATCGATAATCTGCTAAATTGAAGCATTGTTGTTGCGAGTTTATTAAGTTTTGCTTACCAAAGACTTTCGATTAAAGTCCCGAAATCCATTCACATTTTCAAATATATAAAGAAACGATAAAACGTCAGCACCTTTATGACAAGGGTATATGAAATAAACCATCCCTTCCTAATAACTGTAGATAGAATTCAACCCTTCAGAAATGCCTTGGTTAGTTTGCTAGAAGGACATCCACCAGTCAATACATCGATATCTCCCACGCTGCTGTCTTGAATATTAACCAGAGTACCAAATTACCAATAAGTACTACTTGGATGCTCTAAATATTAATACTTTGTACACCCCAGAGATATATAAAATATTTATCGGTTTATTTCACCATCCTGTTAATCTCAGATAGCTGACTAATAGGCTGTTAGGGAAATAGGTAAGTTAGTATGGTATGAACTCGTTAAAGAAAATGTGTAAACTTAACAAAATATTATTTACCTGAGGTGCTTTCCAATACCGATCTAAAAGACACAAGTAAGGCGAATGGAATTTGGATTAACCTGCGTACATGTATAAATTCATAAAATTTTTACAGAAACATTCGTTAATCGTGTGTAGGAAAAGATGCACACAATGAGTATATTTTGTACCCTCGGTAAAGATATTATGAGACAATAAGTTGGTCTAATTAAACGAGGATTAACATCCGCGTAATGATGATAGTTTCTGCGATTTGGACTACTATTCTCATGAAAAGTTGTTTCATTCATTAAAAATAAACGTTAATAATGAAATTTAACTCATGATTGATTTTGTTGAGGCCCCGTTGATAATAAACTACCCACCTAACGAGGTTTTCTATTTTTAAATTGTGTTGTTTTGAAAACGGTACAGATTGCTACGTACCTAGACGTAGCCGGAAGAAAAGTAGATACTAGGCTAACTATCAAACGCGGTGAGTGAGGGAATTTGTCTACATACCAAGAAGAAACCAAAAAAATAATAAAGTACATCGCTCACGATTATCTATTAACACAAAAAAATAAATAAAGAATTTTGTACAAGCAAACAGAAAATAAATTAAGTGTTACTATTTTACAGCAAACAATTATATTATACGGACAATTTAGAAATCTAGATACGAAATGCGCGTCTCGTATTTACACAAAATAAAATTAATCAGTAGCAAATAAAAACTGGGAGAGCTTTTGTCAGGTGTTTTTAAAATTTCACCCAATACTTTTTATTAAGTAACACTTAGTAGGAAAGAATTAACGTGTGAGGGTTGTTGTCGAACGCTTTTAAAATTTCACCTAATAATTGTTGTAAGATAACTAATTAGTAAAACGAATAAACGTGTGCGTTCTTTTGACGCGCATCTTTAAAAATAGTACATCGCACCTGTAGAGCGATAGTATCAATTAGCGGCCACAAACAATAGTTCTCCTATATTACGTTTCTACACCAAACGTTGATACGGAATATGCCATTGACACACACAAAAGAAAACGAATTGCATACCTGTAGATGTCCAGATACTTAGCTTGCAACCCGTCGGGGGTGAGTCAGCCATGGTCGTCAGCATACATTTACCTTGCTACCATAATTGCAGCAAAAACTACGGACAAAAGTAGTTAGTCCACAGACAAAAGCAGTTGTTCTACATTAACAAAGAACCCATTTAGCCTCCAGCTAAAAAAAGCTAAAAAGGGAATCTGATTAGAATGAGTACGCGCGGAGAAACTCACCGAATACACACAAAACACCTCCTAGTTGTCAAAGAGAAACACGTGCATCACTTTAAAAATATGGTAACAAATAAATGTGGAACATATTTCGACGTACAAGCTGTAAAATCACATTCAATAATAGTTCAAACAAAACGATGTCGAACTGCAAATCCTAGCTTATCGAAGCGTGGCAAAACAGAAACCCCGGCTTACATCGGATAGTGTGCGACCTTATTTCAACAAATCGTTACCTTAGAACAATAGAGAAACCCATTATACGGCGGTAGTAAGGTATACTAAGATAGCGGGTTCCTAAAACAGGATACAACTATTTAATTGAAGCATAAACTTGACGTTTTGAAATAAAAAGTTTACAATGAAAATTTGTAGCAAGCGTACTCGTAAACAGGATGTTGTCGAAGAATTTAAGAGATTACGGAATACCTAAAACAAAGCATAGACTATTTAGTTTATCGAATAAATTTTTGTTGTAAAAGAAAAAGGGATTTGAGTTAAGGAATTTATTCGAGAGCGTGTTTATCATTAATTATGTTATGCGGGCTTATACTGAACAGGTACACTATATAAGCGGTTGTTGAAGAACTTAAGGATTGATACGGAGTTTATTCGAAAGAGTGATGGATGAACAAGGGAGAAAAATTGGGTAATTAATTTATACGGAAAATAAACGTAACAAGGTGATGATCTTTATTTATACATTTTTGAACAGATGTTTTGCTTACCCTAAATTTATTAGCTAATTGTCTTTGGTCAATTCGCGAATTTTCAATAGCAGCTAATTAACATCAACATATAAGTTGTTAATGACAACAGGGTAATGTTTCACCGGTGTACCGTAAGACTGTCAAATAGGTTTCAAACCTAGTTTTATTTATTTTAAAGGTCTTTATCTACAGTTTTCTTTTTTCGAGATGCCACTGAAAGTAAATTCTTGCAGTCAAAGTACAATTACCATTGTTTTCCCCGAATGCGTAAATTCTATTCACTGCTTCCTCTTCTGAAAACACGACTTCGACCATAATACTATCATCAACTCGACAATTAACACAACAATGGTTACAACAAACACAAATAACTATCATAGTGGCGCTAGAAAATATAGTTGCTCTAAAACAGTTATAACCCGTAGCGGATTACCGCCTACGCGCAATAAGCGCGCGCTTGGGGCGAAAACACTTGCATGTTTAGTATCGAAACTAGTAAATAATTAGGTACCTACTTGTTAAATTGATTGAATTATGTTACTTGTTTTAAAATTAAAATTTTTCTTGTGATTTAACTGAATTAATTTTTATTACTATAACATAGTTTTAAAAACTATAGGAATCTGAACACGAGCATATATGTAAATTGAGTTAATAACACATCAAATTAGTTCGAAATTCTTTAAATTAGAAAACCGCGCAGTTCCCGTCGATTAATACCTACAACCGGGCACAAAGGTATAGTGAATAAAATCGACCACCCCAGGTAGTCTATAAAAAAGGTCAGAGTGTTTCGAACCCTGAGCACTAACTTTCCTGGTAAATACCCTTACAAAAGTAGTATGTGATTAAGATTTAAATGACAAATACTAAAATATCAATTTTAAACAAAAGTTTTATAAAGTTGTACTTGCAAAAATCCACAAACGCTTCGCCAATTTGTATCTTCGACTTCTTGGCTTTATTTTACAAAATTTTGCATATTATTTAAGTCTTCATTTAGAAACCAATGTGCATCTCGGTTTAATTATTCAATAAAATTTCAAATAGCTTTTTGTATCGAAGCATTTCGCATCTTCATTGTGTGTTACAAAATCAAATAATTACATTTATCAATTTTCATATTTACGCAGGTTAAGTTTGAAATTAACTTCTCTAGTCATTGTTACATGGTAAATATTAATTACGATATGCGTATTGCATACCTTAAAACAATTTCTCTCGAGTAACATTTTCGCGTTTGCATTTCTGAATAAATTTGTTTAATATACACTTCCGTTTATATACAAAAATTATCTATTTTCTAGAATATACTAGTGTTTATGTGATTCCATTCCAAATAATACACACCTATCTGACGTAATTTTGTGAGAGTTTTTCATTAACGTTGAAATAGTTGCGTTTTTTACCTCGTAAGCGCGTTTCACTTATTATTGACGTGCGATGCTTGTCCTTGTTTAGCACCAAAGGATATTGTGGCGTTGCATACTAATCCAGTAATTGGGTAAGATAATAAACAATTTTCATCGATTTTTAATACATTTTATAGGTTTTTCTAATGTTCCGACCGTTTGTTGGAATAAACGTTTCTTCATTAATTATTTCATACTAAATTAACGTATTTCTTTTCAATTTCTTTCGTAATCTTGTATGCTTCCAAAAATTCTTGATTTAAAATAAACCTGTTATACCAAAATCAACTTACATGATTAATTTGAAGCTTAGTAATGCAAACTAGTTTCATATGTATAGAAAATACTTGCTCTCTCGATAAAGTGTATTTTAATACACATAACTGAGATTATAATTGGGGTTTTAAATAAACGAAATTATTTATTTTCATGCACGGAAAGTGCATTTTATTATTACAAACGAATAGCTTTTGTATTTAACTTAAAGTGGTCGATTTACATTTGCATTTAATGCATTTTGAGGTACCATGAATTTAATTATTTTTAAATATACGGCTTACATTATTTGCTCTATGTTTATAATACGCTTATATTATACAGGGTGATTATTTATACACGCGCACTTGCGTTTTTGTCTAGCACTTTAATGAATAAAAGTACGGTATTATACAGGACGTAACCACAAATTTACGGAAATTTTAATGGTTCCGGATTCTTATGCATTTTAGTTGCCTTTATTTGTAGAATTTGGGTTCCAATGGCCACTCGTAACTCCCTTATCACGTCAATATATATATATATATATATATATATATATATATATATTCCACAGATAAAACCCACTAAAATATAAAAGAATCTGAAAAAAATAGAAATTTTCAGAAATTCATTGTTGCGTCCTGTATAATATAGGCGTACTTTTATTCATTAAAGTGCCAAGCAAAAATGCAAATTTTGTGTGTATAAATAATCACCGTGTATGATATAAGCGTATTGTTAATACATAGTAAATAATATAAACCGTATGTAAAAATTTTTAGATACCTTAAAACGCATTAAATGCGAATGCAATTCGATCATTTTAAGATAAATACAAAAGCTACTCCTTTGTACTAAAATAATGCACTTTCCGTGCATAAAAATAAATAATTTTGCGTATTTAAAACCCTAATTTTGATCTTAATAAAGTGTACTAAAAACATGTTTTACCTTGAAAGCAAATATTTCTATAGATTAGCACCTCATTTGCCTTATAAAGCATTAAATTAATCATATACATTGGTTGTTAGATTACATAAATTCATTTTAAATAATGAATTTTTTAGAATATTAAGAATTGTGAAGAAATACGTCAATATTGTAAGAACTCAATAAATAACAAAATACTTATTCTAATATCCGCCCGGAACACTAAAAAACTCAATAAAATATAATTAAACATCGATATAAATAATTTATTTCCTTCTGCAATTACTGGATTAGTATGCGACGTCACAATAACCTTGGATGTTAAACGAAAACGAGAATCGCACGTCACTAATAAGTGGAACGCGCTAACGAGCTAATAAAACGCGACAATTTTAACGCTAATCAAAAATTTCCAGGTAATTACGCTAGATAGGCGTGTATTATTTGGAATAGAATTACGTAAATACTAGCATATGCTAGAAAATAGATAATTTTTGTATATAAACGGAAGCATTTATTAAATAGTTCATTCATAAATTCGACCGCAAAAATGTTACCTGAGAAGAAATTGTTTTAAGGTATGCAATACGCATATCGTAAATAATTATTACCATGTAACAGTGAATACAAAAGTTAATTTTAAACGTAATCTGCATAAATACTAAAATCGCTAAGTGCAATTATTTGATTTTGTAATATACAATGAAGATGGGAAATGCTTTGATATAAAAAGTTATTTAAAATTCTATTGAATAATTAAACCGAGGTTGCACATAGGTTTCTAAATGAAGATTTGAATAATGTGCAAGATTTTATAAACTGGGATTTGAACGTCAATTTAAAATGAAGCTAAGAAGCCGAGGATACAAATTGGAGAAGCGTTTGTGGATTTTTGCAAGTATTACTTTAAAAAATTTTAGTATTAGTCATTTAAATTTAAGGTCTTAATCATATAATATTTTTTGTAAGGGATTTAACCAGGAAAGTTAGTGATTAGGGTTCGAAACACTCTGATCTTTTTTATAGACAATCTGTCAAGCATATTTTTTTGCCAAACAAACCTTACAAGCGTGGGAGTGAATGCAGTTTAGATTTTTAAAGAATATCAAATTTGGGGTACAACTTCATGCACTTTATTTAAGCGTTGTTCAGGAAATCGAGTAAGATTATACTATAGAACGTTTCCCTAGGATGACGTAGAAGTCCAATTCAAACATTTGGTTAGAAGGTACATTTACCGAACATCAAATATTTGCAATACCTTTTGCTTTGTTAAAATAGTTAGTCTGAGCAAATTTTTCGAATAATATATTTTTTGTTGAATTTAGACCTTGCAAGTAGGAACTCACTGCCAAAGCTAAAGCAATGTATTTAGGTACAATATTCTAAAACCGATTTCTGTTTTTAGAATCGGTTCTAAATGAACTAAGTGAATAGGTACAGTTCTTTTTAAATTTTAATTTTAATGAAAATATGCTGTAAGCTTTATTACTTCAACACACAATAAATTTAAGGATTGATTAAAGCTTGAACTAGTTACTCTTATTTTACCAAATTGCCAGGCTGTATATATGACCACTTAAATAACAGGACAGAACCGATTAGTTTTTACCCGAAACATCTATCTATTAAATGTCCTTAGATAATCGCATTTCGTATTTTAATTAGCGCTTTTAATTCCAGTCCGCAGACATGTGTGGGTGTTAAAACTTAAGGATGCTAACGACGATAGGTGAAGTTTATTATGTGAAGGAGTGTTGAACTAAATTTTAATTGCATTTCAATTATATGCGTTTTCTGCACCTCACAGCAGCCAGACGTGGAACCACTAAAGTCTTACATTATAGTGCAAGAATATATAACAAGTCATTTTCTTGTCCGCACTAACAAGAGTTAATATATAGCTTTCTGACAGACATCGTAAAAAGGTGCGAGAAGGCGTTGTTGTCTGTCATACGACCACCCATGATTAAATTTGTAATTTACAGCATACGCTTTTGAAATATTGAAAAGGAATGAACATAGTTGATATTACAATGTACGCTTGATGGTTTGAAGGCTCGGAACAGTTAGTGTGACGGTATAAAACAGGTGTGTAACAGTAGCTATATTGCTGTTTATAAAGTCTTTGAGAGAAATAGAAGCTTTACCGTATACCTGTAATCGAAATCCCTTCTAAAATGTGGTCAGTGCTTGTATTATAAATTATGACCGTTAGTTCCATCTTCACCCTAAACAAAAATACGCTGCCATAAAATTTATTATTTCATATTTATTTTCTGTACCCCAATAAACGTTTATTATATTTCAAAGAGTCAGGTGGCCGACAGAAGGTAAACCTTGGGCAGGTAAATTTATGGGTCTCCGCTCTGGCTTTGATAATTGTATGCGGGTGTTAAGGTTTACATAAATGAGAAAACAACAACGAAAATAAAAAAAACAGTAAGTTGATGATAGTAGGCTTGCCATACGTACGGATTTAGTCCGGATTGTCTGGACTAAGCAGCCTGATCCGGACTTATGACTAGTACTTTTGTCCGAACTTCGAAGAAAAACTGTTACATATCTTATATGCAAACAATCTAGCCCCAAGAGCTTCGAGTATCGCAATTATACCGGGTTAGTATAAAGTCCTGGAACGGTCGAATATTTTTTTAATTTGAAGTGCATTTTTTTTAATTAGGATGGATATATGGTTAAAATTAATGAATTTACTTATGCCATTTTCATTATATTATTCCATTTGCGGATGCAGAATAAAAATCGACCTTCAGAGATATTAACATATCGTGGGCGTACAAGAAAATACACCAAAGTCTATATTTTGTTCAAATGGTGATTTTAACGTTACCAACTCTATACATACTATCTGCAAGTGGTATTATATTCCAACGAATTTTGATTCTAATGTAGAGGAGGATGTGTCTGCAGGTGAAGTAAAAGAATACTAATGTGCTTTTTATTAAAACTGCATTTTGAGATTTTTTTACATTAAATATCTTTTTGGTGTGAAATGCCAGTTAATCCTTGGTTTATTACGGGTGAAAAGAGTAATGATGAAGAAACTGTAGCAGTTACAGAAAAAAAAAACCTAGGAACTCGGTGGAAAAAAGTAAATGAAAACTGCTGGAAATATAACGTTGCTAAAAAAGAAGAAACGAATTATTACCATATCGAATTAAAAATAAGAAACGATCTGCCAAAGCACGACAGCCAATTAACTGTGAGAAATGTCAGTTTAAATGTACTGAAAAAATACGGCAAGAACTACGGGTAGTACTTTGTGCAACAAATTGGAAACTTTCCAATTATATTAAACAAAAAGTTTTCTACTCAATACAATACGGTCTCATACTCCAGAAAGATGACGATAACGAAATGCTGAAAGTATCCAATGTAGCAATTCAAAGTAGTATCATTTTGAACTGGATGGAAAACCTATAGTGTGTGTCACTTATTTTTTCTAAAGACATTATGCATTTCAAATGTTGTCGTTTTAAATGCTTTTAAACAGAAAGGTGCACCTGGCACTTATGTTGGTATCGTAAAGAAAAGACGAAAAGAACCAGGAAATAAAACAAATGCATAAGATTTGTTATTTGTTAAGAGGCACATAGAAAGCTTCTCCACCATGAAATCCCACTACTCAAGAAAAAGTACTAAGGGAAAATATTTAGACAGCAATCTTTCAATAGCAAAAATGTACACACTGTACAAAGAAGAATGGAAATGATTACAATTTAAGTTTTTTAAGCCCAAGAAGGATTACTGTCAGATGTGTGATAGTTTTGAACACGCCATTGATGATTTAAAACAGCAAATGTCAGAAAACTATGAGAGGCATATTATTAGGAAAAAACACTGTTATCAAGCAAAAGAATATAATAAGGATTGAGCATAAACTGGGGAACATTTCCTTTCCGTTACATTTGACTTACAATCTGTGTTGCAAATACCGTCATCCGTTTAAGTCCAATGTACTAGGCAGAAAACTAGTGGCATCCAATTTAACGATCTACGGATTTCACCCCTAACAATGCATACTGTTTCTGTTGGACAGAGTTGCATGGAAAGATAGGAAGTTGTGAAATAGATAGCCGTTTATTTGAAAATTTAATGAATCCTCCTCCACATATAACAGAAATTTCTCTGTTTTGCGATAATTTTGGAGGTCAGAATAGAAACAGTCAAGTCACTGCATTGTTACTCTATGTGGTTCAAAATCTAATCTTAAGGTAATAGAGCAAAAGTTTTTAGAAAGTGGCCACACTTACATGGACGTTGACACTATCCATAGTGCAATAGAGTCTGCCAAAAAGTTTGTTCCCGTTTACACCATACAAGATTGGTTAACAATTTTTAGAATAGCACGATCTAAAAAATTGCATAGTTAAAAAATGAAATATTTAGACTTCTTTAATCTAAATCAACTAGCAGACCAACAGCTTAGAAATAGAAATAAAGATATCAACGGCGACAAGGTATACTGATTGTTCGTGAAAAGTTTTAGATCTCCAAAAAAAATCCTGGACTTATTGAATATAAATACGAACATGGTGCAGAATATAAAACCATATGCATTTATGGAAAAGGAAAACTGCCAGCACTACCAGATGAACTTCAAATATTTTATACTTCATTGCACCCTATAAGTTAATTAAAAAAGAAAGACCTTTTGAATCTCGGGCGAAAAAAGTCAATACCAGAGGAATTTCAGGCCTGGTACCAAAAACTTCCAACTTCGTTTAAGATTGTTGATTTAGTTCCAGAACCAAGCGTCGAGGATGAATCAGAATCTGAAATCAAGTAGTGACCCTTTATTTTACAGATTTGTGTATTTGTCTGTTATTTAAAATGTATTTGTTGTTTTTAAAAATTGAATGTTGGTCTCAAGTCTATTTACTTTATAAATATTACTAGAAAAAGACACTAACTCCTGTTTTCAGCAAGGAACAGAAATGTACTTCAATTTTTAACAAGTAGAGTGTTAATATTAATAGTAAGTTGTCTAAAGTAAAAATAAAAAGTAAATATAAAAAGAACGAATAATTGTGTTTTTTCACAAGTCTAAGCAAAGAAACAAATTGCTCTCCTCAGAAACTATATGTTATGGACTTAGTGTAGTTTCCCTTACGTCCACGATATATTTTCATTTTTAAGAACGCACTACAAAAAATAATAAAAACTACCGATAACGTAAAATCAAAAGGTACTTGAGAACACAAATTATTGTTTTCGCTATTTTTGTAATTGCTTTATTAAACACTTTGAAAATGGCTATAAAATTAACATAATCTAAGGGGATTGATATTTTGATGATGCGTGGGTATGGTGACCGTCAACGTTTATTTGAAGATATTTACACTTTATAGTAGTAAAAGCACCCACATTTTGCGCGCAATATTCGTGATTATTTAAACGAAATATTTCCTGCACGTTGGATTATGTACAGAGGACCAATTGAATGGCCAGTTTGTTCTTCAGATTTATCACCACTCGATTCCTTATGGAGTCACTTGAAATGTCAAGTGTATAAAAATCTACCAATAAACTACAAGAATTAAAAGAACGAATAGTAAAAGAATTTAATTGAATCACGCCACAAATTATACAGAAATCACCAAGATCGATTACATCATGGAAAAGTCTTAAACAGAGCACAATTTCAACATTTTTTATCCCGTCAATAAAATTTCAAAATGTTTTCAATCTTGATTTTCCGTTATCGATAGTTTTTATTATTCTTTGTTATTTATTTTTAAGAATGAAAAAGTATTTAACATTTCTGAATGTAGTTGTTTATTCTTCAACCGAAAATGTAAATATATAATGAGTGTCTCGTTTGCGTCATACATTAGTTATTAGATTACGTTTTTGTTTTTTTATATATGGTCTCATTTTGGTGGTCTACTTACTGGACGCTCTTTAGAACCTATTTTGCATCAAGTAATTGCAGTAGATTGAACTTTAATGGTCAATTTTGTTCGGTGACGGATGGGAATTAAGCTTCCAGCAGTATTTAAAAATTACTCCCACCATGTCTTTGTTTTAATATAATTTATTCTTTTAAAAAAAATTTCCTTGTTTAAATGTGATGCGCCAAGAGAATTATGATACTCTTACATTAAAATCAGTATTTCGTCGGAAATTGCTTTAGAAAATTCTTGTCTGCAACCAACAGAGATATCATTGTTTAGAGATATTCAAATATTCTTATTGACAGAAATATTATTTATATCCTAGTTGATCACAGAATTGTGAACGCTGTTAGTATTTTCAATTTCTTAAACTACTAAAGACTTGATATAGGTCATAAAATACAACAATTTTAAACTTACTGGAAGAGCATTCCCTATTACTTCTTCAAAATTAAAATCCGCTTTGAACGGACCTGCACCTTAAGATACTTCTAGAATACTACAACGGGTAGAATGCCTTGCGTGTTTCGGTGAGCCAAAGAGTCAAACTATAGGTTTAACTAAATTAGTTGAGTCTTTAGTTAGGAACCAGACTAAGACAGGCTCCCAAAAGAGTGTAGTAACTCTTTCGATACTTAGAAAGGCAGAGATCATAGGGGTCGGCATGACATTCTAAGACACACTACTGCGATGTGGCAGGCAACGGGAAACCACGACATTTCCTCCTAAGCACACAGCGTACTAAAATTGCTTTAAAAATGATGGCATTCTCTGAGGTAAAAGACTCCGGAGTTAAAATAGTCTTACACTAAGATGTGTGGTAAGGGACTACTTCGAAGTATGTGATTGGCAAGTTCAAAAGAAGAGCCAGGAGCATTTTGTGATTTGGGGCGTGGAATGTCAAAAGCAAGTAGGTAAGCTAGGAAATTTGAAAATAGAAATGGATAGGTTAGCATTAGACATAGTACGGATTAGTGAATTTTGGTGGCCAGAGGCGGAGGATTTTTTAGAGCGGAGACTTTAAGGTAATTCATACCGGATCAGAGGAGGGAAATTTGAATAAGGGGATAGTTGTGCCGAAAGGGTTAGGCCACTGTGCAGAAAACTGCTCACAAAATACCGAAAAACTACTCATGGTTAGATTAAAATAAACCTGTAAATGCGACAATAATAAAAGTATACATGCCCACATCTAGCTACAGTGAGAAGGAGGTAGAAGCGATCTAGAAAGATATCCAACGACATGAAAATTTAATAATTACTGGAGATTTTTATGCAGTGATAAGCCAGGGTAGGGAATGAGCGGTAGTAGGTTTATATGTTTTAGGCACGAGAAAGAACAGGGTCAATTGGCTTGCAGAATTTTTAAGACCAAAACAGTTCAAAGGTCACAAACACATTATTTCAACGTCACATGCTAGAAGACAATGCACGTGCAAGATGTCAAGAGAGATCACATAGATTACATTCTTGTTCGAGAACAGTTTGAAAATCAAATAATAGGCTGTACAAGCTAAGCAGAAGCAAATATAGACGCTGAATAAAGGCAGATTGACTTTGAGAAACTAAAAGATAAAAGATTTGAGAAAAAGTCAAACGAACTGCTGAAAGATATCGGAAAAATTTCATATATTACGAAAATAGAAGCAGAATGAAATAACAATAAATCCACCTTAGATATGGCGGCCAGAAATATTCTTGAATATAAACATAAAGAAAATAAGAAACAATTGGTAACAAAGGATATTCTGAATTTAATAGAAGAAAGTCGGAAATACAAAAACAGATCAGACGAAGAAGGAAAACTGAGATACAAAGCCCCAAAAAAAAGGGAAATTATTGGGAAATAAAGGTAAGCTAAAGAAAATCAATTGATGAAAAGTACAAAGAGGTACAAACAAAGATGGAAACAAGAAAAACAGACCAAGCATTCAAACTAATTAGAATAAATTTTAGGGATATAGAACCATATAGCAAAAATACAAAGATCGTGATAAGAGATACCATAATAGGAAATGTAGATAAAGTTGTTAGATATCAAGAAGGTATAAGGAATTTATATCCAGGACAGAAACTGGAAGCATTAGAACAGGAACCAGAAACTGAAAAGTATCACCAAGGTATTCTATACTTAAGATTAGTTTGAATTAGCATTAACGAGAGTAGATAACTTGCACGTAGAAACTCTAAAAGCCGCCGCTGAACAAGCAGTAACAGAACATTTTTTTCAACTGTTGTAACGAATACGATTACACTCTTCATTAATATACGCTTTTGTTATAATTATTTATTTAACAAAGATCTTTTACTGTATAGAATACACCAATTTCTATTTCGATAATATAATATCTATGTTTATGAACTTGAAGTAGAACCACGGTTCCCTTCTTATTCACGTATGTGTTGATGCAAAAATTCGATCCTCTGCGCGTGCTCGAGTAATGAGTTGCTTTGATGCTAGAGTTCTCCATTAAACTTACGGATGTGATCGCATAAACAGGTTTGTGGCGTCGGCCAGCAGGTTTTTTGCAAACATGCAGTCCAAGGCAGGTGGCATGGTCCCAGAGAATACCATTAGTATCGATCCATAGTTTAATCGACCTATAAGACGAATTATGTGGTTTTAGAGTAAACATCATCACGGTAGGTGAATAGTTTCACATTCTTAGTCCAGACTTCGCAGAGTTAACATCGTGCTGCTCTGCGAATCAGACAACTACAGTTTTCAAGTAAAAAGTGCTTCGAAATTTAACATTAAACTGCTTCGAATCCAAGCGACAACCCAAGGTGTACACTGGTGTGTACGCCTATAATATGGAACCGCCATCACCGACGTCAACAGCCCTCTTAAGGGCTAACAACAACAGCATCACGATCACCAACACAACTAAAGACATCAAACAACAACGAACACGAGCAACGATACAGATTTTTGATCAAGAAGACATGGAGACGCAATCAACGAAAACAGCCCGACCAACATCAGAACCAGAAATGGAAGAAACTGTAATCAAACGACAACGGACGACACCAACAACACAAAACGCACAACCTACAACAAGCTATGCCGCTGCTGCGACAACTACAAGACCATCGACGTCTGCAGGACCATCCACCACGAAAACAGCAACCACAGGTAACGTACCACCACAAACAAACACTGAACGTATACCACCGATATTTATCGACACATTCCCAAGTTTTATTACACACGCTAAAAACATAAACGAACTGACGAAAAAGAAAACAGACATCAGAGCATACGAACTAGGCGCACGTATTTACCCTACAGACACCAACGAATACAGACTAATACAAGAATATCTAAAGACACACAAGATTGAATACTTTACTTACACGTTAAAATCAGAACGAGAACTGAAAGTAGTAATCAAAGGACTTGCCAACTACATTACAGACAATGACTTAAAGGACGAACTCACAGACAGAGGCTACCCCGTAACTTACGTGACACAACTACAATCTAAAGACAAAACGTACTGCAACACATTCTTCGTCACGCTTAAAAATCAAGAAATTTCACGATCGATATACGACATAGACAATATACTATACTGCTCACGGATAAAGGTGACAGCATACGAAACACCACAAACAATTGCACAGTGTTATTCCTGCCAACGTTTTGGACACTCAAGCCTGAACTGTGGCTACACGCCACGGTGTGTTAAATGTGGCAGGTCGCACAGACCATCAGACTGTAGAAAAAGACCTGAGGACGCCCCACATTGCGCGAACTGCAACGGACAACACCCCGCAAACTACCGTAACTGTACAGCTTACAAAGACGCACTACGTAAAAAGAACATGACAGCACCGACGCCATCAGCACCTAAACTAAAAATACCTACAACCACTGACTCAGACACTGACGCACAAGAAGGGTGGACAAAAACAAAACAAGGACGACACACCCAACCCCAACCTACAACTACAACATCTATTCCCGAAACTCAAAATAAACCTGAACCAGAACCCGAACTTCCTATAAAAACCCCATTCAATCCACCCACTTCAAGATTCTTTAAAACACAGACATCTTCGGACGACAGTAGCTCAGAAGACGAACACACCACAAAAAAGAAGACAAGAAGGACGAGACACAAAAAACACAACAAACAGCACAAACAAGACTTTCTTAAAACACAACCCACAGAAACCGCACCAGAAACAACTACACAAAACACCACCTCACGTAAACACAAGAACAAAAGACCAACTACAACACCTACACCAAACATATTAACACAAAGCATCTCTACACCCACACCAACTACATCTACACACACAGAAAACACAACACCATCACTCAGCAAAATTCTACCCAAAATACTACACTGGCTACCGCGACTAATCTCAGCCTACCAGGCTGGAGAACCTATACTCACACTCTGCCTCACCGCCATCACAGACATTCTATCATAAAACGATGCCTAATACAACTAACACAAGACGCGACATCACAATCCTCTCCTGGAACGCAAACGGTGTCACGAACAAAATGACAGAACTTAGGCACTTCTTACGACATCACGACATAGACATTGCGCTCCTAGGAGAGACAAAACTAACAACACACAAACGACTAAACGTTTCAGGATACCAGACATACAGGACTGACCGTCAACTACTACCAGGACAAATCGCCCACGGAGGAGTCGCCACACTAGTACATAAACGTATCATACACAAAGCACTCGACACACTACATACAAACATGGACGCAAACGGAATACAAATCAAAACAGACAACACACTACTGAACATCTACTCCATTTACAATAGCCCCTCCAGAGGACCACTAGACGCACATGACATCGACATCCTACTAAACGGAAACACACCCACACTAATATCAGGCGACTTCAACGCAAAACACGAAACTTGGGGCTCGACTACACGCAACCAAAACGGACAAATACTACACGATCACGCAACTAACAACAATTACGAAGTAATTGGACCAGACGAACCTACACGCATCCCGCCCAACCCCGACCACCCTCCAGAAATCCTAGACATTTCCATCATCAAAAACATTCCTTACCCTGTATCCAGTGAGGTTATCCAGGACCTTAGTTCCGATCACCTCCCTATCCTAATCACACTAAACACAAACACCCACAGAACAAACAGACGCACAACAAAAACATACTCTGACAAAAACAAATTTAACGAATACCTACAAAGACGAACACCCACAGACAGACGCCCCATACAGACGACTGACGACATAGAGACAGCAGTCACTGAGATTACGACAATCATACAGGACGCCAAAAAATACAGCACCATAACAAAACACATCAAACAAGACATCAAACAACTACCCACACACGTACAAGACGCAATACGAGAGAAACGACGCCTCGTAAAACGCTACCAACTGACAAGAGACCCCACAGTAAAGACACAACTTAACACACAACAGAGACTTGTAAAACAGATACTTGACCAACACTACACAGACGCATGGACGTCACACGTACAACAAACACTCGACAAACACGGAAATTTGTACAAACTAAACAAAGCACTCAAAACACGAAACAAACCCACCATCACACCCCTACACAACACTCATGGCATCCTTCTGTACGGCTCCCAGGAACGTGCAGAGGAATTCACGCACACTACAAGACACTTTTACACCCAACCCAATAATCAACCACAAATTCACAAAGATAATCGAACAAACAGTCAAACACATACTACAACACACACAAACCACAAACACACCCAACACAATACCAATTTTTACAAACAAAGAGTACCACGACAATACTAGCACAAAACAAAAACAAAGCACCTGGACCAGACAACATAACAAACGCCGACTTACAAAACATCACAGGTCGACACTAAACTACATCACCGACATATACAATGCAATCACAAGATAACTACACTACCCACACAGTGAAACTTACTACAGTAGTAATGATTCCTAAACACAAGACACGAACCGACCCACACAATTACCGCCCAATCTCACTACTGAACACCATGGCCAAAGTTTTCGACAGACTACTGCTCACCTACAACAACACCTACACGTCCGAAACGAACAATTTGGTTTCAGACAAAACCCACAGCACACAACAAATCATTAAAGTCATTGACACAATTGCCGAACACTACAACAAAGCATACACCACGAGCAGTAGCCATAGACATTAAAACGCATTTGACAAGGTATGGCACGACGGCTTACTATACAAACTAGCAATACAACACCAAATTCAATACACTACTTGAAACTGTTGCACAACTACCTGAACGGAAGACAACTCCAAGTAAGAGAAGACACCACCTCATCCATCACTGACATCACAGCCGGAGTTCCGCAAGGAGGTTGTCTCCGCGGAGCTCTTTAACCACACTCGACATACCCTGCAGACCACGAACAACATGTACACTATACGCTGACGATACACTGTACATGACTCACGCCCAACAACAAACAGCGGCCACCAAAAGACTGCAACACAACTCGACGAACTGCCAGACTGGTTTGACAAATGGAGAATGGCACTGAACGAGACGAAAACTGAAGCAATCCTTTTCTCCAGACATCAACCCAAACCCCACAACTCACTTACACTAAGACACCACAAACTAGACTGAAACAGACAATTAAGTATTTAGGAGTTCACATAGACACACAACTACTTTTAACCAACACCTCACACACACACTAAACAAAGCCAGACAAATCAAGGGACTCCTACACCCAGTACTACACATCACAGCAAAATTCCGCTTAAACACGACTCACCATATACAAGCAGTACATACGCCCAATAATAACATACGCCTCGAAGCATGGTAACTTACCTCAGCCAAACTAACATCAACGAACAGAATCACTACAAAACATCACACTCAGACTCATAACAGGAGCTCCTTGGTTCATACGAAACGAAAACATAAGACACGACCTCCACATGAACACACTTACACACTACATTAAAACACTAGCAACCAACACATACGAAAAACTTGAAACCTCAATACTACCGTCACACAGGGGCATAGCTTCGACACAAGGCACAAGACAAGCATGCAAGAAACGACCACGACGCATCCTAGAAGATGATTGAGAAGTAGAAACAAGAAGAAACATCATCAAACAGAAGAAGAAACAACCATAAATTTATAAAAAAAAAAAAAGCATATATGTACACTTGCACATTCTCTTTATTTTCAGTATATGTCTAAACCATATTTAAACTTTTTTAAACCAATTAAACCATTAGAGTAAAATCAATAATCGTCTTTCATAATCATTTTATTCCATACTTCTCATAGCTTGTAATATACTCACACAAAAACAACACAAACACAAAACACACCACACATACCCACACATAAAAATATATATATATATATATATATATATATATATATATACCAATACCAACAATAATAATCACATTCAACCATACATAATAACCCATCACAAACAAATATAACATAAAACACGAACACAACACAATCATCAGTAAAAACTTACAGTTCACACTGATCATCGACGACTCTGAGAGAGTCGCACCAGACAAGAAGCGCGCATAGTTTCAATTCTGCATTTAAATTATTTCCTCGATTTTTTTTAGCGCAAGTTTTATTTAGTTAAGTAATATATAAAGTATTTTTAATTATGGAATATAGCACAGTCTAACTGTTATGGAACATTGAAACGCAAGTCTTTTTTTGTTATGCAGTATTGAATGTTCAAATTGTCGAGTGTTGCATATCCTATGGAGTATTGTGGAATTTTCGGTTAATGTTTTTTTATGAATGGAAGTCAAGCTGCAATGCCAAGCACGTACAAAGCTCGCACACCTGTAGTTGTTTTTGTAATTGCACACGAAGGTTAACGAACGATGGTATAAGATTTAAATCCCGATAAATTGGTTAGTAAGTACTACTGAAATCATTCAGATGTCTGGAGGATTGTTTGGGGTGAGTGCTTTCCAATTCTATTCTTGTTTCACCTATTGATGATGAAAATTAAAATAAAGCATTGCTTAATTCTTTCAAAATTGACACAATTTTCCATTGGCACATGTAGAAGGTCCAATATTTCCGTCAATGTAATGAAATTCGTCTTTGTTTCTTATGTTTGGAACTGTGTATATTTTTTGAATGATGCCTTGGATATCTTTTTTTAATAAAATTCATAAAAACAATCTTGAAGTCGCATTCCTTGAGCAAACTTATTTTCTCATTTTTGTGGTAATATTCTTAAGCACAGCAATAAATTCAATTATATACAGTGTGACCTACACACGATAAAAACGACATCTCTAAACAATAGGATGTTTACTTCACAGAAGTTGTTAGTCTGATGACCATGGGTGAATGAATAACTAAAATCCATGTACCAATTCTCTTTTCTGGCTCACTAATTTTTCAAGTGAGCAATTCGTTGTGGATATCTTCTATGCACTTCTATTTTCGAAGTAGTATTCATTTCTTCATCACAGCGCAATCGATTTACAGTTTTTGTTTAATATCCACTTGCAGAATCTATTTCTGTTGCGATAGAGAAAAGGAAGTAGTTTTCTGGATATCTCCGGCTTTAAAAATATCTCTAAATGTATTGTTTAGAATCCTGTGATCATTTGCGTCTATACTGTGTTTTTTTCTCGTATAGCCAATGCCAAACTGCTTGCAAAATATCAAATTGCTATAAAAATGTGTTTGACTCATGAAAAACACGTTCAATTGCGGCATCACAAGGTGTCCCACAAAGGGGTTTACACGGTTTGAACTTTAAAACTCAAACAATGATATTAAAAATATGACTTCTTTGTCACAAAGATGTTAAAAACGTGACTGATGATGTTCTAATGTTGAAAATGTTCAAAATGTTTTCCATTGGCAAAAATACATGATCTGGAACGCCGTGGAAAAGATCAACGAATATGTGTTATTGTTTCCAACAAGATGGATTAGCACGCTATCACAATCTCTTTTTGATGGATTCCAGTGTACTTACTGTTTTTAAGTAGATAGTGGTCTTCAGAATTCTCACAGAAGAAGGTCTAGCAAGATTTTCTCTTACACAGTACACACAGTTGTGACGATTGGCGGTTCCGTTCAATTTAGAAGTCTCTCAAATCATTCAACTGTTTATTTTTGTATGTCCATTCAAAAACTGGAGGCGTTTATTCAGATTGTCCTCATTTAGTGTGTGAGGCAACTTGGGGTGTAGGGTTTCCACTTTGCTTGCTTTAAAATTTAGCAGACCCTTGATTGATTAACATGTCACATCGTTGCTGTTCTTGCAAAATGCCGTATCTGAAAAATTGTATTTTGATTTTATTTCACCATATGCAACTATTCAGTTAAACACACATTGTGTCAAAATGTCGTATGTTTTTGGCCAATGGAACAAGAGCTGTACATCGTAGCAAAGTGTCATATGTTTTAAGATCAGTCAGCTGTAATTGCAAGTTGTCGTATGTTCCGGCCTGTCATGTTGGTCTTTTGTGCAATCAACAATTTGATTTTGAAATACTGTTTTTAAATGTTTAAGGTATGTACTAATGCGATATTGTTCTTTTATAAACTTCTAATAACAATACCACATTGCCTTGTAACAGAACACAGTAATTCGTGAAAATTGGGCTGTTTGTTAAAAATTGTTTTAAGTTAAAACTTATATTAATGATTTGGTTTGAACAGGAATTCCCATAAGCCCTTAAACACGGATGTTTCAAATATATACAATGCTATAATTGTATAAAGGTACAATCTTAATTAAACACCGTTTTGGTCTGTTTAATCTTAGAACTGCAAAATGTTTTAAGATTTTTTAGTCCAAACCTTCCATTAAATTTGTAGATAAGACATTTTGCAAATACTAAATTAATTCCTTTTTTAAGTAATTACCTTTCAACAGTGTCATTTATTAACGCTGTATTAAATTGTTTTCTATTATTGTGGTGTTCATTAATTCTTACTCTATAGTAGACCAAATAAATTTAATACATAGACCTAGGCCTGACAATTTGTAGCTGGATTCTGAGTGTACTCTTTTAACGTTCATAAAGTAAAATAATTGTACCATTGTTAGGTTTAATTAGGTTGAAGGGTTATCTCACTAGTTATAATAGAATAATTTTAAAAAGATCATGAAATAGTTCGATAAATCTACTGAGAGCGATTATTGAACTGCAACACAGCAACTATAAACCGTTTCGGCCGTGACTTTGAGTACTGATTGACATTCTCTGTTGGTATAATTTGAGTTTTCCTCAGCTTACATAACAATATTAATTATCCCGGTAACTAATAATTAAGCCTATGCTAGTTAGTTTGTTACTATTGTTCCAGAACAAAAATGGCATTCCCAGGCAAGCTTTTAGTTGAGTTGGCGTTGGCGCGAAGACAGATCTCGCCAAGATCTGAACAAATCCAGGTCCGTTAGTTTGGTAATGTCTTAGAGAATATTGTACAAACAAATGAAAATAGTCACCGTAAGCCTACAGATACTTGTAAATACTATAAATATAAGTAGTTCGATAGAAATGCTAAGTGATGAAACTAATAAAAATATGCCTATTATAGAAAAAGAGACCCTTCGTTCATCTCATCAAACTGTAAACTATAAAGACTTATCAGACAGTGATACCCCTTAATTTTCTTAATCAGATGGCACTGATTGCTATAATCCTACCAAACAATGATGAGAAACCAAAAAGGAGAAAGAAGAAGAATAATGACAGAAGTGAGGAAACTAACTCTAATGAAGAGAATAGAAAAGCTGATGTTGACGAGCCTACAAAAATAGTAATCAGAGGGATACTATTGAAGATCCCGGACCAGCAGAAAAAGAAAATGAAAGAGTTAATGTTGAAGACAGAGAAGCCGAAGGAAACAAAAGTGGAGATCATGAACTAGAAGTTAGAGCAACTGTGGAGAAACGAAGAAGAAATCGTAAACGGTTATCTAATCCAAAAAAATTGGGAGAAACAAGTCAACAAAGATAAGAGGATGCGAGGAGAAAAGTACAAGGGATTAAAAGAAAATAACGGGATGTATACTTAAAGTGTTGACAGAGTAGATAGAAAATTGAAATTTTGCAGTACATGCAAATGGAGTAACAAAAATACCAATTCTATATCATGTGCCAGTCTGTAGGAGGAAGATAGGGAGAAAATTTTCAAATACTTCTGGGAAGTTTTACATGAGAGGTCAAGTAGAAAAGCACATGTAAGCTCTTTAGTAGAAAGAAAACAGATTGTGAAAAGATGTACAACTTTCATTTTGACTGAAACTAAAAGAAATAAATCATACAAATGTTATTTGATAAAGGACAATACCCGTATTAATGTGTGCAAGAAAATGTTTTTAAACACGCTTGGGTTAGGTGAAAGAAGTGTTAGGTCATGGCTGCAAAATTTTCATTTGAATTTGACATTGCTTTGGCAGATGAGAATGTGGAAGGTGACCTTCGGTTAGAAGTGAATGTCACTGTTACTTCTGCATCTATCAAAAGAAAGCGACCTTTAGAAGACGTGAAGTCTCGATCTGTTGAAAAATTCTTTAATCAAATACCAAGAACGGGGTCCTATTACTGTAGATCTAATAGCCAAAAATTGTATCTCGAACTAGTATGGGATACAAATGCGGCTCGTTTTAAAGAGTACAAGCAAAACTTTACTGATGGCAATTGCCCAAGTGCAAGTTGGTTAGTATTCCCTAGGGTTATATACAAACTAAACATTGATCTCTACCATCCCAAAAAAGATCAGTGTGAAACGTGTGTTTAACATAGGGAAAGTACTGTATCTGATGAAGTGCTTAAAATACATTTAAATAAATTCACAACAAAACATAAAATTTACAACTATACAATCTATAACATGGAAAATGCGGATGTAAAATGCTTTTTGTAGCATGAGGCCAGGGGCAGTCTGAAGAGTGAAGTGTTTGCTTTCATACTTTAAACATTTTTAAAAAAGGAAATTGAGAAAATAAATTTTCTGAAATTATAGTGTGGTCTGATGAATGTACCTATCGGAATAGGTGCGAAAAAGTTTCCAATGCGTTTTTCTACCCTTTAAACATTACTGAAGTCACAATTACTCAAAAGTATTTGGAGGTGGGCCATACGCAGATGAAGGTGAATTCAGTCCACAGCAAAATTAAAAATAAAACCAAAGGAAAGGATTTTTACACACCTTATGACTATGTAGAAGCAATGCGGGAAGCAAGAAATAAGCCAATGCCATTTAACGTACAGTTGTTGAATTACACCGACCTTTTAAACTTTTCATGCGGTTACTACAGTAGTGTACGGCCCGGTTTGAAAAAAGACGATCCTTTGTCACCGATGTATGTGCATTTAAATACTTTCAAAGACGTATTTATTAAAACTCAAGCTAGAAAATGAGTGGAAAGAACTTTCAAGACGTCCAAAACAACTGGTGTCTACCAAGAAGTACCTGCGCTGTAGAAGTCACCCATCAAAAGCACTCAAAAGAAGTTTGAAAATTTACAATCTTTGAAAAAGGTCATACCCGCGGACTATCAGCATTTTATAACTCTCTTCCCCATGAATGCGATGATGTTACAACCAACTACTGCAAGCACGTTGTATCACTGGCGCCGTAGGCTCAATTGTTTTTTAATTGATTGTACAACTCAAGCTCTAATTTCTTTTAATGCTCTTAAAAGTTTAAATACAATATTATAATTATCATAGACAAAGTTTGTTTCTATCGTTAAATATGATTATACATGTTGTATAACTAGTAGCTATAATAAGAATGTCGATAGTTGAGAATTAGTAACTAGCGTACGTGATACTAAACAACTATTCAAATTCACCACATCCTTCCCTCCTAGATGTTGAAGATACATAGTCATCCTAGTGCCGGGGAGACCGTCTCAACTTAGTGCTTCTTTTGGCAATGACGACGACCTACTCAAACCCATATCATTAACCGGCGTAGACACAGTTTGAGGAACCTCATCCAATTCTTCTATTTTTTTTCGTGTCAGCCCAGTGACTATCACCTTGAGGATCTGGAATTTCTGTCTACCCAGCGGGATCTAATTGATCAGATTTAGAGACTTTCCATCCGAAAGCCGAACATGAGCATACTCTGCATTGCCGTGAAGAAACATAACCTCATCAACCAACGGCTCATATTGAGACTGCCGGTAAGTAACCAAGTAGGAGCAGAGACACCTGTTCCCGAACGCCGATGATAGTTGAACATCCGTTTGTGTAGGGTAGCATTAGTGGCTGTGCAAAGCAAAGAGCGCACACTGTGCAAGGCATCTAGTAGGACAGATTGTCAGTGATTAATTTTAAGATTCTCTGATTTTAGGCTAATTCGACCGTCTTCCATAAGATACCGTTATACCTCTCAACCTGTCTGTTTCTCCTAGGGTTATATCCGGTAGTTCTGCTAGTAGCAATTTCGATACTATTCAAGAAATCTTTTAGTTCTCTGGACATAAACAAAGCACCCCTGTCTGAATGGATATATGCAGGAGTACCAAACATAGAGAAAGTTTGTTCAAGACATGGCACTATAGTCGCTGTCGACATGTCCGTACAGGAAAAAGCAATAGGAGATCGTGAGTATCCGTCCACAAAAACAAGAAGACATTTATTTTGATTAACAGACGGGAGAGGCCCCTTTGAAATCAATGCTTAGTCTCTCGAACGCGACAGTGATTTTGATTAAAACACCTTGATGCTGATGCAATCTAGGTTTAACGGCAGCACATACGTTGCAAAAAAGCGGTAACCCGACAAACTTTTTCTATAGAAATTGGGAGGTTCTTACTACGCATCCAGTGATACATGCGAGTCACTCCAGGGTGACACAATGATTTATGAAATTCGTTTAGTTTTCCCACAGGATTTGCGATGGCCGAACATATCCTAGAGAGGGCCTCCGCGGCCCCGTTGTGTTTTCATATCCCGACACGGCCGACTGCTTGAAAAATGACAGGTGAGCATTTTTCATAAAAATTACGCCCTCGTTCGGATGAGAGGTTAAATGGAGGTCCCGTGTGTGATTGTTGTCACGCACGTTAAAGATCCCTACCTTGCCTGAAACGGCAAGGGTTCGGCAAAATTCTAAATTTCCAAGCAACAAAAAACTCGCCTCCTAGCCAATGTAGTACCAACTGGTGGAGCATTGGAAATATAAATGCACGGCCCCGTTGTGTTGGCGTCGCCGTGGATCAATGTAGTAAGCGTAAGACTACGGATCCCAAGGTCCTGGGTTCAAATCCCGACACGGTCGACTGCTTAAAAAATGGCAGGTGAGCATTTTCCACAAAAATTACGCTTTTGTTCGGATGAGAGGTTAAATATAGGTCTCATGTGTGAGTGTTGTCACGCACGTTAAAGATCCCTACCTTGCCTGGAACGGCAAGGGTTCGGCTAAATTCTAAATTTCCAGGCAACAAAAAACTCGCCTCCTGGCCAATGTAGTACTTTTGGGTGGAGCATTGGAAATGTAAATAAACGGTCCCGTGTGTGTTCCTGGTCTGTAAACAATATCATAACTAAAGCAAGCTAACTCCAATCGCCATCGTGTTATTTTTTCATTTTTCACTTTACCATGGCGAGTACTGCCGAACATAAAAGCTACAGATTGCTGATCCGTTATCAACTTAAAATGGTTGCCTATAAGATAGTGTCTCCATTTACGAAGAGCTTCTACTATAGCTTGAGCTTCTTTTTTGACCAATGAGTGTTTCAGTTCAGAACTATTTAAAGTTCTTAAAAAAAAGACACAGTTCGTTCGGATTGCGATTATATTGCAGCTATAGCATTTTTAGAAACATCCGTTTCGACAGTAAAGGGGGTATTATGATCAATACAATTGACAACTGATTTTTCTAATTCAAGTTTTAATTCTTCAAAAACTTCTTTTCGGATAAGGAGAATTTTTGTGAACAATAGAAGCAATTTTGGTTGAAAAATTTTGGATGTACGATGAATAATGTGTGTACATACCTAACGCTCTTCTCAAAGAGGCTGTGTTTAGGTAGGGTGAGATTCTTCAGCGATTCCAGACGACTCGGATTGAGTCAATTGGTCCCATTCGATATTAGGTAGCCTAGTTACTTGATTGACTTAAGTGAAAACGACAATTTTTCAAAATTAATTGTTAGGTTATACTTTCGCGCTGTTTCAATAAACTTCTGAAGATTCTCGACATGTTTCTGTTGACGTTTCCCGCAGATACTCACATTGTCTAAGTACGCATATGTATCTACTAAACGTTCGACTTTGATTATCTCTTTAATGACCTTTTGAAATGCAGCGACCCCGTTGGTGACCTCAAACGGAATGCGCTTAAAGTAATAAAGCTGACCGCATGCTTCAAATGCCGTATACATTTTACCCTCTTCTCTAATAGTAATTTGATGGTATGCACTTCGTAAGTCAATAGTACTAAAAACATTGTAGTTCGCAACCTTATTAACTGCATCTTCAATTCTCGGCAAAGAAGACGCATCTAACAAAGTAAATCTATTGATAGTTCTTGAATAGTCAATACCCATGCGTTTTTTTTGTGATTTTAATTTGAAACTAAAACTTGAGCTCTCCATAGAGAGTTGCTAGGTTCGATTACATCATCTTTCAGTAACTTCGCTATTTCACTTTCGATAAACTTGTAGTTATCTACAGAGTGGCGCTTCGACTTAACTGCAATACTTTATTTTCAGCCTTTAGGTTAGCAAACAAAGAAGCTGGCGGGACACTAGCAGCAGCTACACTACATACAACTAATGGAGCTCTTTCATCTCCAAACAGTAATTGAACACTTGTGTGTAGCTTTAAAATGTCGTGACCCACTATAACATCAGAGCATAAATCTGGTAAAATAGCCAGTTTTACTTCATTATATACGTAATCAAAAAGATAATGTTTACTTTACACTGCCCATCAATTTTCGAAATCATAGTAGTCGAAGCCACGGAGACAGACCCAGAGCAGGGTAAGACTTTTAAAATCAACTCAGTGGCATTTTTCTTTTTTATAAAACTCAGAGAACTTCCAGTGTCAATTAAAGCGAACACAGGGTACCCCTGAATAGTGGCAGGAACGGTACTTTTAGGTAATCCATTTATAGAAGCCGAAAATTCCATTTCATTACTTTCGTCTTGTAAACTGTTTGCAGTAGCTTTACGTGTTTTAGCAGATCGGCACATTTTAGTAAAGTGTCCTGGTAGGCCACAAAATTTGCAAGTAGGACCACTTGTCATTAGGGTCGGTTAAAGTCGTACTGGGATTATTTTTGAATAGCGGTTTGTTACGATTGATTTTAGGTGGAACAGCGTTTTTGAGGATCGGCGAGTAAAAACTTTGGGCTTGTTCCTGTGCAAGTTCAAGAGAGTGAGTCAACTCATAAGCATTCTCTAAAGTTAGTGAAACTATTTCCAAAAGACGTTGGCCAATTCTAGAAGACTGTAGCCCACTAACAAAGGCATCCCTCACATAATCATCTCTGTTCTTCTGAGCAGTGATAGTTTTAAAGGGATAGTCTTTGCTTGAGAGTTTTAAGGCTTGTAGGTACTGGTCAAGAGTTTCATTCGACATTTGCTTACGTGTAGATAATAAGTGCCTTGCAAAAATCTCATTAACCGGTTTGAAATAAATGCTTTTGAGTACAATTATAGCATCGTTGTAAGTTCCACAGTTACTTATATAGTCATAAATATGCGGAGACACACAGTTTACCAATATCTTCAATTTTTAATTATCTGTAGGTTGTGGGTTATGTGGGGAAATGACATTCTTGAATGTTCTGCTCCAATGAGTCCATTCTCTGGAAGCAGTACTAATCTTAGGATCAGTGTTAAATCTTTCGCGTTTTAAAACTCGATCCATTTTGATAGGATTCTAGTTTAATAAATTGTTGTATAACTTATAAACACCTTTGGAAAGGTTTTATTAAACTAGAATAACACAGAGCATGACAGTCATAATAAGAATGTCAATAGTTGACAATTACTAACTAGTCTACGTGATACTGAACAACTATTCAAATTCACCACAATACATAAAACCATTGTCTGCTTTTGTTGGAACCCTTAAAAGTTTACATTTAGCGTCCAAAATGTAATAAGGTATAATTACAAAATGGCTTAAGATAAACTTTTGGGGCTCAACATCTAAATCGTAATGAAAAATGTCGTATGTTTCAATGCGAAATGTCTGTGAATAATTATAAATGCAAAAAGTCTTATGTTAAGCTAACTTTTTATAAACCTGTAATAATTATTTATCTGTCGTAAAGTATCTATTATGAATATAAATATTCTGGTGCTTTCAGGCTGCAGGTATTAAGTTTTTTTAAAGTTTACTAATTTACATAAGCCATTTTGCACGAACAGCAACGATATGGACTTTTTCATGTGAACGTTGTACCACTACCTCGATCTCTCTTTCGTTCGATACTAATTTCTTCCTGCATACTGTCTCTTCTTCACATCACACATAATTCCTTCCCCCTAGTATCTGTCGTGTCTTTCGTAATTATTGCCTGCCGTCGTCTGTGCTCTTCTTTCATGTTCCCACATTGCCAAAATATTTCAGAGTCCTTTTCCGATGCTGAAAGTTAAGATTTCGAACCACCTTATCGATTACTTCTCGCCATTGGCAACGTACCTGAAAATAAAATAAAAATAAATAAATGGCAACAAGCGCTAATCATATACAGATAAAAATGTTCCATCAGGTTATCTGAATATTTTCTCTGTCATTAACATTCAGTATAAACTCTTTGTGGAACATTCTGTATTAATAGAACAAATTAAAATCCAAACATGTTGACAATATGTATGATGTTAATTAGTTTTTTAATCATTGTGTTGGTTATTGAACGAGAGAAAGATTTACTGTTTTATTTTTTAATAAACAAGGGAATATGTCAAGGCATCTTGAGAGTACAATGAGCAATAAACTGAAATTCAGATACTCGATTTCATTACAAAACCCATGGAGTTTCTTTGCATTCTTTTATATGTCCCATAAATCAAAGTAAATTTGCCATTTGTTGTTACATTAATCAGTGAAACAAAACATTTCATTATAAGAGAACAATTTCAGTGATGCTTTTTCAAAACTCCTGCTGAAGCTGTTTATCGATATCGTTCGGTTTGTTGCGCAATACGCAATGCTACAAATTATTACCGGCTCGACTCGTCTTTCATTCGCCTTTCGTTTCGCATCACAGTTAATGAATGAATGCTTGAAGAATATTTCTAATATACCATTATTCTCCAAAGTAGTATCTTGTTCAGCTTTTGTGTTCTGTTCGCATTTTAAACACGAATAACTAAAACACGCTGAACAAGTTCGTCGTCTATATTTCGGTTCAGTTCACTTCAGAAACTTTTCGCAATTGTCGAAACTTCAGAGTTCATTTTACCTTACTCTAAGAAAATGTCAAGTCTACTGAAGTGTTTCTCCTAAAAGACAGGCTGTTCTAGACTGTAGCTTAATTACATTGATGTTTTAATATATTTTGTCTCTAAAAACCTATTATTATGTACATTACCTAAAATATTCAACGCTGTTCGAACTACAGATTTAGAACATAATCAAGCTGCAATAAAATAAATTTAAGCTAAAGAATAATTTATTATGCTTGTATTTAGATATAATGTGGTTAATCAAAATACATTCCTCAGATAATGACTTCCACCAAATCACTTTGCAGGCAACAAGCTCAAAGTCCCTAGCACTTGTCACGAAAGTTAACTCATCTTACTTACCGAACGACTGACCACTTTTCAAAACAATTTTTGAGACATACTTGTGCCTAATTAAACTAGCCCTATTTCGAATTATCCTAACCCAAGTATAAACTATAAATATAAGTGACGCAATTAACAGGAATAATGAACCGCCAGACACCCACCCCGACTTTTTTCCATAACTAACACTTACACTTCCGGGATTTTTATCTCAAGAAATAGTATCTTTCTGACTATTGTGCACAACAGTTGTAACATAGCTCTTTTAATAAGTTTGTTTGTGAAAACTTTGTTTCATGCAATACTTTACATCTGTACCAAAATGTACCTTCCCCTAGACGTTTCCGGAGCAAGGAAATAAATGGCATTGGTTTTAGGCAATTCCTAATAAGGCATTAACCTTGTGTTCTTTCACCTCCTCTACGTAGATCAACGTCAAATAAACGTTGTTCCTCCGATACGATGCTTCGCGTGACTTTAAACTTCTCATCGGTTCCGTGAATCAGACATGTTCGCGTATGAATGTTGATTTCAAGGTCCCAGGTTTGATTCCCGACCTGGAGCGCATACAAAATGTTGGGCGAGCATTTTTCTAAAAATAGACCCTCGTTCGAATTAAAGATAAAATGTAGGTCCCGTGTCACGCACGTTAAAAATCTCTACTTTGATTAGAATAGCAATGGTACGACAAAATTCAAAACTTCTAAGTAAAAAAAAACTTGCTTCCTGGACCAATGTACTACCAGGCGGCTCCGTGGCTTAGTTGGTTCGTCTGTGATTGCTCAGCCTAAAGTCCTGGAATCGATTACCGACACGGACCGCTTGAAAAAGTTAGGTGAGCGTTCTTCAAAAAAATACGCCCTCATTCGGATGAGAGGTATAACATAGGTCCCGTGTCAGTGTTGCCACGCGTGTTAAAGATTCCTACATTGCGTGCAAGAGCAGGTTTCGGCAAAATCCAAAATTTCCAGATAAAAGAACTCGCTACCTGTTCAATGAAGTACCTTCAGGTGAAGCATTGGAAAATCAAATGTAAGTGCCAATGTAGAACCTTCCGGTGGAGCATTGGAAGATCAAATGTAGGGCGTTAAATCTCTATGGTTCGGCTTGACACAAGTAGTCGGACAAACAGACGATGATGATATGTTACGCTACTGGGATTCAATTGTTGGATTCAATTTACCCGGAAGTTTCAACCTAAGACGAGTCCTTTACTCAGTGACATCGTTTGCTTATTTCCTTCAACGTTTCGACTTTTATGTGCCAAGAACAGAAATACTTGTTAAACAACGTAATTTGTAACGAGAAACGACAATTTATATTTCAAGAAAATTTGATTTCAACCCGTTACCCGCAGCTGTCGCAGTAATTTTCTTTCTGTTCTGAGCGCAATTAATGTGAAACGGGCAGATTATTCAAAAAGTACAATTTATAATCGTTTATGACTGAAAGTTGGTCGGACATACATTGTATGTAGCTTATTGGTAGAGCTTCTGGATAACGCAGCCACGGCGCTTAACCTCTCACCGTCCACCTCTTACTTTCCACTTCTCACTCCACCTCGCATCTCCCTTCACCCCCCACCCCCCTACCACCTATTTTTTACGCCACTGTTTCACTAAGCATTTCATAAATTATATTCTTCCTTAATAAAGGAAATATAATATTTCCAAGTTTAGACAAACGAAACTTTCTTAAAAGAACCATCCAAGACAACCCGTAAAACAACATTTAATATATTCTTTTGCAATTGAAGTTACGACAAAATAATGGCAACCAGTTGAAAGGTTCAATTGTACCTTACAAAATATTTTCGATCGTTTTAGGATTCTTTTGAAATATCCCCACGCTTCCGATTCGCTATTTTGTGTAACTATCATTTAAGGGAAACGCCCCTCATCACGGTATATAATTTAATAAATCGATTTGTTACTGTAAAATTCATCCTAATACAATTGAAACAAGTATTTGTTCAACACTCTGCAGAATGTTATTAGTGTATTTAATTTAAGTCAAAGTCCCTCAATTAATCTCTCTTGTTTCATAAATGTCGCAAATGTACTCGGTTTTTACAATCCTTTTTTTCTGAAAAAATATGTTCGCTTTATTTATGAGTAGTAATAAAGTTTGAATAGCATAAATGTTCTATAAATGTGATTAACAAAGGCAATTGTAATAAAATGTACCGGATTTCGTTATCTATTTATGCATTACAACGATCTTCGAATTTTTATTTTGACATGTGTTACTCAAATATTTGAATTGATTATCGTTCCGTTTCCTAATTTGACTTTCACTTTGATCCTGTTTTCCGTGCTAGCATGTACCTTTTGCGTGGCTGATTCTGTTACTCCAAGAGCAATGCACGCTTGGATAAGCTATATCCCCTGTGCACTGGTAAGTTCTTACGCGCTTATTATTACTAGCGAAATTATCGTTTTAGTCCTTCTACGTAGGCAGTGCTCTATACGTAGACCCAAGTGTCCTTATATGTAGTACAAGAAGTTTTCTCATTTTCGCAGACCCAAATGCTCTATTGCATCGGCCGGTGGAAGACGGGAGGCGGGAGGTGGGAGGTAGAAGTAGGGAGGTGATAGGTGTGAGATGAGTGGCTGGTGTTGGGAAGGGGAGGGGTTGGAGATATGTATGTGGGAAGAGGGAGCTGGAAAGTGGGGGTAGATCACGCGAGCGACGTTTACCAGAAACCCTGCCGATGACCTACTATTGTCTATTCTTAGATAAGGTAAATCATATAATTACAGGTCCGTATTAATTTAAATTAGAAACCTGCGTGATTTTGGAAAAGCCACTATCGGAATTGCTCTTTCTAAATAAATTTCGCCAACAGAACAAGTACATCAATAACATGAATCAAACAGATAACGATCGGGAAAGACTATAGGGAGCAAGATGTTATACAATGCGAAAAGTTCATGTACTACGTTACTTAATTCATCGTCATTATCATCCTTAAGTCTTCAGTCCTGGAACTGGTTAGACGCGTACCTCCAATGTTTCCTATTCTGAGCTAATCTACACATTTCCCTGAAATTCTCACAGTCTGTATCTTTCACTATCTGCGAGCAATAGTCTGCTTTAGGTCTTCTTCTACCTCTCGTTTTTCCTATATCTGCTTGTAATATAGCTCGCACTATTCCCCAAAAATGCATTGAAACGTGCTCTGTTCTTCTGTCTTTTATTTTTCTTTTGTTTTTTATAAATATCTGTATTCTCCTACTATTTCTATAACATCTTTGTTATTAACTTTATTTGTCCATGCTATCATCATTATACATCTGAAGCATAACATTCCAAAAGGCTTCTTCCGTTTCCTGTAACGCTTCTTCTACTGTCCCTATTTTATAGGCGCACAGTGTTTTGCTTTACACATATGCTTCCAACACTTTTGTCGTTGCTCCTAAGTTCGATGTCTTCGAACATAGTAGTTGCTTTTTCTTGATAGATACATTTTGGTTCCCCTTCTATTATTTTGTTAATATATACCATATTTCACCGACATTCAGTGGTATGTACAGAGGTTAAGAAGCCTGCGGCTACCAAAATCCCCCAACACAGACATTCGCCGAATTAATATTTCTCCAGTAAATTCTTTCACACAATTAACATTAGTTGAGAATATTGCAAAACCAACACTTGAAGTTGCTTTTGTTTTTTTGTCATAAGGTTTTCCGTCTTGGTACTTGTTGGACACGTACCTTCATTGATTCCTATTCTGAGCTAACCTACACATTTCCCTGAAATTTCCACAGCCTACATCTTTCATTATTCGTGTGCAATAGTCTAACCTAGGTCTACCTTGCTACGTGCGTAGACGTAGCCGGAAGAAACGTAAATACCAGGCTAACTACCAGACGCGGAGAGTGGGGGGATTCACCTACATACCAAAAAAAAGAACAAAAAAAAAAGCACGTCGCCCACGATTATCTATTAACAATAAGAATAAATAAAAGATTCTGTACAAACAAGCAAAAGAAATAAATTTAGCGTTACTCTTTCAAAGCAAACAATTATGTGATACGAACAACTTAGTTATTTAGATACGAAGTGCACATGTTGTATTTTACACAAAATAAAACTAATCAGTAGAAAATAAACATTTTAGAGCCTTTGTCAAGCGTTTTTAAAATTGAACATTATACCTTTTGTAAAATAAACTAATCAGTAGAAAAGAATTAACGTGTGAAAGCTTTTGTCAAACATTCTTTTAAATTGTACATAATATCGTTTGTAAAATAAATTAATCAGTAGAAAAGACTAAGCGTGTGGGAACTTTTGCCAAACATTTTTAACAATAGTCCCACCGTTTCACGTTTCTTATCACGTAACTACACCAAACGCTGAAAAGAAATATTCTCTTGATATACACAAAAAGAACAAGTTATATACCTGTATGTATCGGGATACTTAACTTGCCCGCCATTGGAAGTGAATCAGCACCGCATCGCCACGCTCGTCGGGATCAATTTACTCTATTACCAAAACGGCACTAGCGATCTACAGGCAACGGCAGTTGATCTGTGGCAAAAACAGTTGGCCTACATAAAAAAGATCCAATTTGGTCTTCAGCTAAGAGCTAAAAATAGAATCTGATTAGGATGGGTAAGCGCGGAAACACTCACCAATACACGCAAGATACCTCCTATTTGTCGAATTAAAAACGTGCATCGCTCTTGAAGTACTGGAACGAGTAATGTAGAAAATATTTCAAGGCTCAAGCTGCAAAATTAAATTAAAAATTGGTTCAAATAACACAAGTTTGAACTGCAATCTTCGCGTTATCAAAGCGCGATTAGCAAACTGGAAAATACGCTATCAAATAATAGTAGGATCCTTCATTTCGACAAATCTTTAGATGGGAAACACAAGAGAAAGCAATTATACGTTATCGAAATGTTTAACAAATTAACGGATACGTAAAACAAGGTATTGACTGTTTAATTTATCGAATAAATTTTCCTTTTAAAAGCAAAAGAAATTTGAGTTAAAATTATGTTAAAGCAGGCTTATTCTGAACAAGTACACTATATAGGAATTGTTAGGGAATTTAAGAATAGAAATGGAATTTATTCAAGCGGGTAATGACTTAACCAGGGAAAAAAGGGATATTTAATTTATGTTGAAAAATAAACGTAACAACCTCTACCTCTCTTTTTGGTACCTCTGCTTCTAATATATTCCCCACTATTCCCTCATACGTTAGTATGTGATCTATTATCCTATATCTCTTAGTTTAACGGATTTCCACATATTTCTATCTATCCTATCGTTTCTAGAACCTTTTCGTTCTTAACTTTATCTGTCCATGATATCTTCATCATACGTCTGTAGCACCACATTTCAAAAGCTTCTATCTTTTTCCTGTCCGCTTCTCCTACTGTCCAAGCTTTACAACCGTACAGTGCAGTGCTCCACACATATGCTTTCAGTAATCTTCTCTTTGTTCCATGTTTGTTGTCTTTGAACATAGTAATTGCTTTTTCTTGTTAAATGTAACACAACCATGTGCTATTTTTTGTTTTATTCCGTTTGTGCTTCTCCCATCTTACGTTATTTGGCTTCTTAGGTAGCAGGAATACTTAACCACTGGTAATTTCGCGTTTCCCATTTATATTCTAGTTTTTGATTTCTTTTCTCCTCCTTTGCATACTAGTACTTTAGTTATATATTTATTAGTTTTCATACCGTATCTGTCTATTAGAACTGTTTCTATTTCTTTAAGAGCTGTTTCTAACTCTTCCTTGCTAGATGCTACTACCGCTGTATCAACTACAAATCTAACCATATCAATCTTTTGTTTCTGCATAATAGTCCCAAATGTCTCTCTGCATTTTACAATATTCATTGCCTCTTCAAAGTACCAGTTAAAAATTAACAAGAATAGGGCACATCCCTGTTTCATTCCTTTCTCTACGTTCCTGCTCTAATTCCATTTCCACTATTTGCTCTTTGTATAAGCTGTGTCCTATCCATCTATACCTAAATCTCATTTCGATCCTTGTAAGTATTTCAAACATTTGTTTCCAATTTACACTGTCAAATGCCTTTTTCAGATCTACAAACCCTATATACATGCTTTCTCCTTTTTCTATTGTTTTCTCCATTATTACCCTCAGAGCTAAAATTGCCTCCGTGGTTCCCTGTTTCGTATAAATCCAAACTGATCTTCTTCTAGTACTTCTTCAACCCATTTTAAATGCGTCTTTGTACAATTCTATTTAATATTTTTGACACGTGTGCTGTCAAACTTAGTGTTTGAAAATTTTTACATCTATCCGTGCCTTTCTTTTTTGATGTAGTGACTATGATGTTACATTTAAAACCTCGGAGTATCTCGCTTGTCTCATAAATATATATATATATATATATATATATATATATATATATATATATAGCTTACAAGTTGGAGGAAACGGTCTGTTACTGGTTGTCCAGCTGCTTTTAGAGTTTCTACTTGCACCGGTGTCTTACCATTTTTCAGGCCTTCTAATGCTAATGCAAACTCATATCTAAGTATCGAATGTCCCAAGTCATCGTTTTCAATGTCTGATTCCTTTTCTAGTCTATTAACTCTTCTCCTGCATATAAATTCTGTATATATTGTTGCCATTTAACCACTTTCTCTACATTTTCTATAATGATGTCTCCTCCCGCAACCCTTATATTTTTGCTGTACGGTTTTTTTATCCCTAAAATGCATTCTAATTAGTTTGTATGCTCTGTCTGTCTTTTTTATTTCCATCTTAGTTTGTACCTCTTTGCACTTTTCATAAATCTATTGCATTTGGCTTTGCTGCATTTGCAAATAATTTTTCATTTTATGAATTTCTATCTCTATTTCCAGCTTCATCCGGTCTGTTTTATATTTTCGTTTTTCTTCTATTATATTCAGGATATCCTTTGTTATCCATGTTTTCTTATTTTTTGTTTTGTGTATACCCTATGGCTCTGACCGTCATATCTAAGCTTTATTCAATTTAATTCCGTTCTGTTTCTACTTTCTTAGTATAAGAAATTTTCTCGATATCTTTCAGCAATTTATTTGACTTTTTGCAGATCTTTCGTGGATATCTTTATCTTTTAGTTTCTCATAGTCAAAGTGCTTTTTGGTCCTTTTTTTCAAGTTTTTAAATTTGAGAGTGGCCTTCATAATTATAATGTTGTGGTCAGTGTCTATATCTGCTGCTTCTGGGTAGCTTCTACAGTCTTTTACTTGATTCCTAAACCGTTGTCTAACAAGAATGTAATCTATTCAATATCTTCGTATATCTCCTGGCATCTTTCACGTGTATCGTCTTCTAGCATGATAGTGAAATACTATGTTAGTGATGGTTAAAATTTTTTTGTCTCAAAATTCTACAAACCTATTTCCCCTGTCATTTCCCGTGCTTAAACCATATAAACCTACTACCGCTCCTTCCCTACCCTCGCCTACCATTGCATTAACATCTTCTGTAATTATTAAATTTTCATGTCCTTTTGCTATCTTAGTATGTCTTCGATATCTTTGTATATCACTTCTACTTCTTCCTTGCAGTGGATAGAGGTAGTCATGTATACTTGTATTATTACTGTATTCTCCTATTTACATTCTAATCTAATCATGAGTACTTTTTCTTTTATTTTGAAGGTAGTTTTCTACACAGTATCCTATCTTTTTTTCTCATAACTATCCCCACACTCGAATTTAGTTCCTTTGATCCTGTGTAAATTATCCCCAAGTCTCCGTTTCAAGACCTCCCCGAATCTAGTCGCCAAACTTTGCCGATTCCTACTATGTCTAATACTAACCTATTCATTTCAATTTTCAAGTACTGCAGCTTACCTGCTTGCTTCATACTTCTGGTATTCCACACTCCGACTCGTACAATGTTCCCAACTTTTTTCTAAACCTTCCGATCACATCCTCTGGAGTAGTCCCCTCCTGGAGATCCGAATATGGGACTATTTTAACTCAGGAATTTGTTACCCCAGAGAATGACACAATTTTAGTAAAAATTTAAACACGTTATGTACTTGAAAGGCAATATGGTGGTTTCCTGTTGCCTTTCACATCGCAGTAGTGTGTCTTAGAATGCCATATTGACCTCTATGGTCTCTGTCACTCCAAGTACCGCAATAGCTGCTGCCCTCTTTCGGGGACCTGTCTTAGTCTGGATTCTCACTTAAGACCCCACTAATGTGGTTAGACCTATATTTCGGCTTTTTAAATCACTGGAATTTTCAAGACGTTTCACCCGCTTTAGTAATCTAGAACTTCTTCAAGCTGCAGGTCCATTCAGAACGGATTTTAATACATGACTAGTAATTCGAAAATGGGAGATATCAATCACCAATTTTATTTCTAATTAAACTATCGTCTTATTGATGGCTATCCTATGACTATACATTTCTGTTATATCTATCGTTCTTACTTTTAAGTAATGTTAATATAGACGAAATTATGTTGAAAATCTCATGTACATATACGTTGGAAATTCCCCCAATTAACCGTCCTCTGATTATGTTTAAAATTTTTAGTCTTAAGTTCGTTAAGTTTTATATCAAAACAAATATTGCGCAGGGTCAATGTATAAAAATATTTAGTGTGCAAAACACTATTCCTCCAGAGGCTACAGTTTTTCGATAAACAATTACTTATCGTTGTCCTAACATTTTTTAGTTTTAAAGTTTGTTAGTTTTTTAACGAAATAAAAATTCTTACAGCAATAGTTCACTTAGTACGTTAGACACGTTTATGGGTTTTTAGATAAGAATTTCAATGGAAGAGTTGGTCTATAGGTTAAAAATTTACGAAATTTAAAATGTATGGCTTTGGGTTAAGAAAAATTAAGTATGATACGTGTTTAGAGCATTTCGGGATAGGTTTTTAATTTTTAGGTGGTCAAAGGTTTGCATAAGAGTTTAACATTCCATTGGAAATGGAATATCAGTGAAAGATCATTTGAAAAGGTTCCACACACAATTACGTTATCTCTAATGATAAAGAAGTTGAACTAGAGGTTGCATGAGTTACACGTTTGAGGAGTGATACTAGAGGAAGAGGTAGAAGTACTAGAAGACAAAATAGAGGACGAGATTCAAAAGTATCATGTGCTAATAGAAAGGAAAGTGGAGGTGGTGAAGGAAAAGATGTCCGTGGGTCTCCGTATTACGTCTACTTATATTAAATACTAAAAAATTTCTGATTATAACAGTAAGCTAGTTACAAATTTTTACCTTTGAAGCTGTTAATAATAAAAACTTTTATGCAAAATTAAGATTGTACAACTACATCGCGATAAATTAGAAATTATTCTCATTATCTCATCAGGTGTTCAGTCCTGGAACTGGTTAGACGCGTATCCACATTGCTTCCTATTCTGAACTAACCTACACATTTTCCTGAAATTTGAACAGTCTGCATCTATCACTATCTGCGTGCGATAGTTCGATCTAGGTCTACCTCTACCTCCTTCTTATCTCTGCTTGTAACATATCCCGTACTATTCCCAAAAAATGCCATAGAACGTATCCTGCCCTTCTATTTCTCCTAATTTTTTTTCTACAGATATCTTTATTCCCCTACTATTTCTATAACCTATTTGTTATTAACTTTGTCTGTCCATGCTATCATCCTTATACATCTGAAGCACAACATTCCAGAAGACGTCTATCGCTTTATGTCTGCTTTTACTACTGCCCCTATTTCATAAACGTGCTCCACACATGCGCTTTCAACATTTTCTTCTTGTTTCTATGTTTGTTGTGTTTGAACATAGCCGCTGTTCTTTCTTGTTAGATCTAGTTCAGTCCCCTTTTATTGTTATACAATTATGTACCCTATCTCCCCAATATTCAGTAGTATGTGAAGCGGGGTAAGCAGCCTAGGGCTGCTAAATTCCTCCAGTACTTGAACATTTGCCGAATTAATAGTTTTCCAATATATCCTTTCACACAATCAACTAATTGAAAATATTTCAAAACCAACACTTGTAGTTGTTTATAATAATCATCAGATTTAAGTGCAATTATTTTTTTCGTAATTGGGTTTTATATCTTGAAACTGATTGGACGCGTAACTCCACTTATTTATATTCTTAGCTAGCCTACACAGTTCCCTGAAAGTCCCACAACAGCCTATATACAGCTCGGAGCCCCTTCTATTGTTTTCTATTTATATGCACTATTTCAGCGAGATTCAGTGGTATTTGAAGGGGGCGTAGTTGGTATGCGTGTGACTACTACGACCAAGGTCTCGGGTTCGAATCCCGACACGGTCCGCTTGAAAAATGTTATGCGAGCATTTTTCACAAAAATACGCCCTCGTTCGGATGTGAGGTAAAATGGAGGTCCCGCGTGTGTTGTCACGCACGTTAAAGATCTCTACCTTGCTTGGAACAGCAAGGGTTCGGTAAAATTCCAAATTTTTTATGTACAAAAAACTCGTTTCCTGGCCAATGTAGTGCCTTAGAGTGGAGCATTGGAAAATCACATGTAAGGTATGTAAAGGGAGTTAAGCAGCCTGTGGTTGCCAAGATCCCAAACACTTAGACTTTTGCATACTTCTAACACTCCACGCTCCGACTAGCAAAATTTTTCCAACTCTTATTCTGAACTTTCCAATTGCATCCTTTGAAGTAGTCCCCTTCCGGAGATCCGAGTGGGGGACTATTTTAACTTCGAAATCTTTAACCCCAGAGAATGCCATCATGGTTATCACAGTTTAAGTACGCTGTGTAATTATTCTAGAATATAAAATTTCTAAGTTTGACGCAATTTCTTTTATACATGGTAGTATAGTTGTAATTTTGGATAACAAAGTATGTATTTAGACTTTATTAATAGCTATAACTAATAGAGTTAAACGCTGCTAATTATTTATTTATAATTTGTAGAAATAAGGTAAAGTAATAATTTTGAACTGGAATAAAGTATATCTATTTTAGAGTAGAAATAAAATGGCTTTAATTAAGATTAATAGAAAAAATTTTCGTTGAAGGACCTAATCAGTAATCCGCCCATGTTGAGGACGACGTTCGGTGTCGTAGGACAGAGGACTAACGTGTTAAAACGCCAGTAAAAATGTCACAACCAAATTCAGCAAGGGATTATTGCAACTTCTGGATAGAAGCTGTAACTACTGCATGTTTGGAAGCAAAGTGGGATTCGACAGAAATAGAAAAAAATCCTTTATTTTGTTCCATGTGATAAGTACTCTGCACGGACCTACGTACTTTAACCTTGTTTAAATAAATATTCTTGATACCACATTGAAAATCGGAAATTTCTAGAATAAATTGTACTATCAAGCATACGGCAATAACGGGTTTTATAGTTACGTATTCGAATGAAAGTGAACTGGTTTGTGTAGCTGACTATGGTATCTAGAACTAGAATAATGCAAAATGTTGCACAAATGATTCTTGAAGAGTACCTATATTTATGAAGTATGAAAGACGAACGTTTCTACATTTTACAATTACAACGGTATTAAATGATATTTAAATTTAAACAAAGGTCGTAGTAGTAAAAGCGTACTATAGCAAAGCTGACAAATTACAAACAGGGAAATTTAAATTTAATAAATGCAAGAATATTTAGGAAACAGCAAAATGAACGTAACATAATTTTCAATATCCAACAACCAAAGTTTATGATACCCACGCGAATACAGGAAGCAATGAAAAAAATCTGACTATATCATATTAAGGCCTAATAAAAGTTGTTATTGTGTTCATGATTTTGCTCTAGTGTTGATAATAACGCCAGATAAAAATAAATCAAAATATTCAAAAACTGCGCTTTTTCAAAATAATTGAAAAACAAAAAATCATACCGATAACTTCTAAGCGGCATATTGTTTTTATAATTTGACAATTTTTTTCCATTTAACAGATCTTTTATCAATTACCGTTTCTAAGATTGCCATACTGGTTCTCCTTATCTTGGCCATGTAATACAGGTTGTCTCACGAGGAAACCCGACAAACTTCTAAGGTGGTTTCCTCTCATCAAAATAATGAAAAAAGACCATATAAACATATGTCCGGAAATGCTCTGTTAGCAAGTTACGGCTAGCGAAATATTTTACCCGATTTTCTGAGAAAAGACGGAAATAAAGCCAAACGATTTTGTATGGCGTTAAGTTAGGTGTTTTGGAAATTGGAATAAAAGAATCAGCAATTAAAATGTATTGTTTTTACGGAGAACGTTTATTTAATAAACAGATATTACATTTTTTGTCTTATTTTTTGTATGTGTTGATTAGTTAAACATTAATTTTTTAAACTTTGTGTTTGTTTATTATTGGCCTATTTTACATCATCCTGTTCAGATATAAATTCACTACAAGTTTTGTTTAAAAAGTTTGCGTGTTTATTCCCCATTTAACGAAGTTTATGTATTTTTCTCGATATTCTTCGGGAATTAAACCACTCATAGTTTTTTAAAATCATCTTTATTTACGTTTCAATCCATGACCTAGGATCAAAATAATAAAAAAATTTAAGTTTGACATTTATGACATAAATTGAAGGTGACTTTGATTTTTTGATGTTCGAGATTCTATTTGGTTTGAGTACATTAGGCGAAAATTTTAAAGTTTAAAAGAATTAAAGAATGATTGCCTTCAATTTGTGCTGCGCCCTGGAAACAACTTTTTAAGTAGTCAATACGCTTAACGTGAAATCAGCTGATTAATGTTATTGTTAAATTTCATATAAATTCAATAACTTGAGGATTGGAAAACATTTTTTAACATGTTTCTATTTATACAATTGGGAGGATGGTTATTAAAGAAGTGGCGATTGCGTTACCGTAGGGCTTAAGCAGTAGTTCTTTTATACTTATTTTGAGGGAGAAAAACTCATTATGATTTAGGCTATCTCTTTGGTAGATTTTAACATTTTCTTGTAGTTCAAATCTAAACTAACCATGGTTTTCGAGACCGAATTTTGCGTATTTTGTCTGATATCTCAGATATGAGTGATCGTAGAGGTCTGGAACACGTTTTATTCAATTTTCTAGTTCATTTTACATAAAATCCAATAAATTTAACACCTAGCTTAATGCCATAAAAAATCAGTTTAGTTCTATTTCCGTCCTTTCCCAGAAAATCGGGCGAAATATTTCGCTAGCCGTAACTCGCTAACAAAGCATTTCCGAACATATGTTTATATGAACTTTTTTCATTATTTTGATGAGAGATAACCACCTTAGAAGTTTGTCGGGTTCCTCGTGGGACGCTCTGTATACGAATTACCCAAATGGCTCATTGCATTATATAGGCCGCATTTATCACCAAATAAACAATCTAACTGATAATGCAAAATTTCGGCTACAATCCATTGTTGTGTAACAACGATTGATTTTTTAACAAACCCTCCTATATAATATCCTCATTATAATGTATCCATGTTCAGCAGTTATAAGAGTCTCAGATCTCAACAATCGCTATAAAGAAGTTGAATAATGTATACCACAGAATTCATGCTTCGCTTCACAAGTTTCGGGACACCAGAAAAATGCTTTTAACAATAAAAAAATAATATTCGTATAATAGCAGCTACAAAGTATAAGTAGTTGGCCTGGATACTGACAGCTTAATGAGAATTTAAAACCTTCCTGATACTGCTTATAGACTCCCGGAACGAATTCGTGTGCGATCAATAAAACCTGCTATTGTGTGCTTTTGAACCATTCAGGTGATTCCAGTTTTGCAATTTAGATTTCAATCTACCCTACTTTTATTTTAAAATAAAAGCCGATGTAGGGGAATACTAAATTAGTTTCATGTCTTTCGCATAAGATTAAATTTCTAGCCGCATCAATATATAGTATTACTGCTAAGTAATTCGGTTTCGAAATGGTGTTACAACTTGTAGTGGAATTATTTGAATACTTACAGTAGATGAGCCTTGTTTTTGTGATGTTTACTTGTATTGCTTATATACACCCCAACTGCTTTCGGATAGGGTTACCAAACAGAAGGATTTTACTAAATGAATTTTCTTCTCGGTGAAATGCTCTAAGAGGCAAATTAAATATGATCTTTGTGATCTCGCTTTTTCTTAATTACTTCCCGAAATTTTAATAATAAATATCCGGGTGACAAATGGATCAAATGGCATTATTGAATACCATCCAATTTACTTTAATACCTGTATTGGGCTGTTTGGAACGCGAATGTTAAAATTTCATGCGTAATTACAAGGTAGTAACTATTTTCAAAGGTTTAATGCAGTAACATATAGCCGGGATCAAATAAATTTGGATGTATCTCATCGATATTGAAAACATGAAAACACGACTTGCAATAATTTTGTCGTACCTTATTTAAAAACTATAAAATGAGATGTTAACTTCACATATCTCCCGCACAATGGCAAGATCTAGTAACAACCCCTAGGTAAGTTTTAGAGGGGAGCAAAAATAAACTTTAGGCATTGTTATTAGGATTCAGATGGCAAATGCAATAACTGCAACGGGGTAGTTGGTTTTCTTTAGCTATATTTTTCACGTTTCACAGTATTTTTCTAATTCGATCTTCAATTTAAGAAATAATGCACTTACTTTTTTTCCACGAGAAACACAAAAATGTTTGAATAGAAAAACATAGTACGTGCGGTTGCTAATGGAACAGAACCATTCTACAAAGGAAAAAAATGGTACTGGCAGTTATTAAAAACTCCTAGAAATTCGCAAAAATCCAATGGAAAATCATTGTATAGTACAATACTAAAAATAATAACATATTTTTATTCTATTTAATTAACTGACACATAACAGTAAACGTATCATACAAATTTTGAGAAAAATAAATTATAACAGGACACAAAACTAAAAAGAAAAAATACAAAATCCTAACCGTTACACATGATTTGAAAGTAGATCTGTTGACGTATCAGAAATTGGATTACTCTCCAGAAAAATTTTTTAACTGGAGGCATTTTCGGAACAAGGTCGCTCAAGTTTTTTTGTTTTTTAGATGCAATCATTTCTCGACTACACTCCTTTGTTCCTGGCATCGATATATCAAATTTTGGTTTTAAAAAGTTATCAAAAGGAATGTCGTTATCAGTATGTCTGTTTTTGTAATAGATCAGTTTTGAGCCTTTTCGAAATTCGGCTACTTTAATACTAGCTAACAGCGGCATCGTATTACTGAGATCTTGAGAATTTATGCGATGCTGTCGGGAACCTGCTTTAAAGTTATAAAAGTCATTGTAATTCAATTTTAATGTTTTATTTTGACGAAAAGTTTTAAGTATTAAATCATTTAAGTCATTAAAATCAAACATATTGGTAGTTTTTTCCACGCTTTTCCAATTTCTCCGTGTATTGCATCCGATTTCATAAAAGTGTGACCTGCTTCAAAGTATTTAAGAGGGATAGTAGAAGCCCCCCCAGTCAGCGTTAACAAAGCAAATAAGCGCGGTGTATAATTTCCAGTTTTGATTTTGCGCACTACAATTATCACACCAAAAAATAAAATTCTTAATGTCACCGGCCGCGCGTTTGGTGACAGCATAAAAACTCGATGGAACATCTTCAGCGTTTCGCCCGCTGATGGCTTCATGCCATAAAACACTTAGACTTTCATATGGCTTATTCAAAGCAGCAAAAGTCTCATTGAATGTAACTAAGCTACTCATAAAAAGTGATGATTTCAGTGACATTTTAGGAAGGAGTAACATTTTTTGCATATCTACCGAAGAACAACCTGTAACACTTATCCCACTGTTTATCCCGATCAGATTGATTTGCCGCCCTAGCTTAAGTGTATAATGTGTGATGCAGATCAAAAGTTAGGCATGACGAACAAGAAGAAGCCCCATCCCTACCTTCCGTAGAATCTATACATCCTACTTTTTCATGATGTCTATATTGTGTGCAAATATCACAGTCATCTTGATCAAATCCGATATTCTCCGCATTAAACTCTTGCCTGTACTTCTCATAGCATATGTGCTCAAATTTCTGGCAGTCGTCTTTCCACACAGTAACATTACTTAAATCAGATAAAAGGTACCTTCAAATGGGAGCGTGAGCAAGCTTGTAATGAGAAACCTGCGGATGGTAGGAGTTAATATGCACTTTCAACAAGGATACTTTTTTTTATTAGATAGAGCTGATTTTCCTCTTTAATCGACGCACATCTTCTCAAGTCCAGTTTTATTTGATATATCTATTTGTTTCATTAATTAAGTTATCATTCCATCTGTTTTAAGGCTATGACTATGAAGAAACATAGTTTTGCATACCACTTTCTTTGTTCCGTCAGATATGACCATAGTATATATTAGCGAGCATTTTCTTTTATTAACAGCGTTTACATTTCTTCGTTTTACATCTTGCCTTGTTATGTGACCGTCCAAATATTGCTTTCTCTCACCAAATATCAGTTTCAAAAATGATTGGCATATTTGCATTCGCTTCTCATCGGTAAAATACTGCGAACAGTTTTTTAAACATTCACATGGAGGAAACACATTGTATTTATCCAAATTACGGGCTATTTTTTGCTTCTGTGTTCGAGCCTGCTTTTTTGGTGTTTCTTTATCCGTAAGTTTCATACTTAAACTTGTTATTTTGAACAAAATGAAATTACTCACCATCTATTTCTGTAACATCTCCCGTTTCATTTCGAATACAGGGCTAACTAATAATTCTATTTTTTAGACTCTTTGCTTTTAGAATTTTTTCTTGGTGGTTACTATCGCTTGTTTGGACGGTTGGAATTTGAGAACAGGTTCTAAATGGCTGTCGTCATGTATTAGCGACTTGAACATGTCTTTGAAGCCCAACCAAAGGTCTTATGAACAATCAATGGTTACTAAATAAATTTTAAGAAACGCTTCATGGTATTGTCTTGTCCATGTACCTGATCGAGAATTGTTATTGAACCGGTCACGGGCACCTGATCTGAGATTTAATTACATGTTTTGCTTTTGAAATATTAGGATAACATGCAGTGGCGGCCTTGGGGGAGGGGGCGAAATCTTTTAAAACGTAAGTCGGCATTTTAATGGCTTTAAATTTTGATTTTACGATAAAAAGGCTCCACAAAAACTTTTTGCCCAGGGCCCCGCAGAGTCTAAGGCCGCCATTGAAAATATGCATCTTCAAACTGTTCCCGTTCAATGAATTGTGCATCGAAGTTTGGATTCAATAGCTCAATGTCAAATTATACTAATTCGAAATCATTGAGGATGCTGTTCTCAAATTTTTCACAACGTGTTTTTATGTCAATTAAAGTAATTAAATCTAGTTTTATAGTGTCAGAAGTATTTAATTTTTCTTGAATTTTATCAATGAATTAATCAAAATTAGTGCATTTTGATTTTAAGCCAGCATATTTTATATTTAAAGATTTTAAATGCTCTGTCATTATAATTAGAGCGTTATGGTGAAATATAGCAACACAAATTATACGTCAACTACTTACGTAGCGGTCATACTTCCAATTATCACAGATAGATGCAAAAAATGAACCGCTCTGCTCAATACTGTTACACTTTAGCCAACCACCTCGTGTTATATCTGCTCAAAACGCGTCATTAGCTGCTAGTTCTTGCAACGGGGAACAATCTAATTTACCTGATAATCAAGGAGTAGTGTTATCCAGTTGCACATGTATGACATATACCGACGTCTTACTCCCTAAAGCCCTCGTACAAATTTATAATGCTTTAGGCTCTCCTCACACTTGTTGAGCAGCGCTAGTTTCAGGCTCTCAATCACATTTTATAACAAATGATTTGTGGCAGAAGTTAGGTGTGCCTCTTACAAGCAGTGTTGCTTCAGTGATGGGTATTAATAAAGTAATATCAAATGTCAATTACAGATGTAATGTTGAAATAGAAAGTCTACATTACAACTTACGAGCTACTATATCATGTCTAGTTATTGATAAAATTGGTGAAGAGTTTCCAATGCACCAAACAAATACCTTTCAGGCAAACATTTCTTCTCGTATTCGGTTGTCGGAGCCCCAATTCAATACACTCCTTTGAGGCTGATACACTACTGGGTGCTGGTATTTTTTGGAGATCGTTATGCATAGGTCAACATTAATTGGGATCAGACGGTCCAGTTTTACAAAAGACATAACTCGGTTGAAAAACTATTACTTCAACTCCAGAAGGGCGCCTTGTTGTTAGAATTCCTTTAAAAGGATCACCACTCGAGCTCGACAATTCAAAAGATGTTGCAATGAGGCGTCTATTTGCCATTGAGCGAAGATCTGATCGCAATCCGCAATTGAAATTGCAGTATATTCAATTTATGGCCGAGTATGAAGCATTAGGCCACATGACAAAGGTTGGTGATGACACAAAGGAGCATCTCACTTATTTTTCCCTCATCATGGAGCACTAAATGAAAAAAGGGCAACGACTCGCCTTAGAGTTGTATTCAATAGATCTTCTCCATTTCATTCTGGAGTGTCGCTCAAAGACTTGCAAATGACAGGTCCTATAATTCAGAATAAACTTATTTCTCACTTATTCCGGTTTCGCCAAGACCAGTACGTGGTGGGTGCAGATATTTCGAAAATGCATAGGCAGGTACTTGTTACTCACTATCAGTGGCGACTACAACAAATTGTTTGGAGAGAGGATCCATTAGAACCTATATCCGTTTATAAATTAAATACAGTGACCTACGGCACAACTTCGGCTTCTTATTTAGCAACGCGAGCTATGTGTCCCCCAATCTTTATATGTATAATAAAATAGAATTTAACAGAAATTATTAGAAATTGTTAAAGAAGTTATTAAGTATATGCAACAATGTAAATTCAAGGATATTGCAGAAAGATTATTGAAAGCTCACAAGCAAGTTGTGAGAACGGATGCAATACATTGTATTCCAGACAGTAGGTGATACTGTAGGTGCGGGTCACAGACGGTTAAGAAAACGCGATTACTTAGAAATTAAGATTGTTACATTGTATAATGGATAGAATTAAGAAATAAGCAGACATGAGCTCTGCAAGTTCCCACAGACATGTGAGGGGCAGGGACAAGATAAATACCCCGAGAGCCCCATGACCATCAGTCAGTCTGGAGTATTTCAGCTATTACATTGCCGTTTGCTTAGGCTACTCACCCTAATATTAGTTCAATTATTAATTATTTTTTGACTTAATTTAATTTATACACGTTTGTCAAAATTCCACATTAACATCTGTTTAATAAATAAATTTTGTTACGAAGTTTTTGGAAGAAGTTTTTAAAAAGACCGCTTCCAAGGCCCAAAACGTAATTCGCGTTGCTTAAAATTCTTGTGTAATACATATACCCACCAATTTCCAAAGGCTTCTCAAATTATCTTAAACAATTTCTACATGGACGATTTACTGGCAAGTGGTTTATATCCACTAAAACTTACTCAACGGGTTATAGAAGTCCGTAAAATACTTTCATGCGCTGGATTTCCATTAAGTAAATGGATTTTCAATTGTTCGTCCATATTGTCAGAAATGAGCCTACATAAGGACAATACAAAACTTCATTTCGGGAAAAAGGAAGGCATTTCTACACTTGGTTTTTTTTGGAATTGTAAAAGCGATTCCTTGCAATTCATATAATCCAAGAGGTTGATACCTTCAGATATAGCTTAGAGTTTTTATCCTTTTAGGGCTCATAAATCCTTGCATTGTTGTTGCAAAAATATTATTGCAGCAACTATGGCTTGAAAAACTATCTTAGGACGAGTCAGTTTCTTCGGTTACTTTTACTAGGCGGAATGAATTCAGGCAACAATTATCCATTTTGAATCAACTGCCAGTCATGTTTGTTACCTAGCGCCATCAGATTTGAAATTCATGGGTTTGCTGATGCATTTCAAATGCTTACGGAGCCTGCATATACTTGCGCAGCTAACTAAATTTCTTCGCATTTATTACGTGCAAAGAGTCGGGTGGGTTCCTTAAAAACGCAAATTATACCGCGATTAGAGTTGTGTGCTGCTTTAATCCTTGCTCAGTTATCAGACAAGGTTAAACGTTCTTCAACCATACCAATACACTCTTTTCATTTATGGTAAGATTCTTCGGTCGTTCTACATTGGTTAAAAACTAATCCTCATTTTTTACAAATTTTTGTAAGTAATTGAGTTTCTTCAATACAGTTAGCCACCAGTTTTGCCACATGGAAGCATGTAAAAAGCGCAGACAAACCTGCTGACATAATATCAATGGGCGATCTGCCAAAGATGCTATTGCACAATCCATTTTGGTGGCATGGGCCAGTCTGGCTACAACTACCAGAAACCCAATGGCCAGATTCACCACCTGAAGTTCTAAATTGTGTACGTGATTTAAAAATCTCAAGAAAAAACGCACTATTAGCGCCCCGTCCGGAAATTTCTATTTCAATGGAAAGCTACTCAACTTTGACTAAGCTCCAACGAGTAATTGCTTATTGCATTTGTTTTATTTCCAATGCATCTCAAATAGATATTCAAAAGAAAATTATAGACGACTTATCCAGTCATGAATTACAGATGTCTCTAAACACTTTGGTGTAAGTTGTTCAGCAAGAGCATTATTCATATGAAATCAAATCTTTAAAAAATCATAAGACTATACCCAAAATAGCAAAATTTTAAGTTATATCCCTTATTGGATGAAGAAGGGTTATTACGAGTTAGTGGAAGACTCCGAAATTCCGACTATTCTCTCCACAAAAAGCATCCTTCTATTCCACCGAAACATAATCATTTAACAAGACTTACTTTCCAGCACGAGCATCAAATCTTATATCATGCCGGGCCTCAATTATTAGTAGCGTCAATTCTTGAAAGCTATTGGCCTGTTTCGGCTAAAGATCTAGTTCGTCAAATGGTACAAAACTGAATTGTTTGTTTTCGTGCTAATCCTAAGGCATTAAATCCTTTAATGGCACCATTACCCGAGAAGAGAGTAGATCCTGCTCGTCCATTTTCAATAGTTGACGTTGAATACGCTGGTCCTTTTTTTAATACAAGGATCGATTAGTCGTGGTACAAACTTCTAAAATGTTACATAGCTGTATTTGTGTGCTACATAATTAAGACCGTCCATATCGAATTAGTCACAGATCTCTCTTCGGAAGCATTTTTAGCGGCAGTGCGTAGATTTACTGCCCGCCGGCGCAAACCTATACATTTATATTCTGATAATGGTCGATCTTTTGTCGGAACTCGATATGAGTTAAGACAAATTAACGATTTCTTTTCTAAAAGGAATCGCAAATTATCAATAGCTTAGCATCAGAAGGTATAACATGACATGAGAAGTGGGTATAAAATTTCTTAAATTTCATTTAATACGTATAGTCGGTTTCCAATCTTATGCTTTTGAACAATATTTACTATGCTGGCCCAGATAAAAAGTGTTTTAAATTCGCGTCCTTTGACTCCTTTCTCATTCAATCCAGACGATTTAGAACCTCTTACGCCAGCTCCTCTTGTAATTTGTCGTCAATCAAACGTAATTGAAGATCATAATTTTCTTCAAACATCTATTAATCGCTTGTCGCATTTTCAACACGTACAATAAGAACAACAACGGTTGTGGTAGTGATGGTCAAAAGCATATGTTAGTGAGTTGCAAACTCGTGTTAAGTTGCGTCAAAACTGCGATAAGCTGGAGGACGATCACTTACCACCTCTAAGATGGCAATTAGGTCGAGTTGTACGTTTTATTCTCGGCAATGACAACGTGTCGCAAGTTGCTGAGTTCAAGACAATACATGGTAATATCAAGAGGCCCTTGGTCAAAATTTGTTCTCTTCCCATTGACAATGCTTCTTAGTTCTTTTTCACTTGTTCGAGATGTTTATCCTTTCAAAAGGGGACGGGGATATGTTTATAATTATTTCTTACACTTTACCTGTCTAATTTATCATATGGGACTTTTTCTAGAAAAAAGGCAGGCATTGAACCTGTCGCTGTGGCAATAACTTATTAAGTAGCTGTCATTAGGTATTGCCATTACAAAAAGTTATGTATTTCAAATAAATTTAGCTTACAAACCAAAAACTAAAATGTCTCTAGCATCAACTGTTATAAAAAATATACTTCAAGTAATATGTATACTTTATGATATACTTTAGCAACACTACTGAAATTGCAGATCAGAAAAATATTCGTCAAATTAATTTCTGGTTATTACAGTTGCAGCAACCCTAGGGTCAGTTTAATGCAAGACGTTTAAATTGTTCAAATTTAGTATAAAAGGTTTAGTTTGAAATATTTGAACCTGATCAGAGACCACTATGCACAAGAGGTAATAACATTTCATACGTTAAAGTAAGGCTTTCTTTAGAAAAATTGAATTGCTGTTCCAGCACACCTACTTAACTCAATATGGTAGTGAAATAAGTGTGGTTGTATAGTTTGGATTGAGTAAGAGCAAATCTGAGTGTGAAATTCAAAGCTCACTACTTAGAGCGTCAGTAAATAATAAATAAATGTATAGTGATTTGCGTAATTGATTATTTATAAGCAAAAGCACTTAGGATACCTCCAATTCCCAGGGAAATTAGGAAAGGCTTTATTAGCAATTTTCCTTAGGGCGAGAAATTATTAGATATTCCGCTAGCGCTTCATGTACACAAAGTTCTGGAAAACGTTCTTAAAATGCACGGTACATTTTTATAGAATCTTAAGTAATTGCAAATAATTTGTATTTTTTAAGTGTTCTCGTGTTTTTTCTAATATAGACTAGGACAAAGTTTTGCAGCTACATATAAAAATTTTTAGTTTTGAGTAGGGTAAATGAGCCAAAACGGCATAAAAAATTCGATTTTACATGTGTAACACAAAACTAGCGAAAATGAGACTTTCAATGAAATTCTCTCTATACTTACTATAAATAAAAACGAAAAGACCTCATCGCTAACTCAGCACTATAGATCACAACATCAACTTCAAGAATACTAGCTAAGATTGAGCACTACACCTCAAGAATAATCCGAGAAGCCATTGAAACAGAGAAACCCCACATAGTCTCAACACAAAGGATGCTTCCCAAAGACTGTCGCAGGCATGGAGACCAGCATTTACTAATCTACGCATCGTTAAACAATCAGAATTGACAGCGGTTCACTTCAGAACCAGCGAGCTATGCGGAATAATACCTGGAAAATTGACAAAGCAGACAACTTCCGCAGAAAACTCAAAATTAACTATATATATATATATATATATATATATATATATATATATTATTATGTATGGTGATATTAAATAAAAATTTTGCTTCAAAATATGAGTTAAAGATTAATACGTGCAACCTTAATGTGGTGTTGGCCTTTAAAATGATTTAAAGAAACAAATTTTCAAATTTTATTATGCCACGGCTTTTAAAGACTCGCTCAGGGAAACTGAATCTATTATTTAAACTCTGTAAGAAGACGTGAGTTCTTTGTCCCCTTACAGGTATCGAAAACACAGGCGCATAAAGCGTCGTTCAATCAAAACCACTTAACCTCTTTTTAGTGCTTGCGTATCGTGATTATACAAAGATTGATAAATCTATTCAACAAATATTTAATTTAGGAAGCGTTTGAAATTCAAATTATTCACAAATTACTTTAAATGAAGTGTATATAAGGATAACTTAAAATACCTGTAACTCCGTTGAATGTGTCTGGGTGTACATGGACTTTGGAACAGGATACAACAAGATCGCCTCGAATACTTGCAGTGACTACCTATTAAAAGTATGTTTTAGTTTATGTTCAAAATGGATTTTACTTTAGTTTTAGGTTCTACAAATAACTACTACTTCACCAACTATATGCTTTATTGGCTCTATTACTAAGAACACTTCAATACTTCACCAAATAAACTGATCTGTAATCCTAGAAGACTGGACCCTGCTGCAAATTATTTCACTATCACAAGTGCAACTCTTCAGTAACACAAAAGATCACCCGATGTTGGTATAATTTGAAATCCTCTTTTGGAATTTTTGGTCGTATAACCTTTTCACTTATTTTGTATTACAATTCAAATAAACTGCATGAATTTGAAAACACATCTATTAATTTTGATAAAATTTAATTTTACAGGCTCTTAAGCCAAAAACATCTATTCAGTATACAAATTTTATAATCAATTCCTTAATTCTAAACAACCATCACCTAGGAAAACTAAAACAATTATATCTAGCCTACTAACTAATAATTACAAGGGATGCATTCATCATATTAACCTTAAATCTACTTAATTGCTATTTTAGAACAGCTTTGGTATTATTACATTTCATTTTGACATTTCATAACTTTTTATCACTTTATAATTAAAATATATTAAACTACTTTCATTTCAGGTACATCAAATTTATAAATGGCATAAAGTATCCCGAACAAATTACAAATAATACTTTTATAGACAAAACCTATACACATTCAATTGAAGTTACATTAGATACCCTTCGTATTAAAAAAATGGAAAAATGCTTTTTTAAACTTCAAATGCTGCATCACTAGTACATAATATTCTATATCTGCGTTTAACAAGCAATTATTCATCAATCTTTGTTTACCGTAGTGTTTTTAAATTTTAGAATAGCTTGATAAAAGTGGTAAATTAATGTTTTATCCTTAGTACTAACAACGAACTTTGTAACCCTTTGATAATGTCAAATGCTAAATATATATATATATATATATATATATATATATATATATATATATATATATATATATTTCTGTGTAATTTGTATATTAATTTTGATTAAATAAGCCATTTAATAAGTTATTGCAAGTTTCTTTATGTTAATACAAATTAATCAAACTTTAAAACGCTTTCTAATCTCTAGTGTAGTAATTAGAGATTCTAATGAAAAAGTTCATTAAGTGAAAGATTTAATTTGCATCATTTTTAGCGTGTGTAAATATTGTCAAACAACTTTCGCAATGTTTAAATGATAGTGAGCATAACTCTTTAACCATAAATACCAGTTGCAAATAACAGGCGTTAAAACTGTAAATATACTTAGTATATATTTTATCATAGTTTTAGTGAAAAGATTTAGCATTTGTGTAACCTTCAAATACATAATAACTTATAACGTATAGTGTTGAAAACATGTTTCTGATATTAGTTTACGAGTTGGAAAGTTGTTTATCAAGGATTTCTGGGTAGCGTTGAGTTAATTAGTAAACAAGTTAAACCGTCGCTGTAGCATATAACGTGTACAAAATAACATTTCGATTCTAAGATAAGTAGTTGACGGTTGAACATGCAAGGAACGACATAGAATAAGGAAAGATTGTTTTAGCATGTTTTAGTATGGGAGAAAGATATGTGTTAAGTGTTCGTTTGACTTTGAAAGAAAACTGTGAGAGAAAGAAAACTTATAGATGGGTTGTTTATAGAAGTAGGATGAACGTATTTTGAATATTATTTTGAGTGGTTGATTTCATCAAGGACAGAGGAAACTTGCATATGAGGAACAGAGAAAAATTATTAGATTTCATATATAGAAGGGAGACAGGCGATAGTTTTAAGATTGTTTAGAGGGGGTATATAATTTAGGTATAACCGAACGTGCAAATATGGTGTTAATAGGATAGAGGATGTGGAATACTTGGTGATTGGGATAGAGATAAATCGTGGTAGGAATATGAAGTATGGAGTGAGTATGAAGTAGGGAAGAAAAAATTTTCGTACGTAGGTTAGAGTGAGACGATTTTAATATGTGTATTATGATGAGCGTGTGTTAGCCAAGAAACTTATTTTAGTAGAGGCTAGGATTCGTCGAAATAAAAATCCGTTGCAAAGCTAAAGTGTATTTTCGTGGTAAATTATTGTTTGTTTTGTTGAAAATTTCGAGATTTCGAAGGCGGCTGGTGTTCGGATACTAAATTTACGGAAAAGTGTTGAAGGTTAACGCGTGTGTTTTTCGAATTAGTGGCAGTTGAAAACTTTGTTTGTGAAAGAGTCTTAACCGTTTAGAAAATTACCAAGAAAGCTAGTTCGTTTGTATTAATGTATTTACGAAAAATTTCAAGTTAAGGGAGATGTGGCTGTATAACCACGAGGAGGTGGTGATAGAGCTCTCTTTTGCTGGTCATCGATGCGTCCACTAATATTGGTGAAGAAGTTACTGTTGATTTTTTTTAAGTGAATTTAATATTTGAATTAAAGTTGATAATATAATACACAAGTTGGTGTAATATTTTACTAGCAGTTCAAAAATTTGATGAACTACATTTTGACAAATGCGAAGCATGTTTGAGTACTGTAAGTAGAAATGGCTTTATAGTTTGGTGGTAGGTGCAAGTTGTGCACACTAATGGAGTAAAGAGTATTGATAGATCTATTTGGTGGTTTACCTATGGTAAATGGACCAGTACCGGAATTGGGCGAGTTGGATATACCGTCACTTGGTAATCTAGAGATTTGAATAACTGATTGTCATTACGGATGGTATTATACAATTTGGTGAGTTTTGAGAACGTGCAGTCATTGGTGAGGACATCAGGCATTGATAGGAACATTGCAGTCCCATGTGCGATGGTGCATTCCAAGTAACAGATTTTGTGAAATATTGTTTATTTTTGTGGTTGTCTAGTGTGTTATGACAACTTTGTGCCTTTCGGGTATATTTTTATAAACTCTATGGATTAAAGAGTTAATTATTGAACGTTAATTATTATTTAACTAATTTATGTAGGAATTTATATCATTAAATCATTTTTGTAATATTTGATTGTGTGCAAAGTAAGAGGAATCTATGAGGTCTCTTAAGCTGTCTGAGCCAAATTATCAGAATACATCAAAATATATATAGGAATTATTTGCTAATTATATGCTTTTTTTTGCTGATAAAACTAATTTTTTTGCTATATCTGTAAAAAGTTACAGATGGCTAGATAGCTTAATATTAAGCTATCTAGCCAACTAAAAAAAATACCTACACAAAATAAAATAAAAAAATTAACAATATATAAATTATTGGCTATTTTTTTGCTACCATTTGCAAAAAATAAAATAAAATTTTCAAATAATAAAATAAATATCAATATCTACAAGAGTAAAGTACATTCAAGAAATTAATTGCTGGTATGAATAAAGAATACCTACGTTTTATGAATTATTTACTCTTAAAATATGCACCTCCCAAATTTTTTGCTCGCGAAATTAACATAAAAAACGTCAAAATATCACATCACTTCGAATTTACAAGAATAAAGTACATACAGTCTGAGCCAAATTACCAGAACATATCAAAATATATACAGGAATTAATTTGCTAATTATTTGCTTTTTTTGCTGATAAAACCATTTTTTTTGCTATATCTGCAAAAAAGTTACAAGTGGCTAGATAGCTTAATATTAAGCTACCTAGCCAACTATAAGAAATACCTACAAAAAATAAAATAAAAAGATTAACAATTATTAATTATTTGCTATTTTTTTGCTACCATTTGCAAAAAAAAAAATCAAATTTTTAAATAATAAAATAAATATCAATATCTATAAGAGTAAAGTACATTAAAGAAATTAATTGCTGACATGACTAAAGAATACCTACGTTTTATGAATTATTTACTCTTAAAATATGCAACTCCTAAATTATCAGAACACATCAAAATATATATATAGGAATTATTTGCTAATAATAACTTAGACTTTTATGCAAAGTCTCGGTGGCGTCATTAGTAAACGCACAGTTCCGGCAAAACTGGGATACAGGTTCAAATCCTGTCCAAGACCTTATAGTTTTCTTCTTTCAATTACTAGCTCGATTTGAAATGATCATTTGGGCTTTGCATAAAACTCTAAGTTATTATTTCATCTTATAATTACAATACGTTAGTATTTATCAACTTACCTTGTGTAAAAAACTACCTAAAATATTTATATATTAATACTTGGCTTAAAGCCGTAATTTTGAGCGTTGCTTCCTGTCTATATCTGACATAAGTCAAAAACTTAACAAAGTCAGATATGATTTACAAAAATGCTAAACGTAATTGAAAGTTAGGTTTATGTATGGTTCTGTACACGATTTAGATTTGTAGATTTCCCAATTATAGTTATCGGTCTCGGTGGCGTAAATGGTAAACGCACAGTTCCGGCAAAACTGGGATACACGTTCAAATCCTGTCCAAGACCTTATATTTTCCTTCTTTCAATTCGATTTGAAATATATATATATATTGCGTTAACTTCTCTCCATGGGCAAGAATCCGTTTCAAAGCATTGATATATGTATCGGTAGAAGGTACGTAGAAACAAGTTTGGAATTTTCAATTCAACTTAATCAACTTATAGAGCATTATCTTGTTTGTAAAACTGAGTTGAAACGTGATACTGATTGCAAAATCATCGAATAAATAGTGGACTGTTAAATAAATACTAAATTTTATATTTAGTTACATAAAGTCCATATAATAATAAAATATGGATTAGCGGGAAGTGTCACATTTAATATTCCATAAATTAGTTCACTCACCAAACGACGCTACAGTCCATTGTCCTATTGCAATTTGGCGACACATGCACCTTGGTATGACTAATTGCTTGCAAATTGAGAACGAATACCCAATGTATGTTATGGCAATGAAAGCACAACCATTTAAAGGGATATGCCATTATTGATTCAGTAGACAACAGATGCGTTACATGAAAAAGCAGTAGACACAATACGAGCAAATAATGATGGTTCTAAATTACGAATATAAGCTATTGCTTCTAACCAATTCATAATATTGCGAAAAAGTGAATAGCGAACGTCCATATATAAAGGCGTATACAAAGAAAGCACCTACTACAAAAATACCATGCTGAAGCCTCGCATGACGAATAGAAAGTAGAAGGAAGGAAATTAGAAATCGTGATAATTTTACGCTATTGAAAACTGACAGTGAATGTTTGTAGGAGGAATCTCTTTCGCATTGAGAGAACGGATAATTGCGCGAATTTCAGATTTGGCAGTGACGGAGATCCGGACATCCATCGCAAACCGCTATAAGGCCAACACTGCGCAACGTAGCTTATCGGCAATGGTGGGGTTAGAGCGGGAAAACTGTAGTGCATGGCAGTTTAAGTTTTCACCCAAAACCCTTCCTTGTGGAGCATCGTATTCGGAACCCTATATTTGATGCAATCCTCGTAGGCTGAAGTTAGTTTAGCTGTTTTTTGATGAATACAATTAATTGCTAGTGATATGGTTTAGTGTTTACCCTGCCTATAAAGTAAACAAGCTACAGAAGTAAACAATTTTAGCAGCTCTGCTCTAATCTTCTTTGCATTTTTTTTCTTCTACTAGATGTTTGTAACCCTCTTTTAATGCAATGCTAAGAATTTCCTACTTTTGTTTTCTACTTTTTAAATCTACTTCCTGCAATTCTAGTTTTTTTTTCTTAATTGGTTATACATAGATAACCAGGTTCTATTTCATGTACGGTGAAAGTATATTATATTGATTCGCTTTCGTAAAATTTGCGGAGAAATTTACTTGTAGCGGTCAGTACTAGATCGACGATGTATACATCTTCTGGAATTGTCGAGAAGGGTGTTTCCAGATTTTACTAAAACATGCCTTCGTCTATATCGTACAATTCCTGTGTAATTAATACTTCATCCTTGTTTGATCCATATTTTATGACTGCTACGTAGTTAACCTGTAAGCAGTTAACGTTGAATGCGGAAATTACATTTCTGTTTTTAATGTTGTATGGTAATTTAAGCTGTAATCCAGTCGGTTTTCTTGCGTCACTCTTTCTCCAATAACATACTGTAGAATGTTATTAAAAATGCAAGATGGCAACTACTTTGCAGATTTTCGATTAGTTATCTCCACATATTTGCAATCTATACCGAGTACACCAATGCATTTCGCAAGTGTAATTTGCAGTCATGCAACAAAGTTAAGTAACCCTTTAATGAATCATATACATTATCTTCCATATAACAATTTCCAAGCGAGTAGTTATATATTGTAGTCTCTGGACCCAATATAGCCGACATTTCCTCCATCATAATTTCCAATTTAACATGTAACAGTTCCACCTTGTACGTAATACATATTAGACTTGTACGCTTTTTAATACTTTCCAAACCTCCTTTCGCAATAATATATTTTACTCCTCGCGCTATTTTATTTTCGATTTGTAGTAGGAAAGGAAGTTTAGCTCTTACTCCATCCCTAGAAAATATAAATATCGAGAACTTTCAACATAGCTATTAAAAAGGTAACGTATCTCTTAACAAAGAAAATTTACCATTATTTTTTAATTTGTCGCCTACTTTAACTAGTAATATATTATTAGGAAAAGATTCTGAAATTTAATTGGGTAACTCCTTGCACTCTAAGAATTGTTCCTCTTAGATATAGTTAATGTTTTCAATATAGGCGATTAAATTCCGAACACATCCGAACGATTAATGGACTAGCTAGAGGAACTAGAATCCGAGATAACTCCGATAGAGGGTATGTAGAACTAACCAAAAGTTGTCGAAAATACCTCCAAACAACGTCGTCAACCATCAGGATTGCGACTCACCCCAGCCCCGCGTACTGTGACAACACGGCGCATCTCACGACAAATGTGCAATAAAGGTTCTATTTCGGAAAACTCTATTCTGACATGCCGACAACTTAAATTTTAGTACCTAATACGTAGATACAATTTGGAAATATAATTTCCCATCTTTCAACAGAAGTTATTTTAACCCCCTTTTTTACTGTGGCTTTCCTCTTTAATAATCTATCTACTTCTATCTTATATTTAACCTAACTTCCCTTAACTCTATCCTAACATCACGTATAATCCAACATTACTTTCCTTTATTTCTAATTTGCTCATATTTATGCACTGTCTGATCAAGTTTAATTTCAAATAAAATGTCTTTCATTTGCAAACATCACTCATCATACTGTAGCAAATTCTTCTCTAATCGTGAAAAAGAAATTTGGGGTATAAAATTTCACAAAGTTGTCCCATCACCTACCTAGTTATACTACTTATGTCATTTAAAATGGTGATATTTCTTTCAATTAATTCTCTTGATATGGCTATATTTTAGCATTGAATGGTTCAGTATTAATAACTTCTAATTTTTTTTCATAATTTGAAGCAATTCTTGACTCTCTACTTACCGAATCCGAACATTACTCCTTTAATGACGAAGCACCTCGTTTCTACCTATTTCTGATCATTTAACAACAATTCTTACTTTAATCTGTAATTCTCTCTCAAACTCATTTACGTTTATACTCTATCTCTCTTGTCCTCTTTCACTTCACAAATTCCTTTCTTTCTCCTATACTTCTATTTTCTCCTCACAAACCAAACGCCATTTTTCCATACTTATACATACGCCATCACAGTAAGATTTGATTTTTCAACTGAAATTATCTCCAAGGAATCAAAAAGCTTTACTATACATATTATTTTATCATTATCTAATACTTACTAACATTATTCATTTTATTTTTCAACAGCTGAATTCACAGAAAGTTCCGTTATCTCCTTGTTAACTCACGCAATTATAATATTTTTATCCGTTCCATCTATCATTTCCTTCTCTTTAACATAATCTTCTGCACTTTCCCATAATTCTGACCTTTTCTCTAAAAATGATACAACTTCTTTTCTAACTTCACCAGGACACCTATTATTTAAACTCTTATCTCCTTTACCTTCCATCTTCTTCTCAAATGGATTCAAATTCACACAATCACCTTCTATTTCTATATGGACTTCTTCGTCCCATTTAATCCTTTTATCCCCCATAATCATCACTTTATTTTCTGTGTCTATTATTCCCTTCATCTTACTAATAAAATCCATTCCCAGAATGGCATCAACTCTTAATACTGGCACTATTAGAAAATCTTGTTCAACCTCAATCCTGTTCAACTTAGCTTTCAGAACTATGATACTGTTGATTAATGCAAACCTTATTTTTGGCAATACTAAACTATTTTCTTTGATAGGAATAACTGTCTGCATTTTTAAATTATCTTTTATAAAAACTTTACTTACTAATGTTGCTTCAGCTCCTGCGTCTCAAAAAAATTTAATCTCTTTTTCTTCTACTTGCAATTATATTATAGGTAGTATATCATTTTTCCATTAACTTTTAAATCATTTTTTAAATCAACTTTTATAAATTCAAGCGCATGTTTATATTTACTAATGTTTATAGTTTTGGCGATTGATTTGTCTATTTCTAACAATCCTGCCTACTTGACGTCCAGGTTGATCCATTATATCTGCGTATGTCCTACTACTATCATTGCTATTGTTTAAAAGCAAGTAAGTGCATGTATATATATATATATATATATATATATACATATGTGTGTGTGTCTGTGTGTGTGTCTGTGTGTGTGTGTGTTTGTGTGTGTGTGTTTGTAAAGTAACAAATTCTTAAATGTGTTAACCAAAATTAGCTATACTAAGATTTTAATTTTGTCACTCTCAGAACGTTATAAAATATAAATCGGTATTTTTAATAAAATCTCATAATGAGAATCCTGAAGTTATGACTGTTAGATATTATGACAGCACATAAATAAAAATATAAAAATATTGCTGCACCTTGATACAGTTGCATAAAAAAATTGTGAAAGATATTACTATTAGATTTTATGACAGCACGAATGCTGCACCTTGATGCAGCTGCTGGAAAAATTTAGAAAAGCATTAATATTAGATTTTATGACAGTACCTATTAAACGATATAAAAATGTATTCGATATTTTCTATAAACAAAATTTTAGTTTCAACACTGACTTCAATAATTTACAACAAAATTGTCATATAAGATAATGTGTTGACACTAAGAGGCAGAAAGAGTAGTACACTTGCCCAAAAATATTTAAATAAGCAGAAATCACTTGAGAGTAATTTACGCACTAATAGTTAAGTAAATTGATGGATTGGCTGAAAAGAATTCGGACATTCACGTGCGGCTTCCATGTGAAACAGGAAGTTCGTTGATTCTTTCAAAGAAGTATGAATCCATTTACCATATGTACAACGTTATGACATATGATAACCGAAGTTGATGAATTAAAGCCATTGCTTTAATTAATAATTTTCAAGATATTGTAAAACATCAGTTACTACTAAAAAGATTTGAACTGTCCAAATTTAAGTGGGTAGTTAGGGAAAAAAATAATGGCTTTTGCTGTAACAAAATAAAATTTAGAATTAAATTGGTTTGAAATAAATTACTCGCCGAGAATCGTGTAAATATTAATTTTTAAGATTCTTTAGTGGTGTCTAATTGACATTTGAGTACGCTCTTTAATGTGAGGACTCGCAACCCGGATTCCCACATTTTTAATTATAATGCTATACTCCAGTTGGCAGACGAAGATATCAAAGACGATATCATTAGCCCAAGGTTAAAGACCAACTGTCCTTACTACAATAGACAAACGAGGTAAGCTGCTGGGAAATGCGCGCTTGCCGTTTGTGCAAACAGTTGCTACGTTATGAAACAAGAATATTAAACTTGTGATAAGTGTACTTTTGTTCAAGGCAAGCCTTAATACACCTCTTTTAAACGATACAAGTTCTACGGGTTTTATACACTTTCCACGATATAGAAATTTTTAAGTAGGACTGTAATTACATAGGATTTTTAACAACTAAATAAAATGAAATATTCAGAGTTGGAGACAATGCAAACAATTGGTTTCTATGTAATAAAGTAAGCAAACACTCACCTTTGTCCTTCCAATAAACTTGCATATACGAGCGCTCGTTTTGTGGACACACATGGACAGCAACCGTGAACTGCCTGTTCTTTAATATACAGCCAAAAACCAAAATACACTGACTCCAAATCACACAGTAACCATTACATAGGTTACATACAAAGAAAAGGACGGTACACACATTTAATCCGTCTATAATATATTTACATGTTGCTTCCACCAAGTATGGAAAGTAACTCTTATTTTAAAAATACCAAAAGAGTGGGAATACATTATCACTAACATATATCGGAATTATTCGCGAACTAACCTATTATTACCGATCCGACCAATATACCGGATTTATACGCGAGTTAACCGAACATTCCGCCCACAGTATAATACCCAATTTTACCCAAATAAAGACGTGTAAGATAAATTCATCTTATTCAAAACGTCAACCAAAGAAAAATGCATAAACAAACAAAAAAAAAATACTAAATCAAGATTACATAGTTAATCATTGATTAGGAAGAGGACATAATTTAATGACAAGCCTCTTTAAATAACCTGTAGAGGTTCTGAGAGTAACTACCCAAGTTTTCCCATCAGACCCGGGATGGAGAGAGACAACCCGCCCCAACTTCCATTGCAAAGGAGGCAAGAGTTCATTGCATATCAAAACGAGCATGCGCTCTTTGACAGGATTGCCCTCAAGAAGAAATTTTGAACGCTGTTGCAGAGTGTTCAAATATTCATTCCGCCAACGTTTCCAAAATAATTGATGAAGCGCTTGTATTTTCTGCCACCGAGATAAACGTGACATGTTGATGTCCGACAAGTCTTCATCAAAAAAGGTTCCTGAAGGTTCGATCGTTAAAAAATGATTTGGAGTAATAGCCGTCAAATCGTTAGGATCAGAACTATTAGGACACAACGGCCGCGAATTGAGCACAGCTTCGATTTGCGAAAAAAGAGTACACATCTCTTCAAAGGTGAGTATGTTGTCTCCAATAACCTTTATTACATGGCGCTTAACTGATTTAATGCCTGCCTCCCACAAGCCACCCATGTGGGGGGCTGCCGGCGGGTTGAAGTGCCAGACCAAATGTTCGGCTTCAACCGCTAAACGAAAATACTGCAAAATTGCTTTATTAACTGCCACAAAATTAGTGCCACAATCACTAAATATTTGGGCGCACAACCCTCTGCGGGCTATAAAACGACGCAGAGCTGCTAAAAATGCATCTGCGGAGAGATCAGAGGCGCACTCCAGATGAACCGCTTTTGTTGAAAAGCAAACGAATAAGCAAAGATAGGCCTTCAACACTGTTGCCCCTGTATCCTCCACCGAACTTAGTAAACAAATATTCTGGTTTACTTCCTCGTTAGTCTTAATCAAATTTGGTTGAACGGACCAACCAATTCTCGGTCCAATAAGCCAAGGGGGCCCCGCCCACCAAAGGGGATGCGACTTCAAATGAGAGGGTAATAAGCCTCTCGAAGCACAGTCACAAGGATTATCTTGTGATGGAACATAAAACCAATGATCTCCAGGCAATTGCTCTTGGATTAGGGACACACGATTCGCCACAAATGTCTTCCAAGTATGAGACGGCGACCTAAGCCAGGACAGCACCACTTGCGAGTCAGACCATGCAATTGTATCGGTAAATGTTATTTTTTCTTTAAAAGCCTTTCGGACAAAAGCTATCAATTCCGCCAAAAGAAGAGCAGCACAAAGCTCCAGGCGAGGAATGGATAATCTTTTCAGAGAAGCTGCACGAGTTTTGCTAATTACTAAAAAAGTAGATATTGACTCATTTGAATTGTTGGACAGCCGAAAATAAACCGCAGCTGCATAAGCCGCTTCACTGCTATCACTGAATCCATGCAATTCACAAATAGATGACTTATCTATACCATAAAATCTCGGTATAGACACTTCCTTGATTAACGGTAACTCCGACTGAAACTTCTTCCAAGAATGAACAATTGCAAGTGGAGGTTCTTCGTCCCAACTCAAGCCCAAGATCCATAATTTTTGAATTAAACATTTCGCAAACACCACTATTGGCGACACAAAGCCCACAGGATCAAATATCCGGGCTAATTCCGAGAGGATGTGACGCTTTGTGCAATGTGTTTCTTGGGAACAAATATTATATGAAAAACAATCTGTCGCAGGAGTCCATTCCAAACCTAAGACCTTTACAGATGAAGATTCATCAGGGCTAAACGATATAGTCTGCTGTCGTGAGACATCCAACCCTTGTAAAACAGTAGAATTATTACTAACAAATTTCTTAAGCTCAAACCCACCTCTAAGTAATAGTGCGACTAAACCATCGCTAACTGGCGAGTGCTTTCTGACGAGCTAGAACCGGAAATTATGTCATCCACGTACACTTCAGACAGCAAAACCTTGGCTGCTATAGGGAAGTCCACTGACTCATCCCAAGCTAGTTGCTGGATAGTTCGCAACGCTAAAAATGGTGCAAACGATACACCAAACGTGACTCTATTCATAACAAATTCCCGAACAGGAAGTTCCGGAGAAAAACGCCATAAAAGACGCTGAAAATTGCGATGCTCCTCACAAATGTATGTCTGTCGATACATTTGTTTAATATCTGCAATGAGGGCATACCTATGCAACCTAAAATTCAATAAAATTTCAACAATATCCGTGTGTAATTTCGGACCAGGTAGCAAAGCATCATTTAACGAGATGCCGTTCGAAGACCTACTCGAGGCATTCATCACTACACGCAATTGCGTTGATGATGATTGCAATTTACAAACTCCATGGTGAGGTATATAATAGACATTTGAATTCTCTATGGGAGCAGCTTCTGTCATGTGCCCCAAATCAATATAATCATGCATAGCATTTATGTATAGGCCACGTAATTCAGGATTGATAGATAAACGCTTTTCTAATGATTTTAAGCATCGTAGAGCTGTAGAATAGCTTTCTCCAAATATAGGAGGACAACCGTCAACAAATGGCATACTTACTGTATAACGACCCTCACTATCTCTTCTATAATTTTTTTTAAATCTTCTTTGCAAGGTTCTACCTGGTTGTGAGAAGGCAACTGTTCCAATTCCCAGAACTTTTTAATATTTTCCTCTAATGCACTCTCAACAAAATAGCAAGAAGTCTAATTTGGCTCCTTGGCCGAAATCTTGCCCATTAAAACATACCCAAAAATGGTATTAATAGCCGATGGCTCTTTGTTATTGAGCCCCGAAACTACATTACCCAATAAAATCTGGGGAAACACTTCCGCTCCTAGCAGCATATCCACAGGCGCTTTAACATCAAAATGTGGATCTGCTAAGCATAAGTTTTGTATATGTTTCCACGAATTATTCTCTTGTAAATTATTTGCAGGCATTTCACCACAAATAGACAATGAAATTTGAGCACTGAGAGAAATCAGGGGGCCTACTCCCTTCCTAGATTGCAGGAAACAAGTGACAAGCCCTCTACTCTTAACATAGGTTTGACTCAAACCACGAATAAATATACTTGAATGTTTTCAAATAAAACCTAATTTTTGCACACAATTTTCTGTGATAAAATTGACTTGTGAACCACAATCCAACAAAATGCGAATAGGTACTGGCACATTATCTGCACTTAATACATTCACAATCGCTGTATCTAATAGAACCGTAGGATTCAACTGGGCCATCCCTGAAAATGGGGTCATCTTGGGAGGATAGGATACTCCACTATCCTCTGCTGAAGCCAATGGCTCTGATAAAGTGGAAGAATTGTTCATCTCGGGCACAGATAACTTTCTGAAATGCAGCAGAGTATTATGACGGCCAGAACATATCGTGCACGATTTCTGGTCCTTACAAACTTTCACGGTATGTGTATCTTTCAAACAAACAAAACAGCGATTCCGATTTCTAATCCATCGAAACCTCCCAAAAGCTGATTTATCTTTGAATACAAGGCAAGACGAGATATCGTGTTCCTTTGAACATAAAGGACAACCATTAGCTGATTTAGCAAACAATACTGTAGATTTAACTTTAGGGTTATATATTTGATCGCCTTTAACAACTTTTTTAGACTTTGAAGAACCTAATGTTCCTAAATTGTCTAAAGCACAACTTTGTTTCTCTAAAAACGTTAATAACGAATCAATACCAGGGATTTTCTAACGTTCGTCAACAATGCTTAGCTCAAATTGCTCCCTAGTAACTACATCTAATTTCTGTAGCACCATATTAACCAATAACAAATTCAATTGTTCCTCCTGGTCAGGCAATAAAGCTTTGAGCGCGGCCCAATTTTCATTAAATTGGTCCACCAATCCCTTCAACGTGGAGGGTGAACGATCAGAAATATTTTGTATCTTATACAAATTACGAAGATAATTATTAGCAATTAATCTAATATTAAAATATCTATCATTTAATATCTTCAAGGCAATAGGGTAATTGGCTGCTGTCACCTTTAAACTTTTTATAAGAGAGGCGGGTTCAGATTCTAAATGCATGACCAAGAAATGGAATTTTTCTACATCGGATAATTTCCCATTACTATCAATTAAACTTTTAAATAATTCCATAAACGATTGATATTCGTAAATATCTCCAGTAAAAACCTTTAATTTAATAGATGGAAGCTTTAAATGTGGTTGATCAGTAGTACCACAAGATTCCACTTCTTTAAGACCTAGAGCTTTATCTAATAACCTAACTAAATTTCGATGCTTTGTTCGAATTGAGTAGGAATTATCATCAAAAGTTTCTGTTAAAGAATGAACTTTATCCACTAAATTATCGGGAATACCTGACTTCACTACACGCGTTTGATAATCACAAAACCGCTTTCTAACGTCTGTGAAGTCTTCCGCGCGTATAATGCAATTTTCGATTTCTTCCCTTATACCTGAACTTTCAGCAGCTTGCATTAAATCCAGTAATTTCACACAGGGTTTAATCAAACTTTCCAGCGTTTCAATACCCTCTTCAAGCTTAGGCATTATTAATAATAAATAAAACAATAATCCAAATTTAAACTATAATAAATCAAATATTGATATGCAATGAACTAATGCGCGTAAATTATTAAAATCTCTGCAATGTAAACAAACACGCATCACCTCCCAAATGGCATGTAACCCGCAAATAACGTCAAAACACGAAGCAAGGTTAGAACGGAATGCCAAGGAAATACGAAGATTTACGATTGCGTACAAAACAACCAATTACAAATTAACTTGACCGTTGTACTAGATTTTGTGGAAAATGAAACTAAAATAATCGATATTTAACAGATGTGCGCTCAGTCAAACACATCGCCAGTTTAAACGATAACAAACCAGATCCGGCTCGAAGGACCAACTCTACGGGTTTTATACACTTTCCACGATATAGAAATTTTTAAGTAGGACTGTAATTACATAGGATTTTTAACAACTAAATAAAATGAAATACTCAGAGTTGGAGACAATGCAAACAATTGGTTTCTATATAATAAAGTAAACAAACACTCACCTTTGTCCTTCCAGTAAACTTGCATATACGAGCGCTTGTTTTGTGGACACACATGGACAGCAACCGTAAACTGCCTGTTCTTTAATATACAGCCATAAACCAAAATACACTGACTCCAAATCACACAGTAACCATTACATAGATTACATACAAAGAAAAGGACGGTACACACATTTAATCCGTCTATAATATATTTACATGTTGCTTCCACCAAGTATGGAAAGTAACTCTTATTTTAAAAATACCAAAAGAGTGGGAATACATTATCACTAACATATATCGGAATTATTCGCGAACTAACCTATTATTACCGATCCGACCAATATATCGGATTTATACGCGAGTTAACCGAACACAAGTTAAGGAATTTTTTTCAGAAATAAGTACAGATGTTTTAACAGAAACATATTGGACATTAGAACCTGTATTTTAATATATTATACTATTATGGCCAGTAATAATTTTGATTATTTTATAGGGTTGAAGGGTTAAATTTCGGACGATGGTTCAAAAATTGCTTACGGGAATTTTTGGAACGTTACAGCGTATTGCACAATCCACCATGAGTAACATTTAAAGGAAGTTTAGACAAACTGGAAGTGTTGCTGATATTCCAAAGTTAGTTATACGTCCAAAAATTAATGAAGAGGTGTCATTAGTCGTAATTCTTTCTGTACATAACAACCCTGACAAGAGAACAAGACAAATTGCATTAGAAAATGATATCAATCGATGATCAGTTCATCGAATATTGAAGGCTGAAAAATTTCGTCATCAGTATATGGTTCAGGTGGTATAGGTAGTGATGGATTCAAACCGAACCAAACCTAACCTTGCCCTAGGTTCGGTTTGGTTCGAAAACTTTTTAGTCCGGTTCGGTTCGAGGTTCGGTTCGAAAAAATATATTCCGGTTCGGTTCGGTTCGGTTCGAAAAAAACGAACCGAACCGAACCGGTTCGACATTTTTATATTTTAAACAACTAGTACGTTCAACTACAACAATTTAAACGTTTAATGTAGTTTTTATTTTTAGTAGCTGCTATTTTCAAATAAACCCAACATTAATATGTTCTAGATTTTAGTAGCATAAATCATATTAATACTATTTGTCCAGGTTTGATTTTTCAATACGTACTCTCTTTAACAAAGCGTAATTACAATTAGGTTAATAGTGAAAGCTGAAAGCCACCTCTAAAATTTAGCATGTGTTAATAATTGATGAATTTTACTAATGTCATTTTACCGTGAAAGAACGATATCACACGATCTTTGCGAATACTTTTATTTTAGTTTTAGTTAGTATATAAAAAGTATCAAGACAATAAATAAGATGTTGCTGATTTCTTATACAGTACAAACAAAAAGCTATTTGTCAGTTTATCTTTATTATTATTTCTTTTAAAAGACAATATCAGATGGTTCTCTGAAAGAATCGTAAAGCTACCTCAAACAGTGTTTACGTTTTTCATAATAAAATATAACAGTATTTATGGCACGGACATTATGTTTGCTTATTATTTGCATTATAGTGTGCTATTTTATGTCGGCATTGATTGAAAAATTTATGCCCTTATGAGTCATAAACTTCAACCCTTGGTCGTGAGAGAAAGTTTGGGGTCATTCTTTTGGAGTATCGGCTACTTATAAGTACGTTGGTAATGGCCACAATAAATAAACCGTAAATATTATCGTACCATGCGTTTTATAACACCATTTGTTGAGCTATTATGTACAAAAGAAAAGGAGATTAGATTTTGCTACAAAGTCACATTTTTTAATATTAATAGAGGGCTGGTTTTCATATAAAAGTAAAAAATTCAAAATGATGGATTAGTAAAACATACTTAATTAAAAATTAAATTATTTTGTTTATTCTGAAAACTTCTGTAGTCTCTAGACCGTGACCTCGGCTGGTATATGTTTAAGATGGTTTTCAACACGACTTCTGTTCATTAAATAAAATAAACTTGTTTTTAAAACCAAATTTTCAAAATCATTTCAAGTTTCTCCAATATCTAATACTAGTTATAAACAAACAACAATTTGAAAAAAGGAGCATTAAACAAATCGAACTAATCTAGAATTTTTTGATCTACAAACGTGGCTCGATGACAAAATTTATTAGATATGTATCACTAATACCTATTAGATTATTTACCTATTGCCTTAAAACTCAATGACCATGTACATTAGAAAATCGTTCTAATTCTTATATGCTTGCTACTAGAGATATTTAAAATGTGCGTTTGGGAGAATTTAAGATTGACATGTTTTTAGTGAAAATTAAATTTTTAAACTAAATTTTTATTAAAAAAATCGAACCTTTCGAACCGAACCGGACCGAACCTTGAGCTAGGTTCGGTTCGGTTCGAAAAATTTGCCGGTTCGGTTCGAGGTTCGGTTCGAAAATAAAATGTCCGGTTCGGTTCGTGTCCATCCCTAGGTATAGGTGCTCAACGAAGATGACCCAGATAGACGTCTATAGTTTTGCAAAGAACTCTCTGGGAAGCAGGATGAGAATCCACAATTTGTAAAATTAATTATTTTTTCTGATAAAGCTACCATTTGTTTACATGGAAGTTTCAGCAAACATAATTGTAGATATTGGGCTTAAGAAAATCCTTACTGGATTATGGAAGCACACACCCAGTACGAGGGATTCTTGATATGTATCGGGAACTGACAACACTAGTGTTGGTAGGTGCGATTCGACGTTTCTAACGGAAAGTTTGACATTTTTGACAGTACACATACTTATTACATTTTGCCATATGAACACTATTTGTTTTGTTTCGATTGAGTTAAAAATTTTGTCTCGGCCAAAAAATGGAATTAACATTTTTGTACGATTATTTTTTACGAGTTTCGACGTGTATTATCTTCACAACAATCCCTGAATCAACTTATTTGGACTTTTGAGGAAGAAGCTACAACTAAAGCCATTATACATCGTTGGTACAGCAAATTAAATCGCGGTTGTAGTTCACTAGCGGATGAATTTAAAAAAGATCGTCCAAAATCGGCTGATGTGCCAGAAAGCACAGATGCTGTGCGCGAAACGATAATGCAAGATTTAATGTGACTTATCGTGAGATTTAGACGTTCCTAGGCATTAGTATGACAAGTATACATTCAATATTACATGAACATTTAGCTGTGAGAAAGCTATGTGCGCGTTGAATCCCACATAATTTGTTAATCGCTCAAAAAGAGACTCGTGTCGATTGGTGTAAAGATATGCGCAAAAAATACGATTGCGGAGCATCAAACGCAGTGTATAACATCTACGCAGGTGACGAATCTTGGATTTATTCGTATGAATCCGAAAGTAAAGAGCAGTCGACTGTATGGGTCGTCCAAGATGAACAAAATCCAACAAAAGTTGTCCGCGCTCGAAGCACTTCGAAAAAGTGATTGCTTGCTTATTCGGAATAAATGGACAGGCCACGACCGTTGCTTTAGGAGAACAGTTAATTCTGCTTGGTTTACAATCATTTCTTTGCCACAAGTTTTCGGAGAAATAAATAAACCGACGACGCCGAATCATTCTCAATCATGACAATGCCAGCTCTCACACATCGGCTCAAACAAGTGACTATTTGGGTACACAAAACATCGAATTGCTGGATCATCCGCCGTATAGTTCTGATTTGGGACCTAATGATTTCTTTTTGTTCCCACACGTAAAAAACAAACTGCGTGGTCAACGATTTTTGACACCAGAAGAGGCGGTTGATGAGGTTAAACTCATGTTTTGAAGATATCTCAATCGGAATGGAAAATGCTATGAAAATTGGTTCCAACATATACTAAGGTGTATCAATCATCGTGGAGAATATTTCGAAAAACATCGAAGACGATTTTGAACCTTAAGTTTTGTTTTTGTTACTTATTCCCGATACATATCGAGCACCCTACCTATCCACAAAAAACCGCAGTTTGTGTAGGTATTATTAATTACTTAATACTAGGCCCTCACAGTTATTTGCATATGTTGTTTTGCTTTTTCAAATTGCTGTAACTTTATAATTATGAACGTCATCCCATTATTTTATTTACATTTTTTGTTCAAAATAATATCAGGAATCACCTCCATAAGCCGGGGAAAAATCTTGTGAACCACCCTGTATATGGTTTGGTAATAAAAAAATGACTGATATTTCATTTGAAGCTTGTTTATAATTTTGGATTTTCACAAAATCGTTTTAGTACTTTTACAATTACCGTTTAGTATTAAGTTTTACAAGACATCTGAATGTGCTTCCTGTCTGTCGTTTTTACTACAAACGTTCCAGGACGTGTGAGATCCCTTAATGCTGACGGGCATAAATAACACCTTAGGCGAAATAAAGTTGCATTTATATGATGAGTTGCATTATAAAACAACAGATCGATGCCATCTAAAACGAGTTTCTTAAAGTAAAACTGCACAAGTTAATAAATTACTTAAGTTAGTAGTGTTATGTTTTTGTACATATTACATTTGTCGACATGGCTGCAGGTTTCATTATTTATATCGGTTCCCTGCTGCTATCTCATCATGTACTCGGCATCTTTTTAAAATATTTTACATTTTCAAAACCACAACAAACAAAGATTGTATCGCAACATAAATTTGTTTTTGTTAGTGTAAAATTTCTGTTATGGTATACCTGAAATATTTCAAATTAGTCAATATTAGAACAAAGTTATATTTTTTACCACGCCTTTTCATTTCCATGTTAGTAGAACCGACAGAAATTAGAGTATCTGTTGTGGGTTCAACTATTAATCTACCTACGGGAGGTTGTTTTTTATAATAGGGTTTTTAATTTACGATAATGAATTTTTAATACATGATTAGAAATAGTACCGTGTTCTAGTCGAATTACATATTTTTTAATATTACTGAACTATTAATATTTATTAAGCGTCGCTTTAAAAATTTCAATATATGCACCAAAGTTATTAACTTCTCTGTTTAACGCGCGAGGGGTCTTATAATTTTATATATCGACTTACCTCAGCCTTACTTCTTCAGGAGAAATGTGTTTCTTGAAGGGAATACTTTCTAATTCCCAAAATCGACGAATGTCGCTGTGTAAGGGCTCAACGAAAACACACAACGACGTAATAGAATTATTCGAAGAAACGACATTTCCCGTTAAACTTAAGAACCTTAAATGTGATTTACCAATGCTCCACCCGAAGGTACTACATTGGCCAGGAAGCGAGTTTTTTTTTACCTGAGAAATTTAGAATTTTGCCAAACCCTTGCTGTTCCAAGCAAGGTAGGGATCTTTAACGTGCGTATCAACACACACACACGGGGCCTCCATTTTACCTCTCATCCGAACGAGGGTGTACTTTTGTGAAAAATGCTCGCCTAACTTTTTTCAAGCGGACCGTGTAGGGATTCGAATTCGGGATCTTGGGCGTAGTAGTCACACACATACCACTACATCACGGAGCCACCAACTTGAGAACCGCGGGACTGATAAGTGTTTCAAGCGAATACCACTATTTATCGAAAAAAAATTATTCATATTTTTCAGCTGCGGCTTATTTTCTACGAGATTTAATTCACATTGTTCAGCGATAATACGAATATCTAATAGATAATCATCGATTTTCACCCTGAAAGCCGAGAATTTGTTTAATTGTTCAATTTCTTCGTCAAAGAAAATATTCTTGCAAAAAACCTTGAAATGAGGGGACTTATAATTTTATATATCGATTTACCTCAGCCGTATTCTATTGTTCTATAAGTGTCGTTTCTACTCTTCAACAAAGTAGACTGAATAGCTACTAATTGGTCTTGTTACGCACGCACTGTCACCCTGTTTTTTAGGGTTTATCCATAAAAATCACATTCGGAGACATTAATGACTTAACTCATTTTACCGAACCAACAAACGTTTCTCTTCGACGTCTACGAGCAAGTGTCAATCACTACCCATCGTCTTCTTAGTCGTTCTCTAACTCATCCATCTCGCCTACCTTATATAAATCTTCTAAATATTTTTTCCATCTATCTGCTATCTCAACTTTATTTATTAGAAGCTCATTATTCTCATCTTTAATACCATTAAATTTTTTCCTATCTTCACCGAAAAACTTTTTAACTGCCCTGTATGCCGTGTCTGTTTTACTTACTCTCAAATCATCTTGTATTTCCTTACAATTCTCCTCCACCATTTATTTCTAGCTTTTCTACACTCATGTACTATCTTATTTCTAACTCTTTTATATTGTTGCTAACTTTCACTATCCAATTCTAAGAAAGGTTTAATTATTCTTATATTCTCTATTAAACCTAATATCTCCTTTGTTACTCAGGGTTTTCTCGCTTTTATTTTGCTCTTACCTATAGTCTGTGTTGCTGTGTCATGCACAGCCCTTTTTATTTCTTTCCATCTAATTTCTACGTTCCCTCTTATAGCTATCTCTTTAATATTATAATCTACTAGTACTTGTTTATATTCCTCTTATACCTCACTATCATTAAGCTTACCTAGATCCCATTGCTCTCTTTTAGCCCTTCTCAATTTTTGAATTCTAAATTACACTTCATTTTTACTAAGTTGTGATCGCTATGTATGTCAGCCCCTGGATAACTACGACAGTTTTTAACTTGATTTCTAAATCTTTGTTTGACTAAAATACAATTTATTTGGTACCTAGCCCTATAACCTGGCGCTTTCCAGCTATATCTTCTCTTAACATGTTCTTCGAATACGGTGTTTATAGTTACTAATTTATGTTCCTGACAAAACTCAACCAATCTTTCTCTTCTATCGTTTCGTCTACCATACCCAAATTTTTCTACCATTTTTCCCTCACTATTTTCTCCCACTGACGTATTAAAATCGCCCATAACTATTAAATTTTCATCTCCTTTTATTTTTCTCACTATACTATTTATATCCTCGTACACCTTTTCTACTTTCTCAGCCTCGTACTGAGTTGTTGGCTTGTAAACCTGTACTAAAACAGTGTCTGTGGGTTTCGTACTCAATCTAACCATGATTATTCTATCACTAATCTTTATCCTATCCCTAAAAAGTTGTAATTATTCTATAATTATCTTTCCAATAGTTATTACTATTTGGCCCTCTCACCTTTCTAATACCTAAAACGTCCAGCTTTCCTTTTCTCTAATAATTTCGTTACTTTACCTACTCTAAGTAAAGACCTTACATTCCAAGTCCCTATCACTACATCGAACCGTTGTTTTAAATTCATACAATGACGAGCCCCAAGTACCCCCTCCCGGAGATCCGAATGAGGGGATATTTTACCTCCAGACAAGAATTTTACTTGCGAGCTCTCCATCATACATATGTCGTGTTTTAGGCCACGCATACCTGGGAAATATTGTGGTAGGTTCCCATATCTTTCCGCAACACACTTTTTAAAGATTTTAGCAAAAAACCGTATCTGTCACGGCCAACCTCCAACAACCTTGTAAATTATTGAGGATTGCCCGAGACTAACCGACTCTCCTCCAATATGTTTTAGCCAGCAAGGCTGCTGCCCTTTGCTGCGCCTTTTAATCGCCTTTTACGATAAGCAGGCTTACTATAGTAGTATTCTTTGTCCCCTACTATGGGGACTTCAATAAGCTACATGTCTCATTTTGGAATTGTTGTGCTCTATTCTAAATTTTCTAACTGAATGACCAATCTTCAGTTAGACGAGCTTGCGCGAGATTACGGGATTGTGCATTTTGGTTACAAATAATTAGTACCTGTGGTCAAATGAGAAAATTGTGTCCAATTTAAACATTGTATCATCTTAACCCAATAAAGCCCGAGTAATTTGTTGTGCAAAAATTTTAAACTTCTATTTGGTAAACACTCATTTGTGCTTAATCATTAGCATGCGTATTGAATTGGTAGGCGGTTTATAGTGAAGAAGTAAATTAATATTAAGTAATTAAGGCTCTAATCACCTTTATTAAGCACAGTAAAACAATGGCAAGGAGAAACAAATTATAGTAAATCTCCAAATAAACTTCCGTTTTGAACCAAGTCCGCTGTAAAAATTTTCTTACGATAGCTAACTACTCATCAGTACTAAACGCGCATACAGCAGCAGTGCTTTGCCCTTAACAATAAAAAGAAATATTGTCCAGTTTAAACCTATAATGAATACTTAACATTTCTTTCATAATCACAATATATTTACCATGAGCGAAAAACACTTTACTCAAGTTTGATTCGAGTCAAAAATGTATCAAAGATAATTTCTAATTAATCAGACATAATGAATTTTCTAATTTACGAATCTGGCAATTCGAGTACATAAAATATGGCACAAGTGTGTATGTTGTTTGCTTCAAAATTGTACACAAAAAGTAATCTCAAAAGTATGTTGCTTATACAGGGTGTTTAAAAAAACTGGCATAAATGATATGGCGGATAGAACTATCAAAAATATCTAGCGTTTGCTTAAGAAACGTATGTCCTAGAACCCTTCATTTTGTCCTACGGTGTTTTAAAGTTAAAAATTAAAGAATTATTATTTCCCATAACTTTGAAAGTAGTACGAATTTTTTTAATAAACTTAGCAGACAGTTTGACTGATTTTAAAATACACATAACTGTAAACAAATCACTTTATATACGTTTGCCAGTGGCGTTCAGCAGCAGCATGGGGTCCTTTAGCTCAACCTTTTACGCACGTCACTGCTAAATTTCAATGTTGGTTGAATTTTTATTTGGCAATGCTTTTACATAAATTATGTATTCTTATTACACTTCTTTAAAATTGATATTTACTTTAGATATAAGTATTATAAAGGGTGCGTGGTTTATTTGTATTTTGTATTGAAATTTTAATATCAAATAATTTGAGGTATCAAGTAAAAATTGCAATTGAAATTTTAAAAAGCTATTGAAAACACAGTATATTGGATTGCTAGGTTTTAATAAAGTAAAACAATGCTTCTGAAATGTTTATTTACCGAAATACAGTTTTAACTCAAAACAGTCAGTAGAAATATAACTAAGCTATAATATAGTAGGTATAACAAAATTAGCAGGTAGAAGTGAAGCAGAGGCTTGAACACTATTGCTAATTCCAACCAAAATATTGTTTTTCTTTGTGGCATGTGTTGGCAGAGCTGATCCACAATTTTTTTTCTTTGTGTTTATTCTCTTGTCACATGTCAACTTTTTAGGAATTTCCAAACTGAACATTTTTAAGGAAGTCTGATTCGATAATATCTTCTTGATTATACAACTTCTTGTAGTATAGACGTCTGCTCCTTTTCCTGAATTCTACATTTTTGATGTTTTCTAACAATGGAATATTGCTTTCTCCCTCTTTGCCTACTCTTTGACATTGTTTATACTACCATCCTTAAAATCAATGAAATGTTGATGCTGCAATGAAACAGGAACATTGTTTTTCGATTGTTTTCGTATTACATCAACCATGTCATTCATATCAAGCACTTCTTTTCTTTTTTTCCACTCCGAACCCATTTGTCCATGGACAGAATCTGTTTTCGTGAAAGAATAGCCCGGTTCAAAATATTTAAAAGTGATACTGGATGGACCCCAATGACGATTCACTATACAAGTCATAGCTAAAAATAATACCCAATTCTTGTTCTGAGCTGAACGATTATCGACCCAGAATATGAAGTGCATGACATGTGGGAGTGCGTTTTTAATAATATTATAGTACGCACTTGTCACGTCAGGAGCATTTCAGCTTTGAATGGCCTCGTTCCAAAGAACACAAAAATTTTTTTCATTATGCAAAGCGGCAAAAGTTTCGTTAAAAATTACCAGTCGAGATAAGAAGTATGAATTTTTAATTGTCATTTTAGGAAGTATGAATATCTTTTTCGTGTCAACAGTGAACACATTATATTCATGTGACCACTTAAAATTTTTGTCTTTTGAATACTCTTTTCTGACAGCGGTATATCTTTCTTTATGCAACACGTAGTTTTTACACAACTGACAATTTTCAATATCATGATGATTGACTTTGTTATGGTTTAAGTAAATGGAACAAACTGAATAAACATCTTGTGTTGGGGTATCAAACCCTATATTCATTGATTCAAACACTGATCTGTACTTTTCATAAGATACCTTGATGTTCGTAATAGAAATCTCTCCACAAAATTGTAATATTCAGTTCGCATGGAAGTTATTCCTATTGGGAACATGAACAAAATTATAATGTGAAACAATAGGATTTTATGATCCTATGTGGCTTTTAATCTTTTGGTCTAAAACATCTTTATTGTCTTGAAATATTTTCCCTGCTACCTTGCCCCTGTCATCGGTTAATTTAATTTTTCCACACAATGCATTTTTTGCTTTAAAATGTTCGGTAATCATTCCATCTGTTTTCATTCCCAATGTGTGAAGCAACATTACCTTGCAGATTGATGTACTTTCTTTGTTGAAAGTTCCTATCTGAGGCAAAAATTATTTGCATGTACTATTCCGTTTATAAATATTTGTGGACAACGTTCTACATTTTACACTTTCCTCTATAATGTGTGAGTCCTTGAAGCTCAAAATTCGTCCAAAATATTTTGCCTTACAGCTTCGTCGACTTTTTCCCTACACTTTTTCCGACATTGTTTTGCACAAGGCGGAAAAACTTTTCGTGTATTCAAATTATCCTCAATCTTTGATTTTTCCGCTCGCCGTTTCAGTTTTTTTTTTGATACATATTTGAGTCAACTGAGACGATATTTCGAACCATGTCATACATTAATTCATATGTATTTTTTTGGTCATAATCTTGTATTGATACTATCTCATCAACCTGTATTTTTGTAGGTTTAAAAATTTTTAGATCTACATTCGGAAAGAAACTAAATGATGAAATTATATGAATTTTGTTGTTGCCATCATGTGAGTAAGAGAACACGCTGTCTGAAATTTCTTTAAGTAAAGACTTAGTTATATCATTTGTCGTTTTGTTAGAGTTTTGGGAATCAATTTTGTCGCGGGTAAAACAAGTCTCAATTAAATTGTTTTATTGTCGAACAGATTTCGGAAGCATTTCTAAGGTTGCTCATTTCGCTTAATAAATCCTTTTCATTGAACTATTTATGTCTTTTAAGTTTTTTCTCGGCAAAATAGTCTGCGTCAAGGTCCAAATTATCATTTGGATCTGATGAATAGTTGCAGACCTCAGTGTTGGAGTCAGATTCATAATCAAGCCTAAAAATAAAAAACAATAGTATATTACATACTAAGAGACGTAAGTAGGATTTACGGTGAAGAGTCGGTTTGCAGCACGAGCGAAGCGAGGGGCTCCAAAATGTCGAGGCATCGTAAATCCCTTACGTCCCGCGGTATGTGTATTATTTTTTCCCTACCTCTAAATTCAAGATTATTAAAAATGCCCTAAAACTAAGTTTAAAATTCAAATAAGAATAGAAAATGATTTAATGAAGGCTTAGACCCGTAACCATGGATTTGTAACAACGGCTTCTTTCATTTGGATGCCAATCACTTATGTCCCAAGAAAAGTAAGTAAAAATTTACGTCCCGTTTCATAGCCATCCTAGTATATGCAACTTACGGAGGGTTGTCTCAGTGACGTAAGTGTATTTATGGCTAAGGTAGGGGAAAAATGTATTTCTCAGTTAGTTTTTTTAAATTAATTCTTGCAAACTAAACATAGCCGTATATCAAAAAAAATTATTTTCAATTCAACTAAAATTATCTAATGAAGCCTTGTGAAAATTGTGATATTAACTTTAAAATAAAAAAATATATAATGGAATACCCGATATTTCAAATTCTACGTATCGCGCCTTTTAATTTTTATACAATATTATGAATTTTATTTCAGATCTTAATTAAACCTTATACTCACTGCAACAATTTCTAAGTGGTTACTATTAATTTATTGGTTCAGCACAAGTACAAGTTTTAGTATTAATGCTATAAGCAACAATTGAGTTCAATATATTGTTGTTAGGACTTACTATGGAGGCCACTCCGATATTAAAGTCGAATGATTACCACCATACGACATTTCCGAGATTTGAGGTTAACACATATTTCTAGTGTGTAAAACCGGGGGTTCCTGATAAGCTAGGCCTGCTTCTAACGCGTTTGCCTTCCTTGCTAGAGGAGCAAAATTTTCAATGGAAGTCTTATTTTTCTATAATTTTTTCAATTTAATTAATTCGTGTATTGGATTTATTTCGAATAAACTAAAAAACATCTGATAAAAGGGTAACATATTTTTGACTAAAATTTTTTTACCAGTTCTTTACGCTCAACGGATCTGTTAAACGAGAAAACATATTTGAGTACGCAATTTTATTTCCGTCAGTAATTTCTCGTCAGTCTGGTGGAAGAAACTCATTCTTTAATGCTATCTTCAATTCTTCGCAATTATTTACCAAAATCTTATTCGCGCGGAACCAAATTAACGCTTTTTCAAAAAAAGATCATAATAGCTTTGGAAAATAATTTTTATGCGCCTTCCTATAACTGTACTCTTTAAATTGACTATGGCTCAGGTTCTACTAGTGATGACTTTACGGCTAATTCTTCCTCAAAAATTTTATGTCATGGTCTATTTTCTCTAAACTATCTACGCTATTTTCGATATCTGAGTTCAAAACTAATTTTTCGCTTTTTCTTAATTTACCGTCTTCCCTAACGTTAAAAATGTTTTTCAAAAGATAATTCTCAATTTTTCTAAATCTGCGTGTAACTGATTCCAGTATTTCTCTTGATTTTCATCATCGGTAAGCTGCGTGATGATTTCGAATGACAAAAAGCAATTCTTAATTCGATTTTTTCCATAATTTCCTTGAAAATTAACTTGATTTAAACTTTCAATATTTTCCCTAATTTGATCCGATGCTGCTTTTATACTTGTGGTATAATCGTGTGAAAGCAAGCGGATAGTCAAACTCGTCATTTACTTTTGTTGGTTTTTAATCGGTTATTGTAAAATTTTCTTCAGCTCCGGGACTGTCAAACTTTTTGTTGAACATTATTCATGTTTAATTCATAAATTAATTCCGTGTTGAATAAGCGATCCATTTTATAGGTAAAGTTCGTTTTTAAACTCTAAATTTTGTGTTTTTCCTTTTTGTCATAATCGATTAAATTTTTATCCTAAAACCCCTTAAGATAAATTTTCTAAAGAACTATCTTTTAAAAAACTAAAATCCATCCTCTTCAAAAAATGACAACTTCAAAAGTCAAGAAAATGCGAAGGAAAAGGTTCTCTCGCTAAGCACAAAAATTTCTTTAACAATTTAAGAATCAAAAATTGGTTCCACACGTTGGGCGTGAATATTCTGTGATTTACTAAATCGACGTTACGTTTCTGAATTAATTTTACTCTACCGGAGGCGGAGTGACGTAGCAGTAAATTAATGCATCGGCTAGCCTTTAGTGGCGAGGGGTAGGCTTTATAGAAGCAAATACAATACATTTAGGGGAATATAATTAACGGTGCTTCAACTGATACCTATACGCTTACTTTGAAAGGTTTTGACTGCCTTGTCTTCTGTGCCAACCCACCTGCAAAAGACACAAATAGAGCTTACTCTGAAAGTGGATGTTCCAAGTTACTGTTTGAGGCGGTTTCTGCTGCAGCTAGATGTTGATGGAGCCTCGTTTCCACTCTTATCAGCTCCTTGCACTAGTGTATTATAAACAAAAAAAGCTCTACATTTTGTATACCTTACATATTGTAAAACATTATTACAACAGTGAATGACAACAAAAAAGATGAGCTATGATCTACCTCTAATTGGCTAAATAAACGTGTACCTAAAAGAAAGTACTTAATGATAGAAATTCAACCAATTTCATTTTAACGTGCCATTATGCTTTTACCATAATAAACTTCTCCATATGAGAATTTCATGTTTATAATACGCTTTAAATAAATGTGCAACAACGTTAATGGTTCTTCCTAATAATAAAAAGTCCACAAATTGTTAAGATTAACATCAAACACGATTAGTATAAACAACAAAACAACAAGTGATGTTTATATGGTGGTTCAATCATCTTACAGTTTTTTTTTGTTCTCATTAAAGCTACGTTGACATCCAGTGCAGGAATAGTTGCAAATATAAATCCAACCTATTGTTGCACAATAACATATATAACACGTCAACTTACACCTTAACTACAGGTTTATCACATACGCATGTCTTTACTGGCGTTCATAAATCAGTTCCGGTGTTTGTATATCGTCACATAAACTACCTGGTTTTCAACTTCCTACCGCACGGTGATAGTGATTTGCGTGCCGATCAAACACGAAGCTCTGCTGACTGAGGTCTGGTATCGAATTTACTACCTGTCGGTTTTAATAAACTTCAACGTCCCAGGGTAATTGCACGCTGTTCTGGATCTCGTGGGTAGTGTATCTAAGCTGTCCTATTTCCAGAGTCCTTTTCATTCTGTCCATGCCAACACTTATTTTGTTCTTATGATTTTACTTTTCAAACCTATGGCTGCGTCATTCGAACGTTCCCAATGCACTAATTTTATTGCTGTTTTTATGAGTATGTCATTTTTGGTGTCACCCATTAGTTCGGCAAATGACTAAGTGCTGGGAGTTCTTGGTAGAAGCAGGTTGTTAAACCCTTTAACATACCGCTGAATATCAGTAAAATAAAGTATATATTTAGAAAACAATAAAAGGGGAACTTAGTTGTATCTAAAAAGGTTGAGCAGCTGCTATGTTCAAAGCATGTAACGTTCCGTTTATTTTGTTACCTTATATTATAGAAATATGTATATAAAGTCAATTAGTTTGTGTAAATACTTCATGAGTTTAAAATATAACAAAGAGCGCTTTGCCCGCACATCCCTTCATAATTTCGACATTTATTTTTTTTTGGCAGGTAATCAAGAAGGCCGAGGTCTGTGACGTTTATGGAGTGAAGTTTGTCAAGTCGAGTTTTTGGTGATATAAAACAAATCGCTTAGAGCGGATTTATTCAGTTCTTACATGAAATAGGTAGTTACAAGACCATAGTTAATCGATCGTTTATTTTGGTGGTTCAGGGGAAGTTATAATACAAGTGCCGAGTTTTGATTGTTGATCTTCGCTAATAGCGTCACGTGCTACACGTGGTTAATCATTTTGTTGTAGGTTGAGGCATCCTCTTTTGTTGTTTACGTTTTAGAAGTATTAATTAATGCCAATGAATTTGGGAGTTACTGTATAGAGGATGAATGGAAATCTCGTTACGGTTGCGGTAGGCCCGTAATATAACCCAGTTGTTGGGGATCAAATAATAGATTAATTGTCACGTGTTTAAAAGTAGAAAACTCCACACCCTCATAGTGCTGATTGGTACAATCCACCTTACAAGGTAAGCGACTGTATTCGTAGATTTTACAGTGCAGCCCCAAATACGTCGATTATAATATTGAACGTTTGTGCAATTAAACTAAGCACAACCCGTACATGAAGTTGTGTTAATCCCTTATCACCGAGTCCTAAAGTGTGTGCGCTTTATTGATACTTTACCGTTGTCGTGAACAACAAACACATTTAACTAGTATAAATAGTTAAACCCTATTATTTCCAATTAACGTAATATTTGAGACAGTTGTACTGATACTTCCAGATATTCAAAATTATTTTGATTACATATTTGCTGAATTAAGATCACAATTTACATTTTGAATTGAAAATTATTGTTGCCGTTAAGTTAGTTAGCGTAGGGTTGCATGCACACGGCGTCCTACGCATTACGTTTCAAATATTTTATTAGTTACTTTGTAAGTAGAGCAAGTGGGGGGTGTCCTGTGCACTCAACTCCACCTTAATTTTATTACAAATTGCTTTACTGACCAGTACACCTTATAGTAATAATAAGTGTATGCCATTTACTTTATCGACAATACTACTTGTGGTAATGTTTACATTTACTTGTTCATATATGTATGTGCCATATTTGTTTATGTAACCAACCCATGTATTTATTTCAGTCGTTGGGATTTGTTAATAGAATTAAGTAAAGTTGTCTACGTGCATTATTTTAGTAAATGTTAGTAGGGTAAATTCAACCTCTCTACTCCGCGAGATTTTCTGAGGATTTTATGTTAAATATTAAGCTGCAAGGAGTCTACCGACCAGTGACGAGATTCTCCTTTTGTCATCTAGCATTGTGACATTACTGGTGGTGCCCACCCGATTTTTGACGTTTTACCGAATTCACATCTCATTATAATTGTCATCTTAGGGCATCTAGCAATCCCAAGCTACGACTTTTGTCTGACCTACCCCTCACCGGCTGGAGCTAGGCCGCTCACGTGTTCCGATCCGTCCCTTGGTGTCGTAGTGCTGAATTGGCCCGTAACAAGCAACAAACATAGAAACAAGGAAATAATTGTTTAAAGCGTATGTGTGGAGCACCGTACTGTACGGCTATAAAATATGGACAGTAGGAGAAGCAGACAGTAAGAAGGTACACGCTTTTTGGGATGTGGTGCTTGAGGTGTATGATGATGATAGCATGGACAGACAAAGTTAATAGCAAAGAGGTTCCAGAAATAATAAGGAAATACAAATATCAGTGGAAAACAAAAAATATATAAGAGATAGAAGAACAGGAAACGTTCTAAGGCATTTGGGGAATAGTGCAGTAAATATTACAGGCAGAGATAGGGAAAATAGACCTAGACCAGACTATTGCACGCAGATAGTGAAAGATATAGGCTGCGCGGAAATGTGTAAATTAGCTTAGAATAGGAAACAATAGAGGTACGCGTCTAACCAGTTCCAGGACTAAAGACCTAATGATCATGATAATTATGAACTACCACAGTTGATTGTTTTTTGAACTCATATGAATTTGTACAAATGAACTTTATTATGGATGGTTATTCTCCGGTTTCTATCTATAATTTTTAATTTAGCACAAAGGACTGTAAAGTACCAACGTTTTCCCGTTTGTATTTAATGTACTGAGTGCTTCCTTACTTTAATTTTTTATCCTAGTTTAATGTTCCATTGTTAAATGTAAATTACCAAAGTTTCTAAATTCTACAAGGTATTTTCGTAGACTTCATAAACTCCTACCTACTTTTTTTTTAAGTAACGCGCTACCATTACAAGTTATGTCCACTCTAACTTTAAATTTCCATTGGCAATTTGCAATACATAGTTGCGTACAATCCCGAAGAAGCTCGGTGGGGGAAGTGATAATGGTATTGCCCTACAATTAACCTACTTTTCTAATTATTGTTGGTAAATTATTACATAGTAATGCTAAACCAAAGCAGCATAATAATAACTTGTGGTTTAAACAAGGTAATAAGAGATTACGTTTAAAATTTAGTGCCAGGCAAACTAGCAATTAGGAAATAATCCAATGAAATACAATAAAGTATACTTGTGAGATGTAGCAATGAATTGGGGTGAATGGCCGTTTCGATTATAAAAAAAAATACCTTGCCTATTTAACCTGCACCTAATAGAAATTTACACGTGCTTTACTCATAAGGACTTAAGTAGGTACTTGGCATTTGACAACGGGCATGCAAATAATGGCCAGAAACACGGCACGTAGCGGGTTAGACTATTCTATGTCTAAATATGCAGATTCTCTTTCTGAATTTAGTGATTCACTTGGTCAAAACTTATTATTCATATAGCATTCTCAAAGCAAACGAAAGGTTCTTTGTTTTAAATGTAGTGCTCCAGATTTCTATAAATACAGTTTACTTAATTTTAAGACGTGTGTTTACTTATCCTATTATTTGTCGTAGCTTGAGGAGCTATGCAAATTAAAATAGGAATTCATAAAAATAAGTGCGGTACGCAATTACTTTACCAGTAACTCGTAGCTGACTATAAAAAGTGAACAAAAATAGAAACAAGCACGCGCCTTCTGGTAAATTGCATTCCTGCTGTGCCTTTAATCCCACAGATCTGTATTGGTATAAATTTAAACCTTGGCTGCAAGTAGCAAATCCAAACCGGAAGTTATTAGAGTGCGTAACTAGATTAATACACGTGCTATTTCAAGTACTTTCTAAACATTTATTAAAGAACTTAAATCTAACAGTAGAGCGAATGCTTTGTGCCTTATCCGTTCGCATGCATTTTTTTGAGAAGCCATTGTTATTGTATTTTTAGTGTTCTCTTTAATATTAAAGATTAAAAAACGTTCTACAGACGACTGTGAATGTGTGAGAAGTATCCTGATCGATAAATAATATTATTATTTTCTAATAGATGCCTGTTAACGTGAGTTAAGGTTTGTGGCTGGAAGCGGTCCTTTTTAAAAAGACATTTCCAACTTCTTAACACATTTATTTGTTTATACAGAAATTACTATTGAATTTTGACAAACTTAAACTAAATTATTCTAAGTCGAAATACATTAATTAATTGTACAACAGTGAGTAATCTAACGAGCTGCAATGTTAAAGCTGAACGATGGATTAACTATCTTCGAGTGGGGCTCCCGGGCCTTTTATAATATCCCTACCCCCTCACATGGCTGTGGTAACTTGCAGACTTAATGTCTGCTTACACTTGACTCTATTCATAATACAATGTTGCGATCTTAATTCTATTCATAATTACTTTGTTGCGAGCTTACTTTCTAGGTACTCTCGGTACGTGATTGTGTGTGACCGCCTGTGACCTGACATCTGCAGTGTCACTTATCGTCTGTGCTACAAAGTAGCGCTTCCGTTCCCATGAACGCGAATAAACTGAATGAATTGTCCTTTATTTACATTGTTGCACATCACTTAGCGCATTTTCTAATATTTCTAATAATTTCATAAGTATAGTATCTTTACATGTACATAACAATTGGGGGATTACATAACTCGTGTTAACATTAAGCTGTCCGTCTGTTTTTAATTAGTTGAATGGTAGCGCAACCACCTGAGGTTTATGTAGCCCTGGAAGCAAACACGGGGATTTTCTAAGAACTAATGGTCATCATTGCCATAAGAAGAACTCAATATAAACATATGCCGCTAAAATGTACTACGGAAGCTAAATTTTATTTACATATTTCCCGATCATAAACGTGATAGCGTCCCATATGTTAAAATTTAGTAGATCAAATTTTTAAAGTATTAGCTAGTATTTATTGCTAAATTATTAGAAATGCAAAATTTTAAAGTCCCCCTTTTCAAATTTGCTTATATTTAAGGTTCCGTTTTTTTGTTAGAAAAACTGTCTATCAGTTTTTGATTGAAATTTGCAATGTTTTTTTATAAGTTTTTCTCAATACTTAACATCGCCCAATTACTAGTCCTCTGCGTCGCCAATTTTTATGCTGACTCCGCACTTCCTTAGAACTACATTTTTGGACTACGTTTTCTGGTTTTCTAAATAATATTCTTGTTCTGATTGGTTTTCCTTCATTTCTTTCACACTCACCCTATTCTCAGCACTTGCGTTTCCAGATACTCACCTCGATTTTTGCTTTCCTTTGGAACCTGACCTCTGAATTACGCACTATTTTTATTGTTTTCTTACCTTATTGGTCTTGGTCTATTCTTATCGTTCCGCTCGCACGCGTATTCACCCAACCACGTGTGGGTCCGGATTAGAATAGTCTCATGGTACGACCTGTCTGTCGTAAGAGGAGACTAAAACGGTCCAACACATATACACACACACTCACACACTGTTTTTCTTGCCTTTTTTAGTTTTGTATTCTTCTTTCAGTATTGGTGCTGCTTTGTTATGATTTTTTATTTTTAGTTTTACCTTTCCGTTCCAATTGATTCACTTTCCTTTCCCTTTCTTTCTGCTGGTTTTCTTACTGTTAGTTCGTATACTAATTTGATTAAGTTATTGAACCACTTCCTGTGGTAGGTGTTTTCTAGACCTTTCTTCGTTTGTTTGGAAACCACGACTTAGTCGGCTTTTGGCCTAGTTAGGTATTCTTTTTCCGGTTGTTCTTTTAATACGAGTTTTTGTGGTCACAGCTTGAATTCCCTTAATTTTTCTATCCAGAATTCTCGTTGTTCCCATGCTTACTTTGGATCTTGAGAGTTATTGTCTCGTTTTGGCTTGTATTGTTGGTTTCTCCTCGTTCCTCTTCTTACTTTTTGTTTTTTCCGAGAAACCAATTTTTTTTCTTGAGGTGGAAAACTTTACCATTTCTTTACTAGAGATATTTATTTTCTAACGACTTCTTGCAGTCTTATGCCATACCATCTTTGTCCTCGATGATTGCTACCTTCTACTTTTTCTCTGCCTATGTTCTTCATACTTCTTGACTTGTTCCGGTATACTGGTTTTCCAAAGCAGATAAGAAGTCTTTTGTTAATTCTTGAGGGTTTCTTGTAGTATTCTTAAGCGAATTTTCTTTTGATTCTTCCTATTAGTGTATATTGGCCTCTCGAGCAGATGTAACTAATTTTTTTTCTGTGTGAGGAAAATTAGACATTTAATGTTTCTTGACAGGTACAAAATGTCACTTTTTATGAATTTACTTTTCTTCTCGGGAAAAAATTAGTACTCTTTTCCCGGGTATGTGCAAATAAGTAGCCGCTTGCCGAATTAAATTGACAGATATTTGATTACTTTAAAGGTTTCCTTAGCAACTCAAGTCTAACTGTCTCTATAAGTACAACAGCCTACTTGTTTAAAACTTCAAATTTGACATCGATTGATTATTTGTCTTTAATATATTGTAATATTTTTCAATATTAAATCATCGTTTTGCCTGTCACAGAAAAAATAGTATATTTTACACGGTTAAAAAAGTAAAATTTTAACTCTCGCTGTTTTTTTTAAGCTAAAATCTAGTACTTTTTCCCTTGTGTATTAAATAACTATTGTTTTATCCTTTTCTTTGGCTTCTCCTAAAGGAATTTTCTTTTACTTTATGCTTATGGTGCACTGTTTGCTCCGTTGCTTCTGCTTCCTTCCCTGATCTTTTAATTTTGCTAGAGGGAATTTGTTACATTAAATTTTTGGAATCAATGGATTTCTGCAGCCCTACATAAAAATTTTTTACTGTGTTTACTTTGTATTAATAAACGCTTCCTACAAATTCCTATCCAAGCAACAGTTCACTTTTTATGCTATTCTAATTAAAATAAATATTTAAAAACCGTTCTTTCTAAAAATTTCCTTAAGTGTAGGAATATTGGAATATATTTTAAAAATACGTTCACAATTTTCTGAAATGTGCTTGTTGTTCAACTTTGTTTTAAAAGTTGGTTAAAATAAGCTCTAAACCACCACGTGCTTTCTATATGATCCACCTACTCTACAACGTTTTTTGAGCTAGCCTAAAATCTAATTCTTTTATAATTCTATTCTAACCTTTTCCCTGTTTTGTTCCAGTATTTGGTGTAGCCAATGTTCTTTACTTATTTTACAGTTTTCTTTCTTGTCTGCACGGAACACTATAACAAATATTTTGAAAAGCAGTAAAGTTATTTTTATATTCTAATCAGTCTTCGTGTCTTTGTAGGATTATACAACCAATAATTAACTGACCAATAAGCACGCAGCATGCAAATAAATAATACGTACGCTTAAGGCACCCCTCAAACAATAATGTACTCATCCGACACTAGAATACAAAACAGAACCGCCGGAACGTACAATACAAGCAAACCCACAAAAGGGGCTCCAAACACTACAGCAAATTACCTCATATTGTTCTTTCTTTAAGGTAGTCACCAAACTTTTTGGAGGAAACTTGAGAATAGTGCAAGACAGAAGTCACCAAGCTCCTCATTATCTAATAGCTTCCTATAAGCTTATACCTCGACTACCAAATCTAACGGGATAAAATGAAGTGAACTCTCACAACGCCATGAACAGGATGCCGCCATGACATGGACCGATCCACTAGTGAAACCTTCAAGATCACCTCCTAGAGCAAGTGATGCCTATACGCACGCTTGGATTGGGACATTCCACAATCGGCTTGTTACAATTTCTACCAACCAAGGACGTCGCTATGTTTCAGCGTCTCCACCCACCATCCGCAAGGTACTGAAGCTATGGAAATCCGACTGCAACACCGTACTGAGGTGTTACATTGCATTTAGTGCAACAATGGACATTATCCACTACACGACACCAGTTCCAACCAGGTCTCGTTGTGAAGCCACTCATTCAAATCCTCAACATAGAAAGGATTGCCGCAATTTTACACACTAAAGTACCTTCAGTCTTAAAAGAAATTTGCAATTACACACACTAAAACTTTTGAAGGTATTTCCTTGATGCATGATGTCTTTACTGTGTAATAGGTTCGTATTTCGAACATGTAGCTAAATGTTATCTTTGTTGCTACAAAGCATTAGCTAGATGACTGCAGGGAACACAAGACGCCACAAGTGCATAGTTTGCAACTGCCGGACAGGAAATAAAAACAAAATTGCCGATGGATGATAATGATAAAGTCTATAATTATATAGTGTTTTCAACACTAAAAATTATAATATCCAAGCTAAATTGTTATGAAGAATTTACGTAACTCTTCTAAATTTAACAATTACTGGAAATGATACTTTTATAACCGGTGGCATTAAAATAAAACGACAGTCACCTTATGTCTAAAGCACTTCAATTTTATAAACATTTGCTGTCGCAGTGTACTCATTTTATTCGTTTACACTTGGTCTAATAAAGAAGTAATACCGCCATGTGTAGAATTTAAAACTTTATTCTTGAAGCCACTATTTATATACTCCAAAATAAATATACCTCAGGGTTCAACTTTGGTAAATACGCTTAGCAGTGGTTAATCCTACGACAAATAAAACACTTTAGGGTAGTACTGCACTTTCCTATTTATGTAAAATAAACATTTTTGCACAGGTGCGCATGCAATACATTAACTAAATGAGCGAAGATAAGCTTAGCAGTTTGAGTTATTTATAAATTGTTAAACTACGTCTAAAAACATAGTTTATACACTTCCAAAATGTTAAAAAGAAATGTTGCACATTTCGTTCCCTTGCGTATTTGAGGCTTGTCCTTTACGTCCTGTTGTGGCTGCTACTGCAGGTTTCCCTTCTCGTTTTTCGGGAAACTAACCCTTTTTTTGAGATTGATAACTTAACTGTATCTTTTAAGAATACGTTTTATCATCTAGAGTGGAGGGATACATGCATTCTGGTGCAGCGCCTCAAGCCTCACGCCTCTCTAACCTAACGTAACCTAACCTAATTTACATGTAAAAATCCACTATAAAGTCTTATTTTAAGGGAATTCCACCTTGCTCTCGCCTTGTGGACCGCCTTGTGGGATTTTTTTTACCCTAACCATCCCTACCCTAAAAAATCGGTAACCTAACCCCTAACATTTTCGAGCTGCCTCTCGGTGCCTATAGGCGCCGCACCCACAAGATAAATCTATATTGTTTGGTATCAATTAATATTAGAATTTTCTCACCTACTCGAATCTCTAGGAATTTTTTAGATTGCATCATCCCCAGGGAGCTACCCTCATTTTAAGATTTTTTTACCAGCAACGATTTTTGGCCGTCCTTATAAATTTTTTAGTCATGCAATACATCAAATTAGTCTAAATCTAAAAACCATTCTTAAAACTTTTTATTACAGACAATTTTTACCAATACAGTTTAAATTTTGTAAACCACATTTCTAAATACATATTCGCAATTTTTATTCTTAACTTAGAACTCCTCACATCGGCTTATACTTATTAATATTTATTTCTAAATAGAGCACCTTTTCCAAAGACCAACCGGACCCATATGTTTCAAATTCCTCTGATTTTGTTCTCAAGGTTTCGCTTAGGACCTCGTACATATTTTCCAGATTACTAAAAGACGTTATAACCATATTTTTTGTGTTAAAGGATTTCACATCGGTAGTCTCTTCTCCCATTTTGGTGCAAACGCCGTGGAGTTCGCAATAGACTTTTATTGCTGTATGTTGTGTTCTTTTTTCATTAAGTAATCGAATAAACCGCTCTTTCTGCTTCCAAAGTAACTCAGAGACTCTATCTTCGACACTGGCGTTCTTTATGCGATAGCTAGCCATACGGTTGTTAAACGCTATGCTAACCATTTCTACGCCATCTTCGCCAGTAGCGGTAACTGTGGCATTTTTATGTCTGTTGCTTCTCAAGTGTGCGTCATAGGTAGTCTTTTCCATTTCAAAATCGCATACTTTACACATAATTCGTGGTAGTTTCGTACAAGGCCGTTTAACAGCTGGCGGAGCTGAACGTTTACGGCTTAATGACATATCGTGCTGTTTTTCCTTGTGTCGCTGTAAGCTGTCCATTCTCGTAAAAGCGATACCGCAAGACATACAGTTTAAGTACTTTGCTGCTGACGGATGTATAAGCTTAACCCTGGACGATGTTACACCACGACATTTGTTCTGATGCCGTTTGAGAGCATTCTTCCTGGTAAAGTAGACGTGACAGGGCTCGCATTTAAAAAGGTTTGCAGGTACCATTTTAGAACAAAACAAAATACGCACTAAAGGACTTTGGTGAAACTTGTAAAAGAACTAACTTATAACTAAAAACATTACTCTTGCGTACCTTCCTTATGTACTATATAGAATGCAAACCGAAGGTTTCCGAAGACAGCCGAACGAAATTGAGGATTCAGCGGAGAACTAATTGACGTTATCTTTTGCCAATCTTTGCTGCTCGTCCAGTACATTTAGCACCAATGCATGGGCCCGGTTCGCTTCGTCCATGCTGCGAATGCAGTTAGTACAAACACCGGAAACGTCTTCCATGTTATAGAGATCAACAATCGCATCGCGTGCATATTAAAAATCCGAAAGGGTGGTAGCACACGCACACAAGTTGGTTGCAAGTCTTGCGGTGAACGATGCAGTGCTACTATAAACAAAAACTTAATAAAACACTTTAAGCCTTTACTAAGGGATTAACAAACTTGTTGTTTACAGAATACTTACTAACAAAGCAATTTCATTTTAAATAACTTCTACGTCATATTTTCGGAAATGGCAGGTTTGAATATTTTATTTGGAAACAATCTAAGATTGCCGAATACACTCGAAGAGTGCACAAGCGCGGTCACTAAATCAATTAGCATTAATACCAAGTATTCTGTGCTTTCGTAGGTTGCTCATTTCCTAGAACCAAATCTTCCGCATAGCGGTCGGTAGAACGTAATGATTTCTAAAACCGGCAAGTACTCCTTACCATCCAAATAAAGAATTAGATGCTTGGTGACTGTTAACTTCTGCTTCCCTCGTGTAGGCCCAGACACATCCCAGCCCATGCATACCCCTGCCCATGCGCACCCCTGCGCGCGCGCATTCCTGCCCGTGCGCATTCCTGCTTATGCGCATCCCTGTCCATGCGCGCCCCCTGCCCATGCGCACCCTTTTCGGTGCGACTGCTATTTCGTGGTGACGTCATAGCCTTTTATAAATAAAGAACAATGTATTACTATTTTAAAATGTTCATTCTGACATTATACACAACAAAATTTCAAAGATATTTAATACCAAGCATGGAGACATTTAAACTTAATTTTAATACCAAGTTATACACAGAAGAAAGTCCTTTCTTTATGTTTGTTTGAAGTGGTTTTAATATTATCTAATTTTATTCGCAGCTCAAAATTTAAATCGACACCCGTCCTCTATCTCCTTTTCTAGCCAATAGTTTGATACATGGAGACCGTCTAGGTTTTCGAATTGCAAAATGTATTGAAGTTTGCCTCTATCTATAAAGTCTTTGATTCCACCGACAACTAGATCCATTCCTTCGTGTAATTCTTGCAGCTTGTGACAATCTTTTAATCGCGGCTCTCCCACTATATCCTGCATACGTATCTTGTTTGCTTGATCGACTTTTTCTTGTCGGTATTGAAGGAAATCCTTATTCTCCCACTCACTGTTGCGTAGTTGCATGTCCACCACTTTTGGAAATATATGGTTGTTATGGGTTGTAAGACCCTCGGTTTTACTTAACTACACTTCGTGAGACCCCTTTAATCTCTTTAATCGTGTCATTCTTGCTTACAATACAGTAGGACTTGGCTTTTGTACCAATAAATTCTAATACTAGACCCCCCGTTAAATTCGTGTTTGAATTTCCCTACAACTTTTTTGTCGACAAGCGGTATATTGTATTGATTATCCGCGGGGATAGTCACTCTTTTAAGATAACTATATTTTGTTTGGTATCAACTAATATTAGATTTTTCTAGGGAGTCCAAATCTGTAAATAGATTTTAAATAGGACCCCCCCCCCATACAAAGTTATGCTTTTTAAAGACCCAAACCTCTAATTTTTGCCCATCTTTATTTAACTCCATCTTTAGAACCTTTTTTCGCTACCCAAGACATATGCTTTAACCATCCATTTCCCGAGAAATCTAAAACCGCTGTGTTCCGCGAACACCACGTGGAGATAACACGTATACTCTGTCCACCAGGATAGAAGCAGGAAGGATTTGGAAGAAGGGAAGGTGGGAGAAGAACTTAAAAATTATGGAATCTTAAAACTAATATATACAATAGATTTACAAAATCTATACAACTATCTTAGACCTATATCATTATGCCTCCATGCGCAGATTTATATGCTTCCAGGATGACGTTACGCTAGTCATCTTCGCTCAATAAACTAATTTTATTAATAAGCTGCGTGTACATATCGTGTTCTTTTACTCGGGATGCATACACCGGAAAGTACTCCTTACCATCCAAATAAAGAATTAGATGCTTGGTGACTGTTAACTTCTGTTTCCCTCGTGTACGCCCAGACACATCCCAGCCCATGCGCGCCTCTGCCTATGCGCACCCCTGCGCGTACGCACTCCTGCTCGTGCGCACCCCTGCCCACGCGCATCCCTGCCTATGCGCACCACTGCCCATGCGCACCCCTCTCTGTGCGACTGCTATTTTGTGGCGACGTCATAGCCTTTTACATATTAAGAACAATGTAATACTATTTTAAAATGTTCATTTTGACATTATACATAATAATATTTCAAAAAATATTTAATACCAAGCATGGAGTCATTTAAACTTAATTTTAATACAAAGTTATACACAGAAGACAGTTCTTTTTTTATGTTTGTTTGGAGTAGTTTTAATTTTATCTAATTTTATTCGCAGCTTAAAATTTAAATCGACACCCAAGTCCTCTATCTCCTTTTCTAGCCAATAGTTTGATACATAGAGACCGTCTAGGTTTTCTAATTGGAAAATGTACCGAAGTTTGGGTCTATATATAAAGTCTGATTCCACCGACAACCAGATCCATTCCTTCGTGTAATTCTTGCAGCTTGTGACAATCTTTTAATCGCGGTTCTCCCACTATATCCTGCATACGTATCTTGTTTGCTTGATCGACTTCTTCTTGTCGGTATTGGAGGAAATTCTTATTCTCCCACTCACTGTTGCGTAGTTGCATGTCCACCGCTTTTGGAAATATATGGTTGTTATACGTTGTAAGACCCTCGGTTTTAAATGATCCGAAAGGTTCTTTACTAGGCAAATATACAATGTTTAACGAAATTCCTTTGCGTGTGGTGTACGCCAAGGTTACGAAACCTGCATTCCTTAGTTCGTCTATGCTATCTGCCATTTCGATAAATACGTTTTTAGAATAACCTTTTAAAGAGTATACGGATTTAGTACCATCCTTTTCCGCAAGAACGCCTACATAACTAAAAGAACATTTTTTACTAACCACAAATGCATACAGCTTGTAGACACCGGATGTATCTAAGTCAGTCCATCGGCACATAAAATAATCTTTTATTTCTTCCTCATTTTCTCTAATAAGATGTTCTTTGTATAACACATCTTTGTATTGTTCGCGTATTGTCGCAGTGTTTTTCATGTAGTCCAATTTTCGTCTTTTTGCATCCATTTCCTCTAATTCCAGTTGTTTTTTTCTTCCAGTTACAGCGTATGGTGTGCATAATGGGGCAATTTCCTTTAACGTAAACGGAGAGAGTTTACTGTCAATATTTACGCGTTGTCGTACAACCTCTGGACGAATGTTAGGCGTATCTATCAACCCCAATTCCGAAATGACTATTTTTTGGAATTGTAGAATATGGTGTTGCAGATTGTGTAAAATATGTACTACCTGCTTTAATGTAACACTCGTATAAGATTTTTATTTTATCTTGGCTATCTTCCTCCTCTACAATCTTCAAATAATTTATAGGTAAATAGTTAAAACTAAAAGCCAAAAGCACATACTTTATCAATTTTTCTCTTTCCTCTGGTTTTTCGGACAACTTAATTTGCAAGCCCGTCAATTTCTTTGTATTGCCATTCCCCCAATATACGTACTGTAGCAGGTTATTATACACTAAACAACAGCTATTTTGTAGCTTGTCCGATAGCTTACTCCACATTTAACAAGTGGTACCGAGTACATTGGCGCCTTTAGGAAGTATAACTTACTATCTTCCAATAAGTTTAAACAGTCTTTTAAGGGATTATACGCCCGTCCCGCACTGACTTAGGTTCTAATTGTACAGTTGTATATTGTCGCTTCCAATCGCGTAATACCATGTTCTTTGGTCAAAGTAGACGCAAATGTTTCCCTTAAAGTACATCTGGACAACGTAAAAAATCTAGTATATGATTGCCAAGTTGTTTATTAACACCAGGACTTGTTATCTGACACACAAATTTGTTGTATATCTTAATTCTTGCATTGGTGATTAGCCACGTTAAACAATCAATTCCCACAGTTTTATCGATGTCAACTATAATATTACACTTTTCTTCGTATTCGCCCTTATAGCAAAAGTTATGGTTTGTAGTTAAATAATTACACATCTCCATCTTGCTAAATATGCCAGCAAAATCTTGGGTTACATCCATGGCAAAAAGATAGTTCCACTTTGTATGGAACACATATAGGATTTTGGAATTTATTATTAATGCTTTTGAGGTCTTCTTTTCCGTTGATTTGTTTTACTCTCTGGCCCATCTTGTTAGTGCTTTCCAGAAAAAACGGAAACTTAGCTTTAACACCATGCCTAGCGGAAACAAATCGGTTGAACTTTCTTCGTAGATAGCTGTTAAATGCACCACAAATTTCTTTTTTTAGGATAAACATCCTTTTGTTTGCAGATGTTTGTTCGGCGTCAGAAAGGTCGCAAATTTTAACCACCATTATATTGTCACAAAATGGTTCTGTAATTGGTGTGTGGAGTCCGCCAGTCAGCATCTGTTCGCCTTTGACATAACTAATATTACCAATATCTGTCACCAGATTATTGTTGCACATATTTTCTGCCAACAGCCATCATCCAAATCGCTCATTTGTCGGTTTCACTTTATTCCCAAGAAGTTGAGAAACGTTAATCACCTTGGAGACGCTCATGTTCACCGTTCTAGCTACTATCGAATACTAAATTGAATATGAAATAATTATGCCCTTATGTATCCTACAGAGTGGGTGTGTATATTGCCGAATATAGCCGAATATGTCGGACACCGCAATATGGCTTACATTCTCTTGTTTAAGAACTGTTTTGTAATCCGACCTAGGTCGGCAGGGATGCGCATCAACATAGTGTAACATTTTATTTTTCCAGTCGTAATTTAATTGCATTGAATTACACGCTAAGCACGCTAAGCGTGTATTGTTCCTTAGGGATCTAATTATATTAATATATCTGTGTCGCATAAAGCTATTTCCAAGTAAATATCTATTTGATTGTTTCGTGTTTCCCCCTCTGACGGCGCGACCTCTCGGCTCTGGTTTCGATGAACAGTCGGCCACGGGCAACAGCTTTGTTAAAATGTATTTTTGGCTAGAGGCCGGCAACCTTCGTATCAATTATTAATTGTGGAGATATCTTCTAATAACGGTTGGTAAAGTATATATTATACGAACTAATGTAATTTGAGGTAATTTATTTAGCGCGACCTTTAGAACACGACCTTTAGAATGCGACCTTTAGAACACGACGACGACAAAATGTAATGCAACAAAATATAATGCGACAAGATATGATTCGACAACGTGGAATGCAACAAATATAATTCGACAATTAAGAATGGAACGAATATAATTCGTCATCTAGGTTCCAAAGAATTACCGTTATTTAGGAACAGTCAATTTAAACTTTGCCTAATAAGAAATTTGTCTGATAAGGAATTATAGAAGTTAATTTGGATGGAGTCGTTTCAAATTAGAAACGCTGCTAACTTTGCTTGAAGAACGGAAATCCCGTCTCAGTTTGTTGTGAAGCGGCTAATGCAGTTTTTGGTTTGTAATTAGCTATAAGATCTTTTTTTGCATATGTTTCAAAGTTTAGAACACGTTAACTTGCTTTTATGTTTAGTACACGTAAATTGTGTAAACTTCAATTAATTGTTGAGCTGGATTTACAAGCTGTAAAGCGAAATTTTGTTGAATTAGCTTTCTAAAGTAACAGGCTTTGTTCCATATGAACCGTCGATAAGTTTAACACGTGTTTTCGACGTCATATTTTTCTATTTTGTACAGTTGAGAGATGTTGTTTTGAAAGCAAATGCTTTGAGCAGCTGTAATGCAATTTAAAGAAACATGCCTATTTTTGTGATTAGCTTTATCTATACATAGATTATTAGACATAAATTTGAAAGTTCAAATCCTCATTATGTTAGGTTCTAGTAATTTGTTATCTACCTGAAAAGATCTGCCCAGGTTAGAATTTAATTCACTGTGTTATGCTTACCAATCATTATCACTTTAATTTGTATAACAAGTTCATGTTTAAAGTAAAGTCGTTTGATTAATGAAAGAAAAAAAGGAAAGTTAAAACTTTAATTTTGATGTAGTTGATTATGACCATTTTTTGTTACAAGTTCCGATATTTTAAAAGAGTTTTTTAGTAAACACTTAGTTCAAAATCAAAGACTTTTATTTTGGTCAAGTGCGATCAAATCTAACTACATAAAGCCAAAATTTTTCTGAGTAATAATTTGATGCCAATATTATATTGGAAATACTTTTCTATTATTTCTTTATATATGTTTATAGGACACAAGTGGTGTTCTACTTTTTTATTTATTTAACCATTACAATTTCTTACAGGAGCTGCGATCATTTGTTCTTTGGGTTTCCACGTCCGCCCTTAGAACTGTGCTTTGCAATTATCGTCATTATCTCAGGACATGGTGGCGCCTATTTGATTTAGCTTAACTTTGGTTTGCAAACAGAATTTGACTCCCCCCCCCCACTTCTCATTGCTCTACCCAAGAATAGACCCCTAGCTTTGTCGGAAGACTTTGTTCTCTAGCGCCTTAATATAAAAAAAAAGACGTTCCAGTCTTTTGTAAAATAAAAGTTGTTTCAATATATCTGGATATATGTCGGATATATGTAGGATGTTAGGTTTGGGTGAAATTGCCCCATAGGGTGAAATTGCCAGTCGGTGTTGTCTGAAGTTAGGTTAGGGTAGTTGGACTTGTCAGGAGTTAGGTTAGCTGGTGTTGTCTGGTGTTAGGTTAGGTTAGTTGGATTTGTGTGGACTTAGGTTAGATAAAAGGAAAATTGATAGGTTAAGTCAGCGCCGCGGCGCTGACCTAACCTATCTTTTTTTCCTTTTATCTAACCTAAGTCCACACAAGAGAATAAAACAGCTTACAGCGACACGAGGAAAAACAGCACGGTATGTCATTAAGCCGTAAACGTTCAGCTCCGCCAGCTGTTAAAGGGCCTTGTACGAAACAACCACGAATTATGTGTAAAGTATGCGATTTCGAAATGGAAAAGACTACCTATGCCGCACACTTGAGAAGCCACAGACATAGAAATGCCACAGTTACCGCTACTGGCGAAGATGGCGTAGAAAAGGCTAACACAGCGTTTAACAACCGTATGGCTAGCTATCGCACAAAGAACCCCAGTGTCGACGATGGAGTCTCTGAGTTTCTTTGGAAGCAGAACGTGCGTGCGGCTTATTCGATTACTTAATGAAAAAAGAACACAACATACAGCAATAAAAGTTTGTTGCGAACTCTACGGCGTTTACACCAAAATGGGAGAAGAGACTACCGATGTGAAATCCTTTAACACAGAAAATATGGTTATAACGTCTTCTAGTAATCTGGAAAATATGTACGAGGTCTTAAGCAAAACCATGAGAACAAAATCAGAGGAATTTGAAACATATGGGTCCGGTTGGTCTTTGGAAAAGGTGCTCTATTTGGAAATAAATATTAATAAGTATAAGCCGATGTGAGGAATTCTAGGTTAAGAATAAAAATTGCGAATATTTATTTAGAAATGTGGTTTACAAAATTTAAACTGTATTAGTAAAATTTGTCTGTAATAAAAAGTTTTAAGAATGGTTTTTAGATTTTCTTTTAGGTATGAGCTGCAGGAAAGTTATAATTTAGAGAGTGTGTGTAAAATGGTAAGGGGTGGTCGATTTTACATCTATTGAGAGATTCGGATTCTGCATAAAATTCTAGACTAATTTGATGTATTGCATGACTATAAAATTTATAAGGACGGCCAAAAATCGTTGCTGGTAGAAAAATCTTAAAATGAGGGTAGCTCCCTGGGGGATGATGCAATCTACAAAATGCCTAGAGATTCGGGTAGCTGAGAAAATTCTAGTATTAATTGATACCAAACAATATAGATTTATCTCGTGGGTGCAGTGCCTATAGGCACCGAGAAGTAACTCGAAAATTTTACGGGTTAGGTTACCAATTTTTAGGCTAGGGATGGTTGGGGTAAAAAAATCCCACAAGGCGGTCCACAAGGCGAGAGCAAGGTAGGAATCCCTTAAAATAAGACTTTATAGTTGATTTTTACATGTAAATTAGGTTAGGTTAGGTTAGGTTAGAGAGGCGTGAGGCGCTGCACCAGAATGTTTGTATCCCTCTACTATCTAGCCTTTAGCCTGATATAATTTTTCTACGCATAACTAAAATGTGGTCCGATACCGGCCCGAGATTGTGTGTTTCATGTCACGCGACTTATACTACCTAAAAGTGTAGGATATTTAATTATTAATACTGATTTACAATCATTCATTTAGGTTCTCATTTATTATTAAGTGATATGGTTGTTGTGTGTGTTAAGTATACGGCTACGTGATTGAGTGCTGCATACGAACACTATTTAGTTTAATCTTTGTCTCATTTGTAACCATATTTTGAAATTATAATATAGAAAAGCAATTACTTATACCAGAAAGGTGTTTTCTTAATTTTTATTCCAGATAGACATCTCGATTTTTTCTTGGGTTTCGTTTTCGATTACTTTCTCACGCCCAATCTTCGGTTGACGTTAGCCCGGCAGCTCTTCTTTTGGCTACGTAATTTCGTGCGAGTCTTTACTTTAATTGGGTTTTTTTTTGTTCTTCCTGACCTGCACGGTTTACCGTAACACAGCTATAGAATAAATCTTTTCTTTTTAAAAAGACGTTTTCAAGGACCATTAATGTATCTTGTTTCACAAAAAAATTGGCATTTGTAAATATAACTTGTAAGCGACACGTACGTGTTATAGAATACCGTCATAATATGGATAATATTTAGTTTAAACTGGTGTCAATGCTTTGTTTGTTTCCATAGAGCACACATCGCTAATATAGTATTAAAACTATGGAAAGAGTACATTGCAATGGCGTATACCTTTCAATACGGGTTGCAAAATTACCACTAGTGAAACAGAACAGATATTTAACTCTTCAAGAATTATTTGAATTAAAATGTCATATTATTAATAATACGCCCCATAAAATATTTAAATTTTTACTGAACATTCTTAGTGTACACACAGCACATGCTTAACAAGGATTAATATTTGCCAGGAGTACACTGAGTTTATATACTGTTTTTTAGTGGAGATCTTCCAGTAGTATTTTAACTTAGGACTAAATTGCTTCCATGTATTGTATCAACTGCAATTTGAGTAGATATACCCCATGTTAGGTCATAAGTACGGACAGTCTATTCAGTGCCTTTGAACACTTAATTCTCCATGATTAATGTACCATATTTAATTAAGTATTTCCAATATGTAAAGCACATAGCTCGTTTAATTACTAAACACCAACCAAAAGCTATTAACAGATTTCCCATGGGTGTGATTAATGTTGAAACCTTGTTGTATTTCGGCCGACAACTCACGACTTTCGTATAAATTACATCATTAATTATAAACCTTAATAAATTTTACTTGAAATTGGATAAAGTTGAGTGTTGAAGTAGGACTTTCTTACACAAGGATCAAAGGGATGTCCAAATCATCATGTACTGTAATTCGAAATTGATGCCTTACCCCACGCTTACTTTAACGAGGTGTCCTACGAAACTGCTCGTGACTTTCAGTGTGATTGATGAACACCGTTTAAGCGTACATCTTTGTGTCTGCTGGCAATAAAACGTGATCTCTATACAAAGAAAATAATTGTATAAGAGCCATTGTTTCTTGTAGCTGATAGTATCGATTACCGATTAAAATCAGTTTTATCAAAGTTCTCATTTTAAATTTGATGTTCGCTCAAATTAAAGTGGTCTTTCATCGGGCACTTGGCAATGATGCTTTCAAAGAGATATGTATCAAAGATTTGTTGTTAATGAAACAGATTAGTATGCTATTTCCGCAATTATGCTTAACTAGCATATTTCGTAGAGAAACCTAAACGATAACAGCAATAAAGTCCGACGGCATCTGGATTTATGTATTTCCTAAATTAGAATTTAAAATAAGCACTCTTAATTTTAATAGCACGTTTGAATTGAAAACTTGTCTGAGCTGAAAGTAGGTGGCAATAACTTGGGATAACTTTTTTATTGTAGATTATTAAGAACTAATTGCAGGGCATCATATCACTGATTACTTACATATCTATATAATATTTATTAATTATAAATACGTTTTATGCTTCGCACTATAATAGGTCCTTGATAATCACTGCGTAACTTTTAATAAATTAATTGGCTATTGTAGAGTCTTACTGTCCTTAGTAATAAGTCTGCATATATTCCTGAACTTTCTACTTTACGAGTAATCGCAATAAAACAGTTCACAGTCAAGGGAAAGAAATTATTCATAGTGTGTATAAGTTTATATCTTTATACCTTTCATTCCTATGAATAATTTACAAGAACGAGTTGCAACAGCAACTGGAGATGAACTAAACACAATCAAACGAATTATTTCGAAAGCGAAAAGCAAACCCGAGTGTGACAAATTTGTATCTCCAAGGAAGAAAATTAACAAGAATAGTCCTAAATCTAATGTGGACCAATTTGAGGACTGTATATAATTATGCAAGCATTCATAAGCGAAGATCTACCATAAAAGCCATATTTAAAGAACTAAAAAATGATGATCGTGTTAACTTTACTGGAAAATTGTCATCGGTTAGGCGCCTTATAAATAAATTAGATTTTCGGTGGAAGAAAACGCAAGATAATCGAAAAGTGTTATTGAAAAATTTGACATTCGTGAAAAGCGAGTTGAGTTTGTACGGCAATTACAACAATACAAGAAAGAAGGAAGTAGAATTGTATACTGTGATGAAACATATCTGTACTTGAGAGGTATACGACATTAAACGCGAAATACCAAACTTTACAGTACGCTAAGAAAACTGCTCAAGAGTGCCAATCAAATTTTGAAATCGCTGTGGTTTCCATACGTTTTAATATATTTTCATGTTTTAAAAATGATTTTAGAAGAAGGTTTGCTATCTTTACAATTACCTGAATGTCTTTTTACAAAAGTTGAAAGAAGGCCGTATGTATGGAGTTAAGGTTGTATTATTTTGATATTTATACTTAATTTATTCAGCATTGGAAGCATCAACTTGTAACGCGCCATATATGTAAACATATATTAATCTAATATTTCATAGGATTATTTAAAATATGGGCATTACGCGATAACTACATCAGCCTGGTATTTCCAGCCTGCTGATAAATATAGGGTGATTAGCTAGGAAGGTCAATCGAGGGGGACGAGTAGTTAGTTGATGTTTAAATGCGCGTGGATACAGGTGGCTATGCCAGCTGTCTATGCCGAGCGTGTGTCAGGTTTATTAATTATTATGTAGGTAGCCGAATGTTCACATCCTCTAGGATAAAAGCTTTGATATTTACTCGGTAAATATCAATTGCAGATATTTGCTAGTTGTGTTTTAGAGATTTAGCGAGAAGTATTATGTAAATCGTTTTGGGTAATGAAGATGCTTTTGTAGTTTAATTTAAGGTGTTGACGATGGTGTTAGTGTAATGTCCGAGTGGAAGATAACGTGAAGCCACCCGGCACACCGGCAGGTATTTATAGGTTTGTACCTGCAAGGATTTCTAGAACGTAAGTGTTGACTTTTAGTTTAATCTGATAATTTGTATAAAACTGCGCGCTAGCACGTGCTGTTGTCGGTTCGTATTAAGGGTGTTTAAATGGGTGTATTATAAAACATTATAAACATTGTTAAGTTGGCTTTTTATTACCAGCGGTACGACGTGGAAGTAATTTCAGTTTGTATTTCAACAGTTAATAATAAATGTTATATTGCCCTCGGCCTGTCGTTGTATATTTGTTAACCTGAACCCCCTGAGAACCATTGAGAGTATCACGTCTTTCTTCATGCCCGACACAGATTGACATCTACAAACTTGATTATTATAAAAGAACAAGATTTTTATTAAAGATTATTAATTTCTAACGTTTTAAGATAAACAGTTATAATTCTAAATAACTATACATAGAAAAGAAATATTAATCAGATCATTCGGGTAAATCAGGTACACTACCATGAGGGAGATTCTTGTAAAAATTATAGTAGATTGATGGAATCCATTAGAAAGTCTGTTGCAAATCGTTATATTTGGGCGCCGATATAGGCTTTAAATCGTTTCTAGTAGGTTTTGGAATTGGCATGGTAAATTCTTCAATTGACCGACGTTTGTTTCGAATAAAACTAACCCCTTCAAAAGAATCTTAATCGAATGATGTTTTATAAAACATCGTACATAATTAGTTTTGTAGAAACTGCATCCAAACTATAGATGAATATGACACCAAATTCCCAGCATTAGATTTTTTCTATGCACAAATGAAGCAGAATAACCTTCAACAGTTTTAGGAAGTCCTTAAAATCACGTGTCTCCATGTTAACTACTTTTATATTATCGTTTTTAGCGCAATTGTAAACTAGTTGTTGTCGGTCTCATGAACTCATAATGGTAAGCTTTTTTGATTTCCTTTTTTCTCTTTCGATTACAGAATGGATGACATCAACTTCCATATGGGTGTGGCCATTTAGGAGATATATATGATTAATTATTTCTAAATTGTTATATTGGTGTAAAACCCATATGTAAACCATCATAATGCTTAGGTTTTTATTTTACCCAGCACAATTATCGCTCCAGACAGTCACCTCAGTTAAACTTGGATTTGAGGACTATTCAAAAAATTTTAATAGCCCAGAAGCCATCTCATTACCTCCTCGCCCAGCAATTGTTTCATTCCACATTAATCACATACTATGTTTGGTTGCAGCATCCATTATCGTAAAATTAAATGTCCAGAACTTACGTAAGTAAAAGCTTTGGCTGTTGGTTAAAAGAGGAGTGGGCAAACATTTTTGAAGATCAACGGTGCTTGATTTCTGTGTACCATTACTTTTAATAGCATTCATTTTATCAGAGGCTTTTAATGCGAATCGACGATCTGCTTCTTCGAAATGAATGTCACGTTGCAATTTCATGTCAGCCTTTTCTGATTCGTCTGTAGCATTTTTGTACTTGATGATATAGCTGTCACAGCCATCACATGTGTCGTTCGGCGGTGGATTAAAGTCAAGATTATATTCAGTATTAAAAACGTGTCTATAAAACCAAATCTTTGCGATATATTTCTTGGGGATATTTTTTTAAGCACAGTGTTCTAAATATAATGAATATAGTTTTTCGACATTGAGATGAATTCCTAAGTACATCTTTTGCGTTCTCATTCTGCTGTAGTGGCTTTCATATTTAGGAACCATATTATTGTGATTACGCATGTTGTCTCTTATTATTTCAGGTTTTTTATTAGGTGGTGCATGTCTGCCTTTTTTATCTTGTCGAACAAGTCCGTTTTTTAATTTTTTCACCGGTTTTAACGGTTTCCGATATGGCCAGTGCATTTAAAAAGAATGTCTTGCAAACCTTTATAGATTCACAGTTACCATTACGAAATGAATATTTCGGAGTAAACGATCTTTTGAGTTTTACGTCTAGATTGTTACATCCAGTGCGCTCTATGGGGACTTCAGAAACTCTTGAGAGGATAAACTGTCTCTTTAGATTTCATGACTTATCTTTACTCCAGTATTGCTCAAAGATGGCAGATCTAACGTTTTTATCTATTTTATGAGTACAATTGAGTCTATAGAGAGGACATCCTGGTTTACGGATTTTTCTGACACATGCTTGCCTTTCTTGGATAAATACGCTTTACCTGCAATACCTTATATGTCCTAATGTTACACATGCATTTAGATTGATCCCCACTCTCTTTCTACTTTTCTTTTTTGGTTTTTACAGCATCAAGCGAAAGTTGTATATTTTGTGCAACAGGTATGACATCTTGAGATTCAGTTACTGATTCATCGTTTGCTGAAGTACCTTTTTTTTCAAATACTAGAAGCTCTCTTTATCTTGTAAAATCAGATTTAGGTGAACCATCATCGGGGTCTGGGATATAACTTAAATCATCATCAGACGCTAAAAAATAGACTTCCAAATTATTATTTTCGCACCCACTGCGATTCTCACATAAACATGATGTGCTTGCCGTTGAAACATTGTTTGCAGGTATATCAGTTAGACTAAAAGTTGTTTCTCGTTGTGTTAAATAAACTTCTCCTAAATGTTGTGTATTGTTTTTATCAATGCTAACTGGAATTGCAATTAACGGAAGGGTTGTAAATGGTAGATTGTTATCCATCAGTTATGGAAACGCAAATGATACGCCATCCTCCAAGGTTTCATAACTTTCTATACTTTTAGCGGCAACGGCTTGGATGGGATTGTAAATACCATTGCAATAATTTGCATTGAGTTCCAGATCCTCTAACCTCATTTTTATTCTACAAATTCCTTACAAGAGTATAAAAATAAAGATTATTCTATTGGAACTCTTTAAAGATAGTTATTTAGAAATCAACTACAAAGAGTTCAGATGTGAGTAGATGGTTATTGGGAATACTGGCGCCTCATTTCCACCAGAATCCCTCATTTCCACACACATCTGGACCAATTTACATGTAAATTCCCATAAGGTGGAAATGTGGGAGATGAATCTCCTCTTGCTCTCTCCCTGTGGAACTCCTTGTGGATAATTTTTTACCCCAACCATTTTGATTACGTCACACCCGCATTCTTTCCACCCGCGAGATAAATCTTTCTCCACATTTCCACCCACGAGATAAATCTATATTGTTTGGTATCAATTACTATTAGATTTTTCTCGGCTACCCGAATATCTCGGAATTTCTTAGATTGCATCACCCCCCAGGGAGCTACCCTAATTTTAAGATTTTTTTACCACCGCTAACATTCTGAACCAAATAGTTTTCTTCGTCTAACCAATGCATCTTTCGAGATAAACCTATCTTGTTTGGTATCAATTAATATTAGATTTTTCTCAGTTACCCGAATGTTTAGGAATTTTTTCGATATCGCCATCCCCCAGCGAGCTACCCTTATTTTAAGATTTCTTACCTGTTGCAATTTTTGAGCGTTCTTATAAATTTTTCAGTCATGCGATACATTAAATTAGCTTAGAATTTTACGCAGAATTCGAATCTGTAAACAGATTTGAAATCGGACCACGCCCTGCTAAGTTACATTTTAAAGCTCCCAAACCTCTAAATTTTGCCCTTTGCTCTATAAGCAAAACTAACAAATAGTTTTCTTCGTCTAATCATTGCATCTTTCGAGATATACCTATCTTGTTTGGTATCAATTAATATTAGAATTTTCTCAGCTACCCAAATCTCTAGGAATTTTTCAGATAGCGCCATCCCCAAGGGAGCTACCCTAATTTTAAGATTTCTTACCTGTTGCGACTTTTGAGCGTTCTTATAAGTTTTTTTATACATCCAATACATTAAGTTAGTCTAAAATTTTACGCAGAATTTGAATCTGCAAACAGATTTAAAATCGGACCACGCCCTGCAAAATTACACACATACCCTCTGCGAGATAAATCTTTCTCCACACTTCCACCCACGAGATAAATGTACATTGTTTGGTATCAATTAATATTAGAATTTTCTCAGCTATCCGAATTTCTACGAATTTTTTAGATAGCTCCATTCCCCAGGGAGCTACCCAAATTTTAAGATTTTTTTATCAATGTCGATTTCTAATCAGCTATCCTTTTTAATATCTACAATCCTTTAACCAAACACGTAGCAGTATTAACATAAATAAAGCACGCAAAAATTTAATAATTTATTTTATCCGATTTACAGTTTAATAAACTAATTACAATTTTTACAAAGTATAACATTTAGCTTCTTCGTTTAACCAAATCCAAGCAGGTTAAAGTAACCTGTAACAAAAAATAGAAATTAAGATTAATGTAAAAAAGAGGAGACGTGTTTTCGATCAATAAGACATATTGTTGTTAATCTAACAATATGAGAATAATGTAAAAACATTCCAATGTAATGTGTTTTAAATATGTAAATGGGAAGGTCGACTTTTACGTAATCATCCTCCGAATTACATGTGAAAGCTGCATATAATTTCTTTTTAAAAGTGTATTTCTTCTCCAAACAAATGCGGTTATTACAATAGGAATGTACGCTAAATGCGAGTCAATTAATAGCAATTTAATATTGCTTACTGACCTACCTTAATTAGGTTGCTGTACTATAATGATGTACTACCTGGTTCGCATCGTCGATGGTGCGAATGCCGTTAGTAGAAACATCGGAAACGTCTTCCATGAGATACGGATCGCGTGCATATTAAAAATCCAAAAGGGTGATAGCAAACGCACACAAATTGTGTGCAAGTCGTGCTGTAGAAGATGCAGTGCTACGTCAATTAATAGCAATTTAATACTGTTTACTGACCTACCTTAATTGTTTGTACAAGGAAACACAATAAAATATATACAAATATAGTAACTACCTTATATTTTTATGCCCCATGTGTAGGTTGCTGTACTGTAAGGACCAGGGTATGCAGACTTTAACACCTCCATGTCGCACGCTTTACACATAATTCGTGGTTGTTTCGTACAGGACCCTATAACAGCTGGCGGAGCTGAACGTTTACTGCTTAATGACATACCGTGCTGTTTTTCCTTGTGTCGCTGTGAGCTATTTTTGTAAAAGAGATACTGCAAGACACAGAGTTTAAGTACTTTGCTGCCGACGGATGTATAAGCTTAACCGTGGACGATGTTACACCACGACATTTGTTCTGGTGCCGCTTGACAGCATCCCTCCTGGTAAAGTAGACGTGACAGGGCTCGCATTTAAAAACGTTTGCAGATACCATTTTAGAACAAAACAAAAAAACTCCGCACTATAAGACTTGACTTGTAAACGAACTAACTTATAACTAAAAAGCTTACTCTGGCGTACCTGAATTATGTTCCTTATAGAATGCATACCGAAGGTTTCCGAAGACGACCGAACGATGTTGAAGATTCAGCGCGGAACTAAATGACGTCATAATCCTTGCTGCTCGTCCAATACATTTAGCGCCAATGCATGCACCGGGTTTGCATCGTCGATGGTGCGAATGCCGTTAGTAGAAACATCGGAAACGTCTTCCATGTTATACGAATCGCGTGCATATTAAAAATCCAAAAGTGTGATAGCACATGCACACAAATTGTGTGCAAGTCGTGCTGTAGAAGTTGCAGTGCTACTATAACCAAAAACTTAATAAAAACACTTTAAACCATTACTAAGGAAATACCAACTTGTTGTCTACAGGATACTTACTAATAAAGCAATTTAATTTTAAATAACTTCTACGTAATACTTTAGGAAACGGTGGGCTTGAATATTTTCTAAATGAATCACCAAGCAAAAGTATATGCTTAGCGGTATTAAAATTAACCATTAATTTCCCATTTTCACGACCGCGGTTAATTATAGATTAAAATTTAATTTGTTCACGTTCGAGCTTCCAGTAAACTAACATATTTTATAGTAACAATGCGCTGTATAATACATGCATACCCCTTCGCCGCGCTACTGCTAATCTTGTAATTGCTCGAAAAAGTCACTCTCCTTTTTTACTGTTAGGACCGATGCAAAGCACCATTTTTTTATATTTTCTATAGCACATCGCGCATTTTTTCGTCTGATAATTAAATTTTGCTTCTGTAGGCTTTTACACTTTCGCATAGCGGTCGGACGCACGTAATGATTTCTAGAACCGGTAAGTACTCGATATCACCCAAATAGAGAATTAGATGCTCAATGTCTGTCAACTTCCGATTCCCTCGTAAAAGGTAGAAAAAACTCGGTCAATCATCCACCTAACTTATACTTCGAGCCGCTCCTGTTCTGAAAATTTCCAAACATTTTTCAAACGACAATGAGCTCAGAATTTTTTAAACCTGCGAGAGATCTATAAGTCGTAATCAATTACACGTTCGAGCTACCCGTAAACTAACAATACGCTGTATAATACATGCATACCCCTTCTCTGCGCTACTGCTATTCTTGTAGTTGCTTGAAAAAGTCAGTTGACTTTTTTACTGTTAGGATCGCTGGATCCGATGAGCTTCCACGCACAAACACCTAACGTATCTCTCCTACTGTTTGTTAAACAAAAACTACCGGTATCGCCATGCCCGTATGCGGATGTAAGCAGATGTTTGTAGATATGTACGAGAATATGTAGCCATATACATTAATCACTTTAAGCTATTTTATTTAGTCCAAGAAAACTATTATTTTTCTAAACCACAATTACTAATCGTTTTTATAGGTTTAACATTTCTACCATTACCCAATGACTGGTGCTCCGTACATGGAAACTTTAATTTCTTATTGGAGAGAATTCTTATTCTCCCACGCACTGTTGCGTAGCTGCATGCCCACCCTTTTTGGGAATATATGCTCGTTATAGGTTGTAGCACCCGCGGTTTTACTTAACTACACTTCGTGAGACCCCTTTAATATTTTTAATCGTATCTTTCTCGCTTACAATACAGTCGGACTTAGCCCTACTACCAACAAAATATAATACTGGGCCCCCATTAAATTCGTCTTTAAATTTCCCTACAAGTTTTCGTCGACAAGTGTTATATTGTATTTATTATACGCGGGGTAGTCACTCTTTTAAGATAAATATATTTTGCTAGGTATCAACTAACATTAAATTTTTCTGGGGACCTCAAATCTGTAAATAGATTTTAAATAGGACCACCCCATACAAAGTTATGCCTTTTAAAGACCCAAATCGCTAATTTTTGCTCATCTTTATTTAACTCCATCTTTAAAACCTTTTTTGCTACCCAAGACATATGCCTTAGCCAACCATCTCCCGAGAAATCTAAAACCGATGTGTCCCGCGAACACCACGTGGAGGTAACACGTATACTCTGTCAACCAGGATAGAAGCAGGAAAGATTTGGAAGGTAGGCGAAGAACTTAAAAATTATGGAATTTAAAAACTAATATATACAATAGATTTACAAAATCTATACAAATATAAACAACTATCTTATATCTTTACGCCCCCATGCGTAGATTGTTGTACTATTAGGAATGATATACCTTTTGTCATCTTCGCTCGATAAACTAATTTTACTAATTATCTGCGTGTACAAATCGTGTTTTTACTCCGGATACATACGCCGGCAAGTACTCCACACCAAATAAAGAATTAGATGCTTGGTGACTGTTAACATCCGCTTCCCTCGTGTACGCCCAAACACATCCCAGCCCATGAGCACCCCTGCGCATGCACACCCCTGCCCATGCGCGCCCCTGCGCGTACGCACCCCTGCCCATGCGCACCCCTCTCTGTGCGACTGCTATTTCGGGGTAACGTCACAGCCTTTGTAAATAAAGAGCAATGTAATACTATTCTAAAATTTTTATTCTGATATTATACATAACAAAATTTAAAAAATGTAATGCCAAGCATGGAGTAATTTAAACTTAATTTTAATACAAAGTTATACACAGAAGACAGTCCTTTCTTTATGTTTGTTTGGAGTGGCTTTAATTTTATCTAATTTTATTCGCAGCTTAAAATTAAAATCGATACCCAAGTCCTCTATCTTCTTTTCTAAACAATAGTTTGATACATAAAGACCGTCTAGGTTTTCGAATTGTAAAATGTACAGAAGTTTGCCTCTATGTTTAAAGTCCTTGATTCCATCGACAACCAGATCCATTCCTTCGTGTAATTCTTGCAGCTTGTGACAATCTTTTAATCGCAGCTTTACCACTATATCCTGCATACGTATCTTGTTAGCTTGATCGACTTCTTCTTGTCGGTATTGGAGGAAATCCTTTTTCTCCCACACACCGTTGTGTAGTTGCATGTCCACCACTTTTGGGAATATATGGCTGTTATAGGTTGTAAGACCCTCGGTTTTAAATGATCTAAAATGTTCTTTACTAGGCAAATATACAATGTTTAACGGACCCCCCTTTGCGTGTGGTGTACGCAAAGATTACAAAACCCGCATTCCTTAGTTCGTCTTTGTTATCTGCCATTTTGATAAATACGTTTTAGAATAACCTTTTAAAAAATATATGGATTTAGTACCATCCTTTTCCGCAAGGACGCCTACATAACTAAAAGAGTTTTTTTTATTAACCACAAATGCATACAACTTGTAGAAACCAGATGTATCTAAGTCAGTCTATCGGCACATAAAATAATCTTTTAATTCTTCCTCATTTTCTCTAATAAGATGTTCTTTGTCTAACACATCTTTGTATTGATCGCGTATTGTCGCAGTGTTTTCCATGAAGTCCAATTTACGCCTTTTTGCATCCATTTCCTCTAATTCCAGTTGTCTTTTCCTTCCACTTACAGCGTATGATATACATAATGGGGCAATTTCCTTTAGCGTAAACGGATAGAGTTTACTACCAAGATTTACGAGTTGTCGTACAACCTCTGGACGAATGTTAGGCGTATCTATCAATCCCAATTCCGAAATTACTATTTCTTTTGAAATTGTAGAATATGGTGTTGCAGATTGTGTAAAATATGTACTATCTGCTTTAATGTAGCACTTGTGTAAGATTTTTATTTTATCTTGGCGATCTTCCTCTACTATCTCCAAATAATTTACAGGTAAATAGTTAAAACTAAAAGCCGATAGCACATACTTTATCAATTTTTCCTTTTCCTCTGGTTTTTTGGACAACTTAATTTGCAAGCCCGTCAATTTCTTTGTATTACCATTACCCCAATACACGTACTGTAGCAGGTTATTATACACTAAACAGCAGCTATTTTGCAGCTTGTCCGATAGCTTACTCCACATTTTGGCAAGTGGTACCGGGTACATTGGCGCCTTTAGGAAGTATAACTTACTATCTTCCAATAAAGTTAAACAGTCTTTTAAGGGTTTATACACCCGTTCCGCACTGACATAGCTTCCAATTGCACAGTTGTATATTGTCGCTTCCAATCGCGTAATACCATGTTCTTTGGCCAAAGTAGACGCAAATGTTTCCCTTAAACGTACATCTGGGCAACGTAAAAAAACTACTATATGATTGCCAAGTTGTTTATTAACACCAGGACTTGTTATTTGACACACAAATTTGTTGTATATCTTAATTCTTGCATTGTTTGTTAGCCATGTTAAACAATCAATCCACGCAGTTTTATCGTTGTCAACTATAATATTACACTTTTCTTCGTATCCTCCCTTATAGCAAAAGTTATGCTTTGTAGTTAAATAATTACACATCTCCATCTTGCTAAATATGCCCGCAAAATCTTGGGTTACATTCATGTCAAAAAGATAGAAATAATCTTTTTCGATTTCGTCTAATATATCTGGTAGTTCCTCCAATAAAGTTTCCAACTTAACATCTGCTAGTTCCACTTTGTATGGAACACATATAGGATTTTGGAATTTTTTATTAATGCATTCGAGGTCTTCTTTTCCGATAATTTCTTTTACTCTCTGGCCCATCTTGTTAGTGCTTTCCAGAAAAAACGGAAGCTTAGCTTTAACACCATGCCTAGCGGAAACAAATCGGTCGAACTTTCTTCGTAGATAGCTGTTAAATGCACCACAAATTTCTTTTTTTAGAATAAACATCCTTCTGTTTGCAGATGCTTGTTCGGTGTCAGAAAGGTCGCAAATTTTAACCAACATTATATTGTCACAAAATGGTTCTGTAATCGGTGTGTGTAGTCCGCCAGTCAGCATCTTTTCGCCTTCGACCTAACAAATATTACCAATATCTGTCACCAGATTATTGTTACACATATTTTCTGCCAACAGCGATAATCCAAATCGCTCATTTGTAGGTTTCACTTTATTCCCAAGAAGTTGAGAAACATTAATCACCTTGGAGACGCTCATGTTTACCGTTCTAGCTACCGTCAAATACTAAATTGAATACGAAAATTTGTTCCCATATGTATCCTACAGAGTGGGGCGTATATTACCGAAAATAGTCGAATATGTCGGACACCGCCATATCGCTTACATTCTCTGGTTTAGGAACTGTTTTGTTATCCGACCTAGGTCGGCAGGGTTGCGCATCGACATATGTCCGGATATATGTAGGATGTTAGGTTAGGGTGAAATTGCCCCGACCTAGGTTGAATGTAGACTTGTAAGGAGTTAGGTTAGCTAGTGTTGTCCGAAGTTAGGTTAGGTTAGTTGGACTTGTGTGGACTTAGGTTAGATAAAAGGAAGAATTGATAGGTTAGGTCAGCGCGGCGGCGCTGACCTAACCTATCAATTTTTCCTTTTATTTAAGTAGGTGCAATTGAAGTAAACGCGCTGAACATATTTGTATAAATAATTATAACGAGTAATGCTGGATGTTACTGAGTAAGCAATTGAATTACATTTTCAACGAGAGTGCTGGTTGGACGTTAAGTGGAGTTTGGACTGTGGAGGAGTAGCTGTATGGAAGGCATCTACAAATCGTTGTGAAAATTGGATGAACGATTCGAGATGGAATGGCTGTCCTAGTTAAAAAGCAGAAATTGGGTGTAGTCCAGGAACGTGAGCTTGGTGAACGTCATCTACAGAGGTGGTGATTCCGAAAAACACTCCAGGTAACGATTTTTTTTTATGAAACCGTTATTCTGGTATTGAATTATAAAACTGTGAGTGATTTGAGTTACTTGGTGAAAAATTTTATGAACTTAAAATTAGTTTGACACTTTTCTATTTTCATCAAAGGGTGTAAATACATGAATAATATTTTTATTTGATGTAAGGAGTAAACGGGTCTCTAGTGTAGTTTGATCATGCAGTGTTATATGCATACAGAATAAAAAGGGTTTATACTGAGCTCATCATAGACCTGGGAAAAGGAAATCTAGGGTTTCAGGATAGGGCCATCTACTTCTAAATGAGATGTTGAAGTATAGAGGAACATAAAAGTCACAAGACTTTCGATTGAATTAAAGTGTGAAATGTTTCACTGTAAATAAATTGTAAATATTAAGATTGTGTGAAGCATAATTTATGTCATATGAATAAAAGGGTGTATGTTTTTGTCGAAAAATTTTATTTTGAATTTTCTATTTTTTTAAATATAAAGGTGTTAAGAGAATGAGTAGCCGTGGAAGATTAGCTTGGGGAAGCATAAATTGTTTTATGTATGTAAAGATTCAAGGAGTTTGGTTTTGAGTTCTTCTAGGGTAAGTAGAAATTCATAAAATGGACACTTCCAAAGGTTAGTGGCACCTTATACAGAGAGGATCCACAGCGATTTTTATGACAGCCCAACAGTGGGGCACGATTCTTAAGGGATTTACAGCAATTAATAAGGCGCCCGAAACGTAGGACTCGAAATTTTAGGGTTTCCTTTCAAAGGAAATACAGTAATATATATATATATATATATATATATATATATATATATATATATATATATATGGGCTTTGCATAAAAGTCTAAGTTATTGTTTCATCTTATTCACTATAATACGATAGTATTTATCAACTTACCTTGTGTACTTAACTACCTAAAATATTTATATATATATATATATATATATATATATATATATTTCAATGTGTAATATTCAGATATAGTATTTTATTGCTTTTAGTTTTGATTATTTAGATGTTTTTACTTGTTCAATCTTGTTCAATCTTCTAGTTATATAGTAAGTCGCAACAGTTGCGTCATTGGACCATGCGCTTCAAAACATATATAAGGGGCCACCGACGCATATGGTCAATTTTTTGCCTTCTACTTTGATCATCTTGCCATTGAGGTCTACTAGCGCATTCCACAAATCTTGTTAATTCAGTTTACCAGAAGGCTTTTGCTTAGTTACCTGGTATTAGATACCACGTTGTCGGTTTTTTAGCAGTATGGTTTTTTCAACCTCTGGTTCTTGTAGGTGAAGTTCACCCAAACCACGCAGGATACACCAACTTCACGTTGAATCTCTTCTGGTACCCCTAGTCTCGCTTTGCTGGTGCCGCTGAACAGAGACATGTACCAATTATAGATCGGTTAAGACTTTTATTCATCTTCACGATCATAACTGTTTGTTTGTTTCACTACTTACCGTTCTTTGGCATTACCGACGTTATCACTATCGTGGGTTTCTAACCGCTAAACGTGCACCACTATAGTACTTTCTTTTGGGAGCTTACGAATTCGATATACCATGTTGTACAACTTTGTACGGACACACCCAATGTCTTTTTAACTTTGGCGACAGACCACGCTTCTGTTTGGGATTGTATAGCCAGACGCGGTCGCCTTCTTGTAAACCAGATTCTTGTGCCTTGATGTTATATGTGGTCTGCATCCGAAAGCTTGCGATCTGAATACTATTCCTAACGTCTCCATGTATGTCATGCATCTTGCATTTGAGCGTTTCAACATAACTCTCGCCCACGACATCACCTCCGGGCTTACACCCGAACACAAGATCACATGGTAGACTTATCTCGTGGCCAGCATAGTAGAGTCTGATGTCCGTCCAGTGCTTTCATGAACCGACAACTGATATGTCAATAAAAATAGATGTAAATAGTGGTCCCAAGCTCTGATGTTTGAAGACCACCTTGGTAAGGTACTTGCCCAATGTGTGGGATATGCGCTCTACCATACCATGCGATTGCGGGTGAAATAATGATGTTCGAGTCTTTCTCATCCCCAGCAACCGGAAAATTTCTTCGAATAACGTTGACCCAAAATTTATGCTCTGATCAGCGTGCAGCTTCATAGTAGCTCTAAAACGGCAGAACATTTTGCTATAGCATGCGTTTCGGTTCACTTCGTAAAATAGGTCCAGGCTACCAAGATGATTGCAGATTGAATTATATATCAATATATTTTGGAACTAGGTAAAATCATCTAATCGTAAAGTATATCTAGCGCCCCAGTGATGAAATCTTATTTGAATGAAGTTTATTTTACGGGATTTTCGAGAAAGCTAGGATATGTTTTTAAAGTTAAAATAACGAAGTAAGGTTTATGCTGAAAATCGTCTTTCGGGTATGTGCCAAACCGTTTGGCGCCCTTTGATTTTAACTAAGAAGAATCTTTCATAGTAAGTGTTCTTGTTACGTAGTTTTTTGTATTTCAGTAGTTTTATTTATCATTTTGATTCTTTTATTATATTTATTGCGAGTTTCTATTTTTTTTATAATTTTTTCAGAGAAACCCACACCCGCACTACTGCAGTTAGCCGACGCACCCTTATAATGCAATGGGGTCTCCGCCTCTTAAAGGCAAATCAAAATTAATCAACATCATGCCTATTTTACCGGTAATAGTATGTTTTACGAATCTTTTATTTCAGCGGTTTGCATGTTTAGGTACGCCCAAGGTCCCGGGTTCGAATCCCGACACGGTCCGCCCGAAAAATATTAGGCGAGCATTTTTCACAAAAATACACCCTCGTTCGGATGAGAGGTAAAATGGAGGTCCCGTGTGTGAGTGTTGTCACGCACGTTAAAGATCCCTACCTTGCTTGGAACAGCAAGGGTTCGGCAAAATTCCAAATTTTCCAGGTAAAAAAAACTCGCTTCCTGGCCAATGTAGTACCTTCGGGTGGAGCATTGGAAAATCACATGTAAGGTTTGCATGTTTAGGCGGTTTGTGCGGTTTTAATTGTCACGAGGTTATCCTAATTAATGCTATTGTGTTATCTTTTTATTTTTTTAAAATGCACCAATTCATTTTAAAAAGCTTCATGTTTATTGCTTTAATTATACTAACTGCCCTAATTAAATAATTAAAATTATATTTTCTGAAAAACAAAAAAATTGAAATATTCTGCTTAATTAACGTTCATTGTTAGTAAAATCTTAATATGTAGGGTCCATCTTCATTTTGTGCGCCCAAAATTAAGTGTTTTCTTTTTTGCCTGATGTATAACGCGAACGCGTTTCAAATGCTTAGAATTTAAAAATCAAACACCTTCAAAGGATTTGTGAATGCTGACCTCAAAATACATCTTTGGCTTATTTCTATCAATTTTCTCGTATAAATAATTGGAAAGTTACGAAATCATTCCTAGCTCGCGTTATATTCTCCATTAGCAATATAACACTTGGGGTTAGCACACTTAGTATTTTCAGTTTTATGAATCATCCACGATAGATGATGATACGTAAAACGACAAGTTGTAATCAACTCGACTAAGTGCAACTGCATGCTACAAACTATATGATCATAGCATAACTTTTTAGAAAGTCTCTAATTAGCTGGAAGCTGTTTGAGCTTAAAATCAATTATGCCAGGGTAACAAAAGTGCGAGCACCCTTAAATATCAATTAAAACTTTTCATTTCACTACCGAGTTTTACATCTGACTTGGGGTAATGCAATCAATCTTTTGTGTCGTTAAACTTCAAAGCTCATTCGACCGCCTACACCATACATGAGACAGCGTTATTGAAAGTTCCAGTTGTCCATTAAGAAAAAATACAACCAACATTGCTTCGTCATAGGCGTGACGATTTATTCAACAAAAGTTTCTAAACTATCGAGTGTAAAAAAATCTCCCGTGTAGCAAAATTGTTCGTTATGCTTCACCTTATGATTATCGTGCTGGCACTTCTGACATTTACAAATTATATGGTGGATTCAGTAGTTACCATTTATAGAATTGTTTTCTAAAGGTAGCACGTTGTCAATAGCTTCAGCCGTTACTGAATTCTCTTTGAATTGTATTTAAATCGAACAAATTTGCTCTTTAATGTAATCGGTGCAGATAAACGTTATTGGTTCTGGACGCGATTTTATACATTTAAAAGCGTGACAAAAATGAGGTTTACAATTATTAAAGCGTTTACCAAAAAGGTGAATACACAACAATTCCTACTATCACTTCAAAGTATTGCTTAAAATAAAATTTCAAATGCGTTTAAATAGGTATGTGTCCATATTATCAATTGAGAAACTTAATTTCAGTTTAAAATAAACAGAAGCTTAATTTTAAAACAAGAAAGCTTATCATCTGTGGTCCGAGATCTTACTAAATATATGATAAAGCTAGTTTGATATTAGGCTATTAATAAAATTTGAAGGGGAGTCATTTTAATAACTCTTTCTTCTGCAGGCACAAATACTCCTGCTCATACACTCATGGTCACAAACACACTCACACGCTAATTTACACTAGCATCACACAGACACGGATACTTTGACTACCAAAAACATGCTCCGCTCCATCCAGCCATAAGGCAACAAGGTCAGTGCCTAAACCTCAAACCTCAGAACGTGCATTTCGTTTCATTTTTGAAGAATTACATTTTTTTCTGTAAATATGTATATTTATATATATATATATATATATATATATATATATTACTTTGGTCATAGTAGGCATTAGCAAGCTCGAATTTGTAGTTGTTGCAAGGTGAAAGGTGTATAAATGGGGCACGCAAAGTTTGACACATTTTTGAGCAAAATTGTATAGCATTTAACCAATTATCATTAAATATTAGGGTAGTTGTATAAAATGGTAAAAATTTCACTGTAAATATTAATTAGTAATTAGTTAGGAAACTTAATTTGAGGCGCATAATTGCGTAAATACAAGTGAAACGTAATTTCGTAACGCTTAGTTAAAAGTTGTTATAAAATAGCGTATGAATTCTGTAAATATAAAAGCTTTCTGGTTTGTGGCATAAAAATCAATAATAGACTAGGATTTAGTTAGTATACCATATTCAAGCGGCGGTTGTTATTCGAGTTTATGCACGTGTTATAATATTTCTAGGAAGGTTAACGTCGTAAACAGATAACATTCTATAGAGCTTGTCAACAAGTAAAATTGCAGGAAATAGATAATGAGGAACAAAACACTGGTGTGCACTGCACGTACGAAAACAAATCAACAATGTTTAAAGAGAAAGACTATAGTTTACGTGATGTAATAAAGGAAGGAAAACAGCATATGTTTAGTGAAACGTTGACTTTGAAAACGCCTGCTAGACAAGAACGTTAGAAGCTAATGAGAGAAACAAATACGTTATGTTTTCAGAATTTATTGACTAGTAAGGAAATAAGACAGCTGAGGGATAATTTACAAACGGTACGACTATTAGAGTAAGTAAGACAGACGATGATATTGGTAGGTTAAGTATAATATAGCTTGTGAATAGCGGGGGAACAAGAACCGGAAATAGAATAAGACTGGAGACTTTAAATGCAAGTTAGAATGAAATAATGGATATGCGCGTAGACAGGAGACGTATTTAAGAGGGTATAATGATCAGTGCTAAGGGTTTCGTGGAAAGCAGCGGCGGTTGCAAATTTTTGATGAGGGTTTCTGCGTATAGAACTTGTTTGGGGTAAAAATTCTGGGATTTCGAATAAGGATAACAAATTGTACCGAGAATGTTTTCAAGGATAATTGTGGGTCTGTGAAATTGTTCGACCGTTGTGTTGTTTGTGCTGTGTTACCAAGAAAAGGTGTTATAGGGGTATTAAAAATTGATGCAAAGAAGTGACTTTTTGAGCTTATATAAACCAGGAGGAGGTAGTTGTGCTCTCTCTTCTCTTCTACCTTCGATCGCCAACCAAGCTACTTATAAAAGTATTTGAGTGAAGTTTTGATCTTATAAAAAGTTTAATTAGCACAAGTGAGTGCTTAAATAATTTGGCAATGAAGTAAAGAGTCGAAATTAAATATCAAGTAAGTACAATTTTAGTACTTGTTGGAGGCGGTGTGTGTGCTCTGAGTACCGATCAAGTGTAGGGATGGATCAGTAGCAGGTGGCCACCTGGAGATAGTATTTACACGTGCAGTCGAAAGAGAGGAATACGTTGGAGATGGTATCCATGTAGAGAACCAGTATTTGAACGTGCAGTCGAGAGGGAGGATCACGTTAAAGATGGTGTCCATGTAGAGAGCTGGTGACACTAAAATCCAGGTAACTGTACTTTATAAAACTGTTGTTTTGTTTTTTTTGTGATTTTGTCAGTGACAATTTGGTGATTTTTGTGTATTTATTATATTGTAAGGACATTTGTCTAATTGATAATTTACCTAGAAAAGACTCAATGAAAAATTATTTATGTAGTATTTTGATGGTATCACATGAAGGTGAAACTTTAACTTTTTGTAAAAGCTAAAGGGTTTTTAGTAATTTCAATGCCGTAGTCAGCACTTAGATAAAGGAAGGTTTACTATGAGCTCGTATTTGACCTGTGGTGTAAAGTAAAATTTTGGTTCATGATTAATGTAATAAAATTTCAAAATTATTTTCTTTAAAAAGAGATTTATTTTCACAATGGATAAAATGTGTTTAGAAATGGAAATACATGAGGAATGTAAATTGAAATTATAAGTAACAAATTGGATATAATAATAAATAGTGATGTACCTTTGGCAATCTACGTTATTTTTAGTAGGGTAGGATTTTTAGGAAACGAGTGAGCAGCCGTGGCAAATATCTCTAAAGAAGCTGGAGGTTTTAGCGTTTGAATTGGGAGGCATCTTCAAGGATGTTGTTGTTGGATGATATGAATTGCAAGTCTAGGTGGTAGGGCTGCAATTTCGGGTAGATGGAGAATTTTGTAACAACATTCAAAATTTAGGGGAGGTACAGCAGGTAAAATACGCAACATTTTAGCACCCAAGTTGTGGGGCAAGGATGAATGAGCCGTTTCCAAGGAAACTACAGAACATAACTTGTCTTGTTGTTTATATATATATATATATATATATATATATATATATTGTCGTGGAATTATAGGTTAAATAGGCCCAGACAATAAAATTGTATCAACTGTGTATATAGAAAATAGGAGCAAATTATTTACGCGCCAAATTAATCAGTTTATATAGTGAAAACGGACGGTTATTAAGATATTTTTCTATTTTTAAATTGGAATGTCAAAATTGCACAAAGGAAAAGAGCTCTCCATTTACATAAAAACAAACGTTCGTTCACAAATACTAAGAAGGGAAAAAACTTGGAATTGTTATTTTAAATAACAAGTGGCTGTGAAGAAGCACCTGTGGTTAAATGTCAGGTTCATAGAACTGGCTTATACGTTGAGACAGAATTTCTATGGAATTGTTGCAACGGTCGGTTTGACAAACTGCTAACAATAACAAGTGCTTTGAAGACTGAGGTAAATGAACGATCGATAATGTAAGACAGACAGAGAAACGTATAAGAAAGCGTTGGTTACAAGTCACGTCTAAATACACAGGTAAATATGAAGGCCAACAACAATATCGATTTTTTGTAGCTTGAGAGGGGTTTCTAAAAGAGACAATAAATGTGGGTAGAACGGAGAAAGATAGGTGATAGGTGGAGCGTTAGGACGGGAGAAAACGATATCATTGGTTTAAGGCGAAGCAGTTGTGAGAAACGCGTGCCCGTTGAGGTAGCAAACAAATTTCGGTGTAACATTATAATGATCTCGAAATTTTTCAGATGTTACGTTCAAAATTAGTAGAAGTGCTTTTAAAAATAAGCTTTTCATTGAAGAGAGGTTCCTTGAGGGGTGTGAAAAGCAAATAAATACTCGGACAAAGATATTAAAGATCTTTCCTTTTAGATCTGAGATCGCGCCAAGATCTTCAACGTAATTAATAGTATATGCTCTTACGTGTATTAATTATTGTGTATTCGGTAAAGTAGCATTGACATCCTGTTTGTAAATATGTAAAGCTGTAGTAACGTACCGCTAAAGTAGTAAAAGTGATATTGCACGAGTGGGTGCTTGGGTCGAGAAAAAAGGTGCCGTTACTACAACGACTCTATTGAATGAAGGGATGGTACTTGAGTAAGCGAAGCCTAAAGCTTAAATAGTATGCATGAAGTGTACTTGGTATGGAATGTTAACTTGGACAAGGCAAATCTCTGGGTAGAAGATTAGAGGTGGTGGCAAAGATTTGGATAGTGGGGATCAGTTGGATCCAGGCATAATCGAAGTATATGGACAACGACGAAGGTTTCTGGTAACCATCTTCAGAGGTGACGAGGAAGGAAGGCTACTGCAGGTAAAGAAACTTAATTTCATGTTTTTTTGTATAAACATTTGTGTTAATATTGTTTGTGCTTGAGTGTTTTGACATATTGAGGGTGTATTTATTACCATAAAAACTCGTTTAAAGGGGTATACGTTCAGGACAATTAATCTTGATTATTTAAAAAGGTTTATTGATGTTATATAAATGTTTATTCATGATATAAAATGTTGTTGTAAGGAGTAAACGGGTCTTTAAATTTGTTTTTAATAAAAATGCAAGGTTTAAAAGCATTTAGAGGAACTGGGTTATAATAAGTTCAAAATAGACCAGAATAAAATCAATCTAGGGTTGCTTGAAGAGCCCATCTACTCGTATTGAAACATATTTTTATACGTTGAGGCGCTAGTATAACTACTACTTTTGTTTATACCAGCCCCACCTTCCCGCGACAGTATAACTGATTTTGTTTTTATATATATATATATATATATATATATATATATATATATATATGTTGTGGCGCCAGTGTAACTTATTTTTCTTAATGGACGCCAGTGAACAAAAATCTTCCGACATAGCTAGGGGTCTATTCCTGGATAGAGCAATAAGAAGTGGGGGGTGGGGTGGGGGAAGTCGAATTTTGTTTGCAAACCACAGCTAAACTAAATTAAATAGGCGCCATCAAGTCCTGAGATAATCACGATAATAGCAGAGCACGGTTCTAAGGGCGGACGTGGAAATCCAAAGATAAAACGATCGCCTTTGTTAACAAAAACTTGTCTTACAAAAATAAGACGCAGCTCCTGTAAGAAATTGCAAAGATTAAATAAATAAAAATGTAGAACACCATTTGTGTCCTATAAATGTAATAAAAATAAAAAAATGTATATCCAATATGATATTGGCACAAAATTATTACTCAAAAATTTTACCTTTGTGTAATCAGATTTGATCGCATTTGACCAAAATAAAAGCCTCAAAGTTTAACTAATTGTTTACTAAAAAAAACTTTCATTTTTAAAATTTCGGAACTTTTTAACAAGTAAAAAAAATTTCATCATTAACATCTATATCAAAGTCAATGTTTTGACTTTTTAAAACAACCAACTACACTTCAAATATGAACCTGCTTTAAACATTTGAGTGAAAATAATTTGTAAGCATAATACACTGAATTAACGTTCTAACCTGGGCAGATCTTTTCAGGTAGATTACAATTTATAGATTCTTACACAGCGTGTCCTTAAATTTTCAGATTTAGATTTTATAATTTACATGTAGATAATTGCTAATCACAAAAATAGGAATGTTTAGTTTAAATTCAATGACAGCTGCATGAAGCATCTGCTTTCATGACAACCTCTTGCAGCTGTGCAACACAAAAAAAGTATGACGTCGAAAACATACGTTGAAATTATCTAAGGTTCAGATGGAACAAAGTTTGTAATTATATCAACCTAACTTGACAAAATTTTGTTCTACGGCTTATAAAACCAGTTCAACAATAATTGAGAATTACACAGATTACATGTTAAAAACATAATAGCAACTTTACGTGCTTTATATGATAGTCTGTTTATCAAATTTTTATGACATTCAAAACACATGCATGAAATATCTTATATCTAATAACGAACCAAACTGCTTCTGTTGTTCCACGACAAATCGAGATGGAAATTCATATTCTTTAAGCAAGGTTACTAGCCATTCCTAATTTGGGACGACTGCAATCAAAACCAACATCCATAATTCTTAGTTGACGAATTCTTAGTTAACAAATTCTTAGTAGACAAAATCTAAATTGACAAATCTTAAGTGACGAATCCTAAATGATGAATATTAAATGATGAATTCTACATGACGAATCCTACATGACGAATCCTACATGACGAATCCTACATGACGCGCTAAATAAATGAAACCAAATTAAATTAGTTCGTAAAATATGTACTTTACCAACCGTTAGTAGAAGTTATCAAAGTGGTTTTAGGTCTAGCACGACCTGACCCACACACACAAAAAATTTAACCTAAGGTCGCATGCCTCTAGTCTAGAATACATCTTCTTGAATTGATTACTAGACTGCGACCACGAACCAAACTAGAACGAATGATAGCGATGGTATTAAGACTCGCGGTTAAAGGTGGGGAAATACGTAAGCGACAGCTAGAGATGCTCGTGGAAATAACTTTATATCACACAGATATTTTAATATAAGAAGATTAATAAAAAATAAGACACGCTTAGCGCATTATCCTCGTAATTCAATGCGAATAATTATTGCTGAAATTAAACATGTTACAGTATTAAATAGAATTTGTTGAAATATATTAAAATCAAGGACTTTAAAGTATTTAATGATTGAGGTGGTAACAGTTTTAGCAAACTGTCTGTACCAGGGTGTAAATATTTTATTAATAAGGGAAACTCGTTAATATGTGTAAATAAAAAAAAAATGTATGTTTTGTTGCATTATTTGAGTGGTAATTTCATTTGATTGTGTTTGTGCGAAAGGTAGGTACTTAGGATGGTAGGTATGCAAGAAGAAGCCAATTGCTGAGCAGAAATAAGGAAGCGTTCAAAAAGGTAGTGTAAGAACAAATGTTTTTATTTTTGTAATTTTTTATTGAAATTTTATGACGCTCGATTCAAGAGCTAAACCACGATCCACGGCAATTTTATGATGCCCAATTCGTGAGCCTTGATTGGTTTTTAGGACAAATACGACAGTTCCTAACGTTCCACGGCAACTTTTGTGGCGGCCCAACGATGAGGCACAAATCTTTCTGAAATTCACGGCAATATATATAAATATTTTAGATAGTTTTTTACACAAAGTAAGTTGATAAATACTATCGTATTACAGTGAATAAGATGAAATAATAACTTACACTTTTATGCAAAGCCTAAATGATCATTTCAAACCGAGCTAGTAATTGAAAGAAGGAAAATATAAAGTCTTGGACAGGATTTGAACCTGTACCTTAGTCTTTCCGGTACCATGCGTTTACCAATTACACCACCGAGACCGATGACTATAATTGGATAATTTACAAATCCAAATCGTGTACACAACGATACATAAACCTAACTTTCAATACGTTTAGCATTTTTGTCAATCATATCTGACATTGTCAAGTTTTTGACTTATGTCAGTTATAGACTAGAAGCAATGCTCAAAATTATGGGTATAAGCATAGTATTAAATTTATAAATATTTTAGATAGTTTTTTACTCAAAGTAAGTTGATAAATTCTAACGTATTACAGTTAATAAGATGAAATAATAATTTAGACTTTTATGCAAAGTCCAAATGATCATTTCAAATCGAGCTAGTAATTGAAAGAAAGAAAATATAAGGTATTGGACAGGGTTTGAACCTGTACCTTAATCTTTCCGGGACCATGCGTTTACCAATTACACCACCGAAAGCGATGGCTATAATTGGATAATCTACAAATTCAAATCGTGTACACAACGATACATAAACCTAACTTTCAATTACGTTTAGCATTTTTGTCAATCATATCTGACATTGTCAAGTTTTTGACTTATGTCAGTTATAGACAGGAAGCAACACTCAAAATTACGGCTATAAGCCAAGTATTAAATATATAAATGTTTTAGATAGTTTTTTACACAGAGTAAGTTAATATATATATATATATATATATATATATATTACTCATATTTAGACCAGGGTAGAAAATTAAATAATCACATCAAATAATTATAATCACCGTGTATAATGAATATTATTAGATAATACGCGTTATTAAAACCGTGAAGCATAAAAATTTATTAGTTTCAGTAAAAATAAGAGATTTAAATCATGTACAAGACGCTTTATATCAAAAGAAACAGTATTAAAAGCTCTACGTGTAATTTAATTATTCCTAATAAAGAAACAAATGGAAATTACGTGCAAAATTTATATTAATTAACCCTATTTTAAGTAACCGGTATTAAACAAAGTGTACACATAATAATTAATATTTAATTTGTATTCGCTAAAAATGAAAGGATAGAAGTCAATTTTAATTGGAGTTAATTAAACCATTATTAATAATAAGCATAAAAGCCTGTGAAAATCCAAGATTAAAATACCAGAAAATAAAGCTCTGAGAATTAATATTATGTTTGAACACCTGCGTAGTTTAAATGTCACGTACGGCGAAAATTTTGTAGATAACAAATGGTTTCAAAGAATCTTGGAGAAACCATCGCATAATAGTTACGAGAAATGCTAAAGGTGGGATATTTCACACTCCACATGGACTAAAATAATCGATAATAAGGAATATCAATTTGCACTAATAAGAACAGGGTAGATAGAGACAGATAATATGCGCAAGACCGAGACACATATAGTAAAAAGGCGTGAGTAGAGCAACGTCATGGGGTTGCGATTGGTTGAAAGTATAAGGCAAAATTGAAAGGTAGAAATAACATTTCTGTATAAAATTTAATTAGGTATTCTCAGACGTTGCGTGCCGTGAGGAAATTTTCTGAGATTTAACTGGGGTGAGTACAAAATTCGTAAAAACCGACGCGCGGGCTACGGAATGGGAACCGAGAATGCGAAATTCTTTAGAATTGCCCGTTTTGAGGACTCGACCGACAGACAGGCTAACTTCTATATATACCCAGGTGAATATAAACAAGCTCTCTTAGATCTTCGACTTGATTGAACGCGTTAAACAGTGCTTTTTAGTTTTCCGGTTTTAATATTAAATAATTTAAACAGTTTGCTCGAATATTATGTGATTTAAAACAGCTTGTACTTTACGTGCTACAATGAATGTACGTCAGTGCACTTAGAAAAGAAGATACAAGGTAATAAAGTTTAGTATCACTGTACCAATTGGTAAAATTTACTATGACAAATAAATACACAAAAGTAGGCAGTTTTGGCGTATATTGGTGAAAGAAGTATGAAGTTCTTTGTTATTTTCGGGGTATTAATACTTAAATGGTGCATAAACGGGTCTGGATCCACAAAACAAGGTTCAGATATACACAGATTAGTTCCGGAAAAGCCCTGAAACAACTTTAAATAAATGGTGATGGAGAAAATTTTAAAGCGTTGAGAATCAGAAGCCGTAAATATAACCCAGTTGGAATGGTGTGATTAACAAAAGGGACGATGTACATTGAAGCTACGAGTGCAAGTAACCTTCAGGTAAATTATACTATTTTGTTTGAACTTTGAGATTTTGGTGTGTGTTGAATAACTTTCTAATTTGTTTATTTAAAATGGACAGTAGTGAAATTGTACTAACAATAATATTTTAATTTTAAGGTGAAATTTGCTTGTTTAAGTAGAAAGGGTATTTAGTATTGATGTTCTGGATTATGATAAAAATATGGGTATGTCTTTGAGCTCAATTAGACGAACCTGGTTAATTAACGTAAAGGGTGGTAGATGCTCCTTTGTACTCTGCATATATTGTTATAGTAATTAGTAGGCATCCTACAAGGACTTTAATTCTGGATGCACATTAAAATGATAATAAATTTAATTTTGAAATTTTCCGATATTAAAATTTATGCTGAATATTAATTTTGAAATTTTAATGTATTGTGAATATTGATGTAAATAGAGTTGACGTTGATGTTGGTGGTAGGAATGTGTTTGTTTTTTTTATGTATGAGGATGAAAGCTATCTAGAGGAGCAGCCGAGGCGATTAACAGAAGAAAATCAACAGACCAGGTAATTCAAGAGGTTTCACAGCATTCTTGACGCCCAATTCGTGAGGTTCGATTCGAAAAGCGGAGTGCCCGGAGTTTGGTGGTATCACAGCAAATATGACGTCCAATCTGTGGGGCTCGAATGTTTTTTTTAAAGGGCCAGTTCCCGCATTTAAAGGAGCATTTCACAGCATTCTTGGCGACCCAAAAGTGAGGCTCGAGTTCCAAATAAAATTTTTGTGATTTTATTCCAGGAAACTGGCGATCTGAGAGAGAGAGTTTTTGTGTGTGTATAAATTTAAGAGTATTTTAGAGTGTGTGAGTGATTTGAACGTATGCAGAGAAAGGAGTGGTTAAGGAGTCAAGGAGTGGAAATTGGAAGTGACGATAGTGCATTGTGTGAGAAAATTTCGAAAATGGAAGAAGCTGGAGGCAGTAGAGATCAGTCGAGGACGGAATCAGGGGATCAATGAAACGAGATGATAATGAGGATGCTTGAAAGAATGAATGAGACGTTAAGTGGGGTTAGAGAGGACTCAAATCGAAAATTTGAGCAAATGAGTGAAGAATCGAACAGGAAGTTAGAGGAGATTAGTCAGAAAATAGATAAGACGAATCAAGAAGTTACAGAGTTTAAAAATAGTTTTACCGTAAAGATGGGGGAAGTGGAAAATAGGGTAGATAAAAATGAGCGTGATATTACAGGTCTTCGACAGGAAATGGGACATTTAAGGTCTGAAGTACGCATTTTTTGTGAAGAAGAGATTAATGTAAAAATGACTGAAGTGACGGACTCATGTAGGGATCAGTTAGGCAGGGTAGAACGCGAAGTTAGTAGTATTAAATACAACATGTCAAATTTAACGGGGGATGGTCCCAGATTTTCTACAGGTGGAGTATCATTGGACCAACACATGAAGTTTTATAGCGATAACAGGGTAAATCCACAAATTTTTATTAATAGTGTAAGAAATCTAGTGGGAAATTTATTTGACGAACAGACTAAACTGAATACGATAAAGGCTTTATTAAAGGACAATGCGGAAGCGTGGTACAATTTAGTAGGACAGGACATAGACACCTACATGGACTTTGAGGACAGATTTTAAAGCACTACTAGAGTGACCACAGACAAGACCAGGTACGAGACGACTTAATCACAGGAAATTTAAGGGAGAATTTTCAGGAAGTAGGAGCAATATGCTATACGCAAGTATAGCATAGCTAACAACTGAACCCACCACTGACGGACCGACAAATTATTAAGTATTTATCACGACACTTCGAGGTAGAAATAAGACAACACGTAGCACTACAGAACATAGTGGACAGAGAAATGTTTCTAGAATACTTGCAGAGGTACGACGACGTAAGTAGTGGACGACCTCGGGAAAATAGGGAAAGACAGATCAACACAGTTAGGTTTGACAATAGACGGGACAACTATGCTAGAAGGGGGAATAATTACGGATACCAGCGACAGAATTGGGAACAGAGACGACCATACGTTAGGAGTAATAGTTTAGGAAGGGGACCTGCACCGAGACCGGAACCTACCAGAAGGAATAGTTCACCGGACATGAGGGGGACTGCTAACACAGACACGGAACGAGTGGAAACGCCCAGGACATACGCTGAGGTGACGGCTAGACCAGGACCGAGTAGGGAAAACAGACCTGGACAGGATTTTTAGAACGCGACAGACCACTAGATTTCAGTGTAAATGTATATGAACATCCACGTGAATTTTTCAAAATTGAGGAGGAAGTAGAGCCAGAAACTGTAGAAAAATTATGTTTGCCAATTATTAATTTAGAAATTTTTGAGAATAATGTAGAAGTATTACTTGATACAGGGGCAGAGGCGAGTTTAATATCGGAAAAATTCGTCAGCAAAATTAGGGATAAGGTTTGTGATAGAATTATGCCCTAAAACGTAGTCATTTAGTAGCTCCAAATAAAAAGAAGTTTGCTGTAGTAAATAGTGTTGTGGTGCTTAGGATAGATATAGGAGATTTAAGCTGTGAACAGGAGTTTGTAATTGTACCTGGACTGAAGTTTCAGAGCATTTTAGGTGTTGACTGTATGATGCAGTTAGGGGTTTTGATAGATATGGAAAGGAAGGTAGTAAGGATTAAGGATAGGGTAGTGCCATGGAAGGGCAGCTATGAAGTCACAGAGGATGACACTGGGTTGAATATTAATGTAGTAGAGGTAGAGGATGATGAAGGTAAACAGATCAACACAATAAGATGTCCAGAGGATAGGATAGTAGAGGTTCAAGCTTTAGTACAAAAACATGCAGAATTAGTGGGGGTAGAAGCAACAGCAGCAGATCGGGAGCAGGTGAAGGCAGAATTATTTTTGATGAGGTTAAGTGGCAAGTTTGTTTTTAATAAAGTAGATTTAAGGAATTCATTCTGGCGGATTCCATTACATAAGAATTCTAGAAGGTACATAGGAGTTTCCGTAGAGGGAAAAATCGATAATTTTAAAGTAGCATCGTTTGGTTTGTCGGCAGAAAAGAAAATAATAATAAATAAGAAACAGACAAGGTTAGGGACTGAAGAAGAAGTAATATTTAAGAGTAAGGATAATAAGTTTATTGTATGTGAGATAACAAGGATGATAAGTATAGATATAGAAGGGGGAGAAGTAGGGATGAAGAGTATTAGGATGGTGAGAAGAAAGACTTGGAGGGTCAAGAAGAGAGTTAGATTTAAATAACTTGATGAACAAAGAATAGAGATAGGTGAATTTTAGTATAGTTATAGAAAATAAAGCTAGGTATAGGATAAATATGGGAGATAATTAGAAATAGGTTTAGGATGAGAATAAAGAGTAAATGTAGGAAGAAAATAAGATAGGTTAAGTATAGATATTTCATATAAGATTAGTGGAGAGTTAGGAATAGAGTAAGAGTAGGATAGGCATATAGGATTAGGTAGGGGGAAGTAAAGTATAGTGAAGATTAGTTAAAAGTTAGGAATAGGATTGGTATATAGGATGTATATAGGATTAGATGGATAAGTAGGATGAAGTTAGGGATAATTTCAGTTTATAAAATTAAGTGAGAGTTAGGAATAGGATAGGGAATAGGATAGGTGTAAATATTTTTTTTTGGATTGGAGATAAGGTAGGTAAGATAGATAGATAAGGGTAGAGAGAGATAGGCAATTTTTTTCTAAATATTTTTTGGCAGTCTAAATGCTTTATATTTGCATTCAAATAAGTGGGATTATTTGTATTCAAATAGGGGGAAAATACTCATATTTAGACCAGGGTAGAAAATTAAATAATCACATCAAATAATTATAATCACCGTGTATAATGAATATTATTAGATAATACGCGTTATTAAAACCGTGAAGCATAAAAATTTATTAGTTTCAGTAAAAATAAGAGATTTAAATCATGTACAAGACGCTTTATATCAAAAGAAACAGTATTAAAAGCTCTACGTGTAATTTAATTATTCCTAATAAAGAAACAAATGGAAATTACGTGCAAAATTTATATTAATTAACCCTATTTTAAGTAACCGGTATTAAACAAAGTGTACACATAATAATTAATATTTAATTTGTATTCGCTAAAAATGAAAGGATAGAAATCAATTTTAATTGGAGTTAATTAAACCATTATTAATAATAAGCATAAAAGCCTGTGAAAATCCAAGATTAAAATACCAGAAAATAAAGCTCTGAGAATTAATATTATGTTTGAACACCTGCGTAGTTTAAATGTCACGTACGGCGAAAATTTTGTAGATAACAAATGGTTTCAAAGAATCTTGGAGAAACCATCGCATAATAGTTACGAGAAATGCTAAAGGTGGGATATTTCACACTCCACATGGACTAAAATAATCGATAATAAGGAATATCAATTTGCACTAATAAGAACAGGGTAGATAGAGACAGATAATATGCGCAAGACCGAGACACATATAGTAAAAAGGCGTGAGTAGAGCAACGTCATGGGGTTGCGATTGGTTGAAAGTATAAGGCAAAATTGAGAGGTAGAAATAACATTTCTGTATAAAATTTAATTAGGTATTCTCAGACGTTGCGTGCCGTGTGGAAATTTTCTGAGATTTAACTGGGGTGAGTACAAAATTCGTAAAAACCGACGCGCGGGCTACGGAATGGGAACCGAAAATGCGAAATTCTTTAGAATTGCCCGTTTTGAGGACTCGACCGACAGACAGGCTAACTTCTATATATACCCAGGTGAATATAAACAAGCTCTCTTAGATCTTCGACTTGATTGAACGCGTTAAACAGTGCTTTTTAGTTTTCCGGTTTTAATATTAAATAATTTAAACAGTTTGCTCGAATATTATGTGATTTAAAACAGCTTGTACTTTACGTGCTACAATGAATGTACGTTAGTGCACTTAGAAAAGAAGATACAAAGTAATAAAGTTTAGTATCACTGTACCAATTGGTAAAATTTACTATGACAAATAAATACACAAAAGTAGGCAGTTTTGGCGTATATTGGTGAAAGAAGTATGAAGTTCTTTGTTATTTTTCGGAGGTATTAATACTTAAATGGTGCATAAACGGGTCTGGATCCACAAAACAAGGTTCAGATATACACAGATTAGTTCCGGAAAAGCCCTGAAACAACTTTAAATAAATGGTGATGGAGAAAATTTTTAAAGCGTTGAGAATCAGAAGCCGTAAATATAACCCAGTTGGAATGGTGTGATTAACAAAGGGGACGATGTACATTGAAGCTACGAGTGCAAGTAACCTTCAGGTAAATTATACTATTTTGTTTGAGCTTTGAGATTTTGGTGTGTGTTGAATAACTTTCTAATTTGTTTATTTAAAATGGACAGTAGTGAAATTGTACTAACAATAATATTTTAATTTTAAGGTGAAATTTGCTTGTTTAAGTAGAAAGGGGTATTTAGTATTGATGTTCTGGATTATGATAAAAATATGGGTATGTCTTTGAGCTCAATTAGACGAACCTGGTTAATTAACGTAAAGGGGTGGTAGATGCTCCCTTTGTACTCTGCATATATTGTTATAGTAATTAGTAGGCATCCTACAAGGACTTTAATTCTGGATGCACATTAAAATGATAATAAATTTAATTTTGAAATTTTCCGATATTAACATTTATGCTGAATATTAATTTTGAAATTTTAATGTATTGTGAATATTGATGTAAATAGAGTTGACGTTGATGTTGGTGGTAGGAATGTGTTTGTTTTTTTATGTATGAGGATGAAAGCTATCTAGAGGAGCAGCCGAGGCGATTAACAGAAGAAAATCAACAGACCAGGTAATTCAAGAGGTTTCACAGCATTCTTGACGCCCAATTCGTGAGGCTCGATTCGAAAAGCGGAGTGCCCGGAGTTTGGTGGTATCACAGCAAATATGACGCCCAATCTGTGGGGCTCGAATGTTTTTTTTTAAAGGGCCAGTTCCCGCATTTAAAGGAGCATTTCACAGCAATATATATATATATATATATATATAAAAATATATATTGCTGTGATAAGGGGTTGTTTAAGGGTGTATTTTATAGCAATGGTTATGTAGTAATCAGAAATTACAATAGGAAGCAGAAAACTGCATTTATTTGGGAGAAAATTGAGTAATTGGGATAGTTTGTAAATAGTAAGCAGTTAACACCCTGTATATAGAGTATAAGTAGTTTTAAGCGACGCAAATAGACACAATCAGACGCATAGTTAGCATAGAAATAAGTAATTCATGCATTAGGTAAATAACAAATATTTAACACCCGGTATATAGTGTTTTAGTAAATTTAGGTAATGCAAATAACGATATTTTTCAGTAGAGGCACGCGTATTTAGAAGTAAGCATAATAAATGTGATTAAACACGCATTCAAAAGAATTTCAATCAGTTATGATAATACGGAGATAAGAGATAAAACTTAAAGAAGCGTAGTATAAGTGCGTACAAACAATTAACAATTTTTGATAAATAAAGGTAATTAAAATGCGTAAATAAATAAGCATATATGAAAATTGAAAGTCGAATTGCATCAGGTATTTGTGTATAATATGGAAAAGCGAATAATTTACTCAAAACACCGCATGTCTGATAACAAAGCAGCTGTAAGCAAACAACAATTACTCAAAAGGCCAAGAATGTTACATCAGAAAACAATTTTAAGTGTAGGAAATAGAGAGACTTGATTGGTTAAGATTAGTAGGCCAAACCCACAGACAGAGGGGGACCTACTCATATATTAACAACGAGGAATTATAACGGAGCTTAGTTTGCAACTCAACAAAGGTCAAGGTGCGTCACTCTGAACCTAAGAGTAACGCGTAAGAATAATATTTAAAAGTGAAAATTTGTTTAGTGACAAATAGTGCGACGAAGATGAAAATTTCTATTGCCGATTAACGTAAGTAGGTTTTGGGAAATTTATTTAAACTAAAATATAATAATGATAGGGCTCTGATGCTGGTGAGAATAAATCTAAATTTGAGTCCGGTGAGAATAAATTCTGTGTCAGGTGAGAATAAATTCTGAGGCTGGTGAGAATAAATTTAAATCTGAGGCTGGTGAGAATAAATCTAAGTTTAATAATAATAATCCAGAGGGTGACGACAATAATTCAAATATAATAATTCAAGCGTGTGGATAGATAATATTTTAAATAGGTATATAATAATTCCGAATTGGTGGAAAATAATTTTGAATACGATGTTAATAATGATGCATGAAAAATTCTAATGGATGTTGATTGATAATGGATGCGTTGATAATCTTGGTACAATTTTGAGAAAGAAATACAGAAGCACGAAGTAAACAGACCAGGTTAGATCATTTTAGTTTTAAGACATTTTTTTCTATTTGAATTTGAATATTGAATTTGCTTAATTAATGTAAACTAGTGTAACGGAGTCAACAACGAACTTTACATACGTAGAAAGTACGTAATATAATAAAGGGGTTTTGAATGTTCCAGGCTTCTTTAAAAAAAAAAAGAATAGTTTTTGGTGACTTTAGATTGATTGAAAAGCATAGGATTTTTGAGATAAATAAGATTAACAATGTTGATTGAATGAAAAGTGTATTTTGATAATTTTCAAAACCTGTACATAATATTTATTTTTATTATATGGAATTAGCTAACTTCATTTTATAATTCAAAATAAAAGCTAGTCGAGGCTGAATAAGAAAATTTGTGGGAGTGTAATTTGATAATTTAAACAGAGAGGTGGAGTTATAAGTTGAATACGCCATTGATACCGAGTACGGCGTTATCACATCAAGTATTTATTGGTCAGCCCAAAGTCGGAGATAGAGAGTTCCAGTTAATACATAGCATATTTATTATGCGGCCCAACGTCGGGGCATGATAGTTACAGGAGTGCATAGCAATATATATATATATATATATATATATATATATATATATATAAATATATATATATATATATACTATTCCTTCTTTCAAATACTAGCTCGATTTGAAATGATCATTTGGGCTTTGTATAAAAATCTAAGTTATTATATCATCTTATTAATTATTGAGAAATTTATAGGTTAAAAGGGGTTAGGTAGGTCATTTTATACTTTAGTACAAGTTTTCGCATGTAATTACAATTAATTAAAATTTTGAAAAGATGTCTGTAGCTCTAGCATGAAAATTTTCAATTTAGTGAAAGTTTTTCACTAATTTTAAATGAGTAAGTTTGCTTCATGTGTTATAATGTAAATATTGCAAACGTGTATAGGGTAGCATTTAAAAGATAGCGTAGTGTAAATTAAAAACATATTTAATCATTGTATAAAGTGTAATTGGTAAAATGTTATTATTGTATAACCTTCAAACAGAGGGTTGAAGAAAATATTTTTTTAGTGTTGTTTATAACGGGCGTAAAAGTGTTTTAAACAAGCTTAACGGTTACAGAGGGACAGATAAATCATCACGTTCTTGGTATTTGTATACGAGTATGAAGGTAGTTTAGTCAAGGATTTCTTAATATTGTTGTAAATATATTCAACCGTCATTAAATTTCTACATGTTTCAACAGGGAATGTGCATATTTGGGGGAAATGCAGGGAGACAAGGAAAGAATGGATTTAATATGTACGAGTGAGATGCCGCATGTTCTATAAACATCATTGGAAGATTGTAGATTTAGTGGGGAGTTAAAGAAATAACGTACAAGTATAAGCTGCTACTAATAAATAGAGATGGAGTATCAGATATGTTTAAATGAGAGAGGATTATTTGGAAGATTACTTGGAGAGGGCTATTGCGTCAAGGATAAGAGCAAGTTGCACAGAAAACAAGGGATGGAAGATTGTGTGTATTGGATAGGAGACAGATAGTTCCGTAGAAGAGATGTTATGTAAACGTTGGCGAGTAGTGGCTTGGATTCTATGAAGTTGATGTCAGTTAGAGCGCGAAACTTGTTCCTTCGTAGAAAAGCGTTTGTTTGTAAAGTCAAAATTCTGAGATTTTGATGGCAGTCGATATTAGTATAAACATTTACAGGGAACTGATAACGGATAAATAAGTACTTTTCAGAATTAAAGTGGCAGTTGAGTATTTGTGTTCTGGGGGGTTTTAAGAAACGTGTTAACCGTTTGAAATTTACCAAGAAGGCTGTTTTGTTGGTATCAACGGAGTTGCGAGTATTGTTGAAGCTTAAATGGGCAAACATGGGCTATATTAACACAAGCAAGATGTAGTAGGTCTGTTTTCTCTTTTGATTTTCATCGACGCGTCTGCGAATAGTACTGAACAAGTAATAATACTTGAAATAAAAGTTATGCACAAGTTGGTGTAAAATATTTGTACTAGCAATATTCGAATTAACGAAAAAATAGTTGAACGCTCGTGTATACTTTTATTTATACATTCAAAGCATCCGCCTTACCAAATCTACCGTAACCACTCCAACTACAAAATTCACAGATATTAATATAATTTCTTCCTTGACCCGAAAATCATGCAGCATACACGTTCTCAATCCCAATTAATCATATGTAATTATATAAAGACATACCCCTCAACCGACGCCCTTAAATACATCTACCTTCATAACTCTTTTAAACTCTTAATTTCGGAAGACTCCCGCAGATCCAAAATTTCCATCGCCGTCTGCCGCTCCAAAAACAACCACTGACAATCTTATCATAAACAATTCCCTCGAGCTTTTCTCCATCCATACCACTAATTTCCACATTTTTGTTGGTTATAAGTTCTGTAGAATTCGATATCTAGTTGCTGTTACCCGTTGTTATAACTGGCTGCGTTTTGGTCATTCCGCCAGAACCTACCGCTCTTCTCCGACCTGTGGCCGTCGTGCTTGATCCCACGTAACCAAATAATGTCCTCAACCTTCCACAGTCGTTCCCATATGTGCAAACTACGCACGTATCCACAAACACCATCGCCATCCAGTTACTATACCGACTGTTCCGTTTTTAAGTAGTCAGTCAACATGATAAAACTACGAACTCTGGGTTCTAGACATTATTCACGCAACCGGATTCCAGGACAACCCCCACCTACTTTAACTCAGCATCCTTCAAATTAAACCACAACACTCCCGCGCCTAGAATTATCCCTCCTACTTAAAAAGTATGGTATCCAGGTTGCTTTTGTCTAAGAACCTTATTTAATCAACCACAAAATTCCTAACTTGCCACCAAACTCACACACATTTAGTCACATTTTTCCTTTAGACCTCAAATACACTTCCGCCATTATTATCACTAATTTCCTAATAGACGCCTCCTATCAAACCTCTATATCATCCGCTCAAATAACAACAGTTCCACTGGAAGTCAGGTTTCATTTTCCTTATATCCTACAATTTCCAATACAGTACAAATATCAACACGTACTTACATCAATTAAGCCACATATTCACAATGACCGGAGACACACCAACCATCATTTCAGCAGACTCCAAAGCGAAATCCACAACAGTCTGTGTCGCCATACGACTCTTTCTTCTTCTCTTCTATTCAGACTCACTGATGTACATCTTATGTCGCTCGCAAGTCTGGTCCTTCTCCCCTGATTGAGACTGCAGTTGATGCTGTTGCAGTTCTGGTAAGACAGACAACATAATTTGAAAGGTGTCCCAGTTTCATTTAAAACCTACATTAAGGTTTGAATTCATGACAGAGAAAGTCATCCGTCTTTGCAGTTCTGCACGAATTACGTATCCTAAACTGGGATTCCGAAAACTGGACCAGCGCCACTGAGAAGATATACTTCGCAAAAATTTGAATAACGCGTGAGTTTGTACAACATGTTGTAGCAGCACTCATATAGAATGTGCTGCTCGCCTTCAGTACCGGTTGCACGCCCTCTGCTCCCAAAAGATCATTAAGTTGGCAGTCTGGTTCAACGACACAACCGATTGATCGACATGAGTTAATCTCAACCCCCTGTCTACGTGAAATCAGGGCCAAAGTGTTGTGTTGCCAGACACCGAGGAACTTATTCTCCCTCTAGTGTAGCTCATTCACCTAGATTTCGTCATACAACCGATACAAGTTGCTTCGCACAGAACAATCACGAGGTTTTCTTACTCTGAGCACTTTTCTACCAGCCCAGATAGCAGTAGGGTGTTGTTGTAGGTTTGGTCCGCAATGTTGGACTAGCTTAGCTAAACCATCATCATGCGGTGTTTATGACGCACTGAGGTACATCTGTTTTATCGTATGTTGTGGATTTTTGGCCACTCAACGCTCTGAATCGCCACAAAAGCTAAACCTATTCTTTGACATAGCCCGATGACAGTGAGCGATTGATCGTACGGTGGACCTCCCCTATTCGCCACTTGTGCATGCGCTCGATGGGTAACCACTAACCACACGGGTTTTAGAGACATTATGTATTGTTTAATCGTGAAATGCTCTATCTTGAATAGGTTTAGTTTGTAAATGACACTTATAGAATATGAGCCCTCTATCTATGCCAGAGTGAAAATTCAAATTCTATCCTGCTTATCGAAACACCCTTTAGCAAAAGGTAAATATATTATGGAAACTGATTTCGCGTTCCGGTTAAGGCATTCCTATATTCAAAAAAATACAATGTGTTTTCATGCTAATCATATAATCTATATAATACCTGAATATTCAATCTAAGCGGAGGATCATTCAAACCGACTAAGCAATTATATTTACATAACAACCATTATTTCATTTCCAAAATTAACCTGTTTCAATACTAAACACCTTTATTCAAAATTTTATAAACTATTCAAATACAACAACCGCCCATATTTTGTGCTACGCATTCTAACCCAACTATATTCCTCTAGATTTCCCCAGAGGCACGAACACACCGAAAAACAGCAGTTTTGGTTGCTTTTATCTGAAACATATACGAGTAAAGGCCCAATAATGGAATGAAATGCTACAAAGTAAACGAGAAGCAATATTTCTGAATAAGGAAAATAATGGCTATAACGGTAACAAAAAGTCTTTCCATAAAACATGAATGTGTTCTTTCTTACACATCAGTCGATGTCAATAAGTTGGAAACACGCATAAAGCATGACAAACAAGATTTTGACAGGAAATTGCAATCCAGTTTCAAGCTTCAGAATATTTGTTGGCACAACTTAAGTTTGTAATGTTGAAAACATCGGACTTGTTTTCGAAACTCATAGATATTCGAACTTTTATTGCAGTTTCTTTCATATCAAGTTATCTAGAACATAGAATTGAATAGATAGTAAAAAAATTCTATTCTAGTCCTGGCAGTATCAATCGAATCTTATTATAAATCGCTTAGCAGTTCAGAATTTATTGCGATTTTGTTTGTTCCATTGCAGAAGATTAAACTTCTGTGTTTTCGTATTAATTATACAAATGCTTGAACATAAATATGTCTTACTGTGTGAAAGTCCCCTATGAATGAACGTACCAACTCCAACTCTGTGAAAGCATTACTGTAAATTTGCCAAACCCTTATTCCCAAACTAACAGACGGTTTTAGCTTACGCTGATAGATTTGATAAGGTCATTGTTGTTGGAACATAGGGCTCTGAAACATTAAATTAGGGGAGCTTGAGAGTGAAAAATGTGTCAATTTAAGCTAGTGAAGTTTCCCCGCAGTGCAATAAATGTACTTCCTTTAAGTTTAAAAATATATTTTTTCTACTATCATAATCCACAGCAGACTTTTGCATTTTGGAATCTCCCCAGAATTCATAATTCATTATTGGCGTATGCGATTATTTGATAGTAAACTGGCAGGTTAATAAGAGACTCGTCAAACTTTTCTATGCACTTCACAAATTTCTCTCAGAGCAATTTCCAACTCTAAAAAATACATATTGATGTATAGCATTATAGAAAGCTGGAATTATTTAGATAATAATGTGACTCGATTATTAACTCGAATACTGTTAATACTAAATAATTATTTTGATAGCTGAAATATACTTTGCACAAATTAAATTCGTACACTGACTGCAATGTATTGTTTTTACACTTTCCAGTTTATAAGTATATTTTCCTCTTGAGTGGATAGAATTTTTTTTTTGTAGATTTCTGCATAAGCAACTGTATTAGTTCTTATGAGGTGGCATATATTATTCTCATCATTATTAATTATCGCAAAGCTAATTCTTTATTTTATTTGATTTTATTTATCTTTAGCTTCACATACAAGTTAAATAAGTTTGGCGATAGAACAGATCCTTGTTTTACATCTTTAATAGCTTTAGATTTGCTACCTCATTATTTACTTCTATTACTGCGGTTTGCTTTCTATGCAATAGGTGACCCTTAAGATAGGTGCCATAATGTAAAATGACAAAACTGTAATTCCTTCTGATAATATAATAACAGCAGCAGTGGCTAAGAAGGTAGACATATGACTAAATAAAATGAAAGCAATTTTAGATAGAGGTATAGTATAACAATTTTTTTGACGCTTATAAAAGCCTACAATTTTAATTATAAAATACACTGCATTGTTTATTCAAATAAACAATTAATTTCACGATGTTAATAGATGTTCAAATTAGTGCAGTATAGCCCAATCACGAAACATATATTAATTAATAATAATAAGAATCCATTTCGAATGGACCTGCACCTTGCCGAAGTTCTAAATTAGTAGAACAGGTGAAATGGCTTGCGTGTTCTAATGATCTAAAGGGCCAAACTACAGGTCCAACCAAAGTAGTAGGGTCGTTAGTAAGGAACCAGACTAAGACAGGTCCCCGAAAGAGGGCAGCGGCTCTTTTGGTACTTAGATTGGCAGAGACCATAGGGGTCGGTATGGCAGTCTAAAACACACTACCGCGATGTGGAAGGCAACGGGAAACCACCACATTATCTCCCAAGTACACGGCGTACTTAAATTGTAACAAACATGATGGCATTCTCTGGGGTAAAAGATTCCGGAGTTAAAACAGCACCCCATTCGGATCTCCGGGAGGGGACTACTTCGGTGGATGTGATCGGAAAGTTAAAAATTAGAGTCGGGAACACTCTGCGAGTCGGAGCGTGGAATGTTAGAAGTATGAAGCAAGTGGGTAAGCTAGAGAACCTAAAAATCGAAATGAATAGGTTACCACTAGACATAGTAGGTTTCAGCAAAGTTTGGTGGCCAGAGGCGGGGGATTTTTGGAGTGGAGACTTTAGGGTAATTCATACAGGAGCAGAGGAAGGAAATTTGGGTGTGGGGATAGTTATGCGGAAAAAGATAGGATACTGTGTAGAAAATTACTTACAAAAGAACGAAAGAGTAATCATGGTTAGATTAGAATCTAAACCGGTAAACACAGTAATAATACAAGTATACATGCCCACCTCTAGCTACAGTGACGAAGAGGTAGAAGCCATCTACAAAGATATCGAAGACATATTAAGATACGTAAAAGGACATGAAAATTTAATAATTACGGTGGATTTTAATGCCGTGGTAAGTGAGGGTAGGGAAGGAGCGGTAGTAGGTTTATTTGGTTTAGGCACGAGAAACGACAAAGGAAATAGGCTGGTAGAATTTTGCGACAAGAACAATTTAATCATCACAAACACATTATTTCAACATCATGTTAGAAGACGATATACGTGGATGATGCCAGGAGATATAGGAAGATATCAAATAGATTACATTCTTGTTAGACAACGGTTTAGGAATCAAGTAAAAGACTGTAGAAGCTACCCAGAAGCAGATATAGATACTGACCACAACATCGTAATTATGAAGGCCGCACTTAAATTTAAGAATGTGAAAAAAAGAAACGGAAAAAGGCACTTGGATTTAGAGTAACGAAAAGATAAAGATGTTAAAGAAAGATTTGAAAAAAAGTCAAATGAATTGCTCAAAGATATCGGGAAAATATCTGATACTAAGGAATAACAATAAATGCAGCCTAGACATGGCGGCCAGAGATATTCTGGGGTATACACAAAAAGAAATTAAGAAACCATGGATAACAAAGGATATTCTGAATTTAATAGAAGAAAGACGAAAATACAAAAATAAATCAGACGAAACAGGAAACCCGAGATACAAAGCCATAAAATGGGAAATTATTCGAAAATGCAGGAAAGCTAAAGAACAATAAATTGATGAAAAGTGCAAAGAGGTACAAACGAAGATGGAAATAGGAAAGACAGATAAAGCATACAAATTAATTAAAATGAATTTTATGGATATAAAACCGTATAGTAAAAATGTAAAGGACGCACTAGCAAACGTCATCATAGAAAACTTAGAGAAAGTGGGTAGATGGCAAGAATATATAGGGAATTTATATGCAAGAGAGGAACTAACTGCATTAGAACAGGAATCAGACATTGAAAATGATGACTTGGGATATCCTATACTTAGAGATGAATTTGAATTAGCATTAAAGGGTCTGAAAAATGGTAAGGCGCCGAGTACAGATAAGGTGCAAGCAGAAACTCTAAAAGCCGCTGGACATGCAGTAACGAAACATCTCTTCCAACTTGTAAGCTATATGTATGAGACAGGCAAGATACCCAAAGATTTCAAACGTAGCATCATAGTAACTATACCAAAAAAGAAAGGCGCGGATAGATGTGAAAATTTTCGAACAATAACTTTGACAGCACACGTGTCGAAAATATTAACTAGAATTGTGCAAAGACGAATGGAAAAACGGGCGGAAGAAATACTAGGAGAAGACCAATTTGGGTTTAGGCGAAACAGGGGAACACGGGAGACTATTTTAGCTCTGAGAGTGATAATGGAGTAAACAATAGAAAAAGAGGAAGGCGTGTATATACGGTTTGTAGATTTGGAAAAAGCATTTGACAATGTAAAATGGAAAAAAATGTTTGAAATACTCAAAAAGATTGGAATAAGTTATAGGGATAGACGAATAGTACATAGCTTATACAAAGAGCAAACAGCAGTAATAGAATTAGAGCAGGAACGCAGAGAAGTAAACATTAGGAAAGGGGTGAGACATGGATGTGCCCTATCCCCATTGATTTTTAACTTGTACATAGAAGAGGCATTGAATACTGTCAAATGCAGGAAGACATTTGGAATTACTATGCAGGGACAAAAAATTGATATGCTTAGATTTGCAGATGATATAGCTGTATTAGCGTCTAGCAAGGAAGAGTTAGAAGCTGCTCTTAATGAAATGGAAACGTTTCTAACAGAGAGATACGGTATAAAAATTAACAAAAGTAAAGCTAAAGTTCTAGTATGCAAAGGCGGGGAAAATAAATCAAAAACAAGAATACAAGTATGTAACACGAACTTACAAGAGGTTAAGGATTTTTGCTACCTAGGAAGCCAAATAACGCAAGATGGGAAAAGCACAAAAGGTATAAAACAAAGATTAGCACAAGGTCGTGCTACATTTAACAAGAAAAAGCAACTACTGTGTTCAAAGACCACAAACATAGAAACAAGGAAAAGATTGCTTAAAACATATGTGTGGAGCAAAGCACTGTATGGCTATGAAGCCTGTACAGTAGGAAAAGCAGACAAGAAAAAGGTAGAAGCCTTTGAAATGTGGTGCTACAGACGAATGATGAAGATATCATGGACAGACAAAGTTAAGAACAAAGAGGTACTAGAAATGGCAGGGGAAGAAAGAAATATGTGGAAAACGGGAATAAATAGGAGAGATAGGATGATAGGCCACATACTACGGCATGAGAGAATAGTGCGGACTATATAAGAAGCAGAGATAGGAAAAAAAGAGAAGAAGATCTAGGTTAGACTACTGCACACAGATAATAAAAGATATAGGCTGCAGGAATATCAGGGAGATGTGTAGGCTAGCCCAGAATAGAAATCAATGGAGACGCCTCCAACCAATCCCAAGATGGATAAACTAATGACAAAAAAATAACTGTGCTTAAACATGTTAATTATTGTAAGTAACTACAAGAATTGGTTGGGCAACATTCTCGAATAATGTTAAGTATGTGAAAGGATTTACTGGAAAACCATTATTTTGGCAAATGTCTAAGTGTTGGGGGATGTTGGTAGCCACAGGTTGCTTAACCCCCTTCACTGAATCTCAGTGAAATTGGGCATAAAATTAGAAAACAATAGCTGTATACACATGCTGTGTGAGAATTTCAGGGAACTATGTAGGCTAGCTCAGAATATAAATAAGGGCAGGTACGTGTCCAACCAGTTTTGAGACGGAAAACCTAATCACGAAAAAATAAGCGCTGATAAATCTGATGATTAGTATAAACAACTAGTTGTTGGTTGCGAAATATCTGCAATTAATGTTGGCTGTGCGAAAAAATATATTGGAAAATATATTAAATCGGTAAATGGTTAAGAGTGGGGCAACTTGGCAGTCATTGGCTGCTTAACTCCCTTCACAACCACTGAAGGTCGGAGAAATAGGGTATATAGTTGTAAAACAATAGAAGGTTCTGAACGGCATCCAACAAGAAAGAACAGCGCCTATGAGGAAAGACAACAAACATAGAACCAGAAGAAAATTGTTGAAAGCATATGTGCGGAGCACAGCACAGTATGCCTATGAAATATGGGCAGTCTGAAACGCAGACAGAAAAACGGTAGCAGCCTTTTGAAATGCTGTGCTTCAGATGTATGAGGACGATAGCATGGACAGACAAAGATAATAACAAATAGGTTATAGAAATAGTAGGGGAACAAGGAGATCTGGGGAAAAAGATAAGAGAAATAGAAGTGCAGAATACGTTCTAAGGGATTTTTGGGGAATAGTATGGGATATATTACAAGCAGAGATAGGAAAAAAAAAGTAGATGTTGACCTAGATCAGATAGTGATAGATGCAGACTGTGCAAATTTCAGGGAAATCTGTAGGTTAGTTCAGAATAGGAAACAATGATGGTACGCGTCTAACCAGTTCCAGGACTGAAGACCTAATGATGAAGAATAATAAGAATATAGGCTCTATTCGTAAACTTTGGTCATTTGAACTGCATTTCCAATGCCAGACGATTTTTGTGTCTTGTGCGCATTCCGTCTACGGAAGGATCAATCTGGCTCGACCATTCCCTGCAGTTAAAAGCACTTTTGCTTGTTTCTGATAATGCGCTTACAGCTTAATATTAAATCTCACTTACTCACAGCTTAACTTTTAATCTCGCTAACTCACAGATTTACCAATTTATCTCGCTAGTTAAAGTTTATAAAGTGACGAATTTACAAGTTCAGATATCACATTTTAATTTCTGAGTTTACCATTAGCTAATCTCGCTTTAAGATAAGTTAAAGAAGAGACAAAAATAATGCACATTCAATAGCTAGTTTTATGGATTTATTTTATGTTTTGATTTACTTTGATGGATTGCACAGCAAGTTCATGAAAATGGTTCCCAATAATGGTCCAGTATAATACGCCGTTATGCATTTAATTCGTCATTAGTTTAAAAGAAGAAGCTCAAGATTACGCTTTTGTAAGATGCAGATGTGGAAAGTTCGCTGACGTCACTTGTTTGTCCAAGAATCGCAAGCTAGCACATGTGGTTCAACAAGGTATTTGTTACAATGAAGTTTCAAAGTACAACCAGATACTAAGATAAGTGTTAGCCTAAGGACATGACCTGACAACAGCTGTTTTGAATAACTTGACAACAAAGCGAATATTTGAAACTAAAATGGTAGCGTTTTTTTTGTTTGTTTTACGAGAAAGTCAAGCGAACCTTTATCGTTTGGATTTCATTATAGTATAAATTATTGCTTACATTAGACATTACCGCAAATAGTTAAGATTATCAATTTCCTTACTTAATCCGGAAAAGTATTTCATTCAAGTTGAGTAATACATAAAGCAATTATGAGAACTAATTTAATTTAGCATTGAATGTATAACAAATAATTGTAAACCAAGGTAAACAGATCTGTGCATTTTGGGTATTTAAAAACTTCACGGTCATATTTAATTCATTGTTGACATTTTGATTCCTAGTAGAAATTATCAAATTTCTCATATTTAAACATCTGAGTCTAGAAGATTAGACCACGTTTTATTGAACATTTTTGTAGATAATTTTATAAATAAATAAGTTAAAAAAGAATATATCCCCTTTTTTAAAAAATAAGGTTGTTGATTGTCATACAATGAAGAAGTACTAAACAGTGCTTTCAAGAAGCTTGATATCTAAATCTCCTTTTGCTATTTATATCTAAATTATAGGTATTAATAATGACTCTTTTTCTTTATTGTATAAGGTAGCAAGAGTGTATCTCTTGCGTCCTTCGTCATTATAATAACATTGTTTTCTTTCAGATCTTGCGTGTTTGCAGTAAAAAGCGATTTTTTCCCTTGAGGATTTCCAAGCTCTCCCTTAGGATAACCCGTGCTTTATCAATTCTAAGACTTGGTGGCGCCTTTTTTGCACCCCCTATTTTTATTTGAAAGTCAGTATACAAAACAATATTTTTGTTGTGAAACCCACTACAACTCCTCATAAACTCTATCCGAGGAATAGACCCCTAGCTTAGTCGGAAAACTGTCGATTCCCCTTCACTATAAGGGTGAAATCGTTTTACTGGCGCACAGCGACCTCGATTGTTTCAATATGGTGCAAAATTAGCAAAACAAAACAACTATAATGAGATGTATTAAGCAATATAGCTGTAGAATAGTAAAGTAAAGCTGGTGTCAGAAAGATTAGAAGAAATAAAGAAATTTAGCCACTTTGTAAGTTAAATTACCCGCACCAATACAAGAAATATATAAAATAGAATATCTCAAACAAGTATAATGATTGAGGAGCAAGGAGCGGCGAAACTAAAATCTAGTATATAATCTCTTAGTAAAAGGTTACTGCAAACCCATATTTGAAAACAGCACTATACGACTGCAGTTAAAAGGTAAAAGCTTTCGAAGTGTTGTCCTATAGGAAAATGGTTTAGATCATCTGGGTAAATAAAGTTAGTAACGAAAGGAAACTCGAAACGGTTCAGGAGCATGGGAGTACTAAAGTATAATTGAAAGAGGGCGTATTAGGGTGATGGTGATGCCTTGACGCATGAAGGAATGACAAGAACATTAATAGAGAGTACAAGAAAACCTGGACTATATAGGGAAAAGCAAAAACTCAAGCATACAAACCAGATTTAGAAATAGAAGATTAACTCCATATGCTTAATTTTTATCTAGTTACAACTGTACATAACAAGCACTATTGGTAGAGAAATCAAAATATTGGTTGCGTTTGAAAACTGACTTACGAGAAGGAACCTTGGTTCATTCGTGGTCTCTAAGAGTAGTTTTATAGTTACCGCTTAAACATCGTTTAGTTGACATTGCTTATTTGTTGATGTTAGGTTTAAACTGCTATCCCTCATTTTGCTCATGGAGTGAACCTGTTGCTGCTGTCGTCAAGGTTTTACCTGATTCCGCATCGTTGTCTACTATTGTTAAGGAATCAGTTCCTATTGTGGCTGAGTTTCGTCTGTTCTTACTCCGTTGTCTAACGGTGATGAAATCCTACTTGATTCTACTCCTTTATCGGATGTTCATGAAACGTTGCCTACTCTTACTCATTTTTCTAATGCTTTTAACTAAGGTTGGTGAAATCCTAGCTGATGTTCTGTTGTCTAATGTTGACGAAGGTCAACTTGATTTTGCTTCCTTATCTATCGTGGATGAAGTTCTTCCTGATGCTGTCTGTTCTTGTAAAGTTGAGGAAATTCTGTCTGGTGCTGCTCCTTTCTTTCATGTTGATAAACTTCATTCTACTCCTTTATCTAACATTGGCAAAGTTCTACTTGATACTGTTTGTTCCTGAAACGTTGATGAACTTCTACCTGATTCTGTTCCTTTATGTAATATGGTTGAAGTGTCATCGTATTCTGCTCCTTTTCCTAGAGTTGATATTCCTACAGCCAACGCTGTTTCCTTTCCTAACTGTGATACTTCTAGTTCTTCATCTAAAGTCATTGAAATTTTATCTACTTCTGTCCCTCTAGTTAACGTAACAAAAGTGGGCTCTGCTTGTGCTTTTTTTTGTAAGGTTGATTCTGGTACAGCTTATACTTTTTTGTTTTCTACCGTTCACTTTCTTACCACTGATTCTAAAAACAAACGATCTACTTCCAAAACGTGTTCTGAGTTCCATAAATTACGACAACCACTACTATCTCTACCATCGCTACTACTTTTTCAACCCCGTGCTATAACTCCTACCCCCCTGCTGTTCCTCTCTTACGGAAAACTGCCCAAAAGGGGCAGAAATTTGTCTATACTGATTCAGAACCTGTAGATGTTGGTCGACGAAATCCTAATGTCTTGTTTCATTCTCCTTCTGGCGGCGTGAACACTTTAAGCCCAATATCTAGTCCTCGCGCCCCAGATTCTTATGCCGACTTTGCTCTTTTTAGATTTTAATTTTTGGACTTTACGATCTTTTTATTTACGTGCCTGTTTGCTCGATTTCCTTCTTTATCTTTTTATTTCTCCTTGAACCCTTGTGGTTCCGGGAATAGAATAGTCCCGCGGTACGACCTGCCTGTCGTAAGAAGCGACTACAGCGATCCAACACATACACATACATACACATTGTATAAGTCCAATCTATATCCACACACTTTATACACACACATACACCCACACACTTCATAAACACACAGTTCTACTTGGTTCTCTGTTCTTTCGTTTTTTCCTTATACTCCTTGAACCTGTGTGGGTCCTGGAATAGAATTGTCCTACGGTACGACCCGTCTGTCGTAAGAGGCGACTAGAGAGGTCCAACACATACACACACACACACACACACACACACTTTATATACGTCCAATCCATACCCACACACTTAATACGCACACACTACTACACACTTCATAAACAAACAGTTCTACTTGGTTCTCCTCTCTTTCGTTTTCTTCTTGCACTCCTTGCACCCCGTGTGGGTCCAGGAATAGAATAGTTCCACGGTACGACCTACCTGTCGTAAGAGGTGACTACAACGGTCCAACACATACACACACACACACTTTATATACGTTCAATCCATACCCACACACTTTATACACACACGCATACACCCACACATTTCATAAACACAAGTTCTACGTGGTTCTTTTTTCTTTCGTTTTTTCCTTGTACTCCTTGAACCCATGTGGGTACGAGAATAAAATAGCTCCTTGGTACGACCTGCCTGTAGTAAGAGGCGACTACAGCGGTCCAACACATACTCACATACACTTTATATGCGTCCGATCCATACCCACACACTTTATACACACACACACACATACACCCACACATTTCATAAACACACAGTTCTACTTGGTTCTTCTTTTTTCCGTTCTCTTGTTGGTTTTTTTTTTACCGTTTTCTCCTTGTACTCCTTTAACCCGTGTGGGTCCGGAAATAGAATAGCCCCATGGTACGACCTGCCTGTCGTAAGAGACGACTACAGCGATCCAACACAACACATACACACACGCACACTTTATACACGCACAACACATACACACACACACTTCTTACACACCCACACACACATACACATACACACACGCATGCACACGCACACACCTACTCATACATAACTACACTGGGATCCTGTTTTATTTTCTTTTGTACGATTCTCATTTTTTTTTATTTTGTACTTGGTTCTTGGTGTTATTCTTTTGGCTTTTTTTTTTTTTCTCGTTCCTTTCGTTCCACATTCCTCTCTTTTTTCCTGTGGCTGGTCTTCTTTGCTGTCGGTCCCTAGTCCGACTGTGTTTCGACCATCCGCTCCTGTGGTAGGTGCTTTCTAGTCCGTTTTTCTTTCTTCGGAAACCACGACCTAGTCGACTTTAGATCTAGTTTGCTATTCTTTTCTTTGGTTCTTAGATTTTGGTTACCACAGTTTGTAGAACATTCTCTTTTACCAGCGCTCTCCCTCTCTTCCTCTCGTTCTCCCTTGTTTTCGTACACCTTGACAGATGCAACTTTTTCAACTTTTGTGTTATAATAATTCTAAAAGATTTTATTGCGGATTCTGATAGTTTCACCAGAGCTTCAATCTGCTAAAAGCGGCAACACTGTAGCGCTTTGGGTTCACGAGATATTAACCGTTAAAGTTTTCCTAAACTTTGACATGTGCAACTTTTTCAACTTTTGTGTTATAATAATTCTAAAATATTTTATTGCGGATTCTGATACAGTTTCAATTTGCTAAAAACCGCAACACTGTAGCACTTTGAGTTCACGGGATATTAACCGTTAAAGTTTTCGAAAACTTTGACACGTGCAATTTTTTCAACTTTTGTGTTATAATAATTCTAAAAGATTTTATTGCGGATTCTGATAGTTTCACCAGAGCTTCAATCTGCTAAAAACCACAACGCTGTAGCTCTGACTGTTGTTTTGCAAAAGAGTTTTCGTTACGATAATATAGGACCACAGCACAGACGTTCACTTACACATCCTAGAAACTACAAAATAAGTTCATCAAATATCTATATATTACAAAACACCACATCTTTGGAAGATACAGCATTTATGAGTATGCTTGAAACATCGTATAGCAGAAAAAAATTTAAAGCGTTGTGTCATGATTGCATTAATTTATCTTCTTATACAAACCAAATATCTCAGAATGTATGTGTGTTTCAGTGTCAATATATTCTGGAAGATCTACGTATCTTTTTTAATGTTTCACAGTTTCGAACAAAGCTAAGCAAAACTTCTCACGGATAAAAACAGTTATCCTATACAATACTACGTCAATTAAATACTAATTACTATTATTTTCAGATATATTGAAATAGTTCAAAAAGCTATTACATTTACACTTTAGAATAAACTACAAAATGTGCTATTGCGATTGGTACTCTGTCCACAGTATTCATACCAATGACTTGATTTATTCATTTAAACTTGGAGAATCGTAAAAATAAGCGTTTAAAAATACTATTACCTTTCATTTGGCATTGTTGGCTTAAACTCAAATATTTCTTATAATAGGAAATGTAGTTGATCCCATATTTTTCTTTGTACTGTTAGTTTTGGTGAATACAAGACTGTCTCATTTTCGAATCGAGGATTCGAACTTTTAGCAGGATTCTTAATTTTCTATATCTTTTATCTCAATTTTGACAAATTTATCTCTTCAGCCACCACAGCAATAGCTATAATTAAAACAATTTAAAAAATAATAATCTGGGGAATTTCGCAAAGTAATTAGTAAAGTTTATTGTTTTTCAGCAAATGTTCATCATCAGGCGCGCCTAATTAAGTTTTCCACTTGTTCGTTTGAAAATGTTTCTGACTTTATATTTGCGCCTTCTACAAACGTGATTAGTTTTGAGTGCTGGTTTGCGTCAATATTATTTTTTTACTTGTGAAATTGCTCTCAACATCGAATATTGTTGCCACAAAGTTGACGACTTTAAAGTTTTGCATTTTTCGCCAAAATAAGACAGCAATACGTTTTCCGAATACGCTTTAATTTTCTCTGAGCGCAAGGCGGTGTTGTTTTCATATATCTAGACTTACTTAGCAGAAGATCTAGAGCTATTCCCTTCATAAAATGCATACTATATCAGAAAGTTGAAAAATAAAAGAAATAAATGCTCTTTCACTTAAAAAGTACGAGTGTAGTTTTGTGAGTTTGTGCTACATTCAACGTAGTTTCAGATAAGTATCTGTTTGATTTTTATGTCTTTCGTATTGTAGAAGTTGTACTTTGAACCTTTAAATGCCTACGGACTGAATTCGTATATCCAGAATAGTCCTACTATTCGTGAACTTTTAGTTTGTACTTCCTTAGTGAAATGGTACGCATCGATCATACTACTTCGCTTTCTACATAGATAGCACAGGCGGAATTTCTAAAGAAAATAATAACCTGTCGAATTAAGCTATGCCGTCACGTGCTGTGAATGTTAACGTCACTACAATCTGCTGTTTGTTCTGTTATATTCTTATTTGATATTTACTGTTACTAAAGTAGTTGAAAATTTGAGACGACATCGTTAAACAGATAAAATTCGTCAATGTTATAAATCAATTATATCTCATGTTACTTGTGGCTGATTTTAACTTTCGTATACTAACTGTACTGATATCTTTTTATAAGTTAACAATCTTTAGCTCCAAACCTGTATTTTCTTTAAATGAGAGAATTTGTAAGAAATTTAATAATTTAAAAAAAAATACTAAATTCGTAAAAGTTTGAATGGAGTAGTAAATTTATATTAGCTAGGTGTTTTGCTTCTGACCCTCAGTCAGACAAGTTATAATTATTCTTTTTGCTGTAAGCGGTACATACGATAGTACTATCGAGTTCCGTCCCATTCGGCCGATTAATGTTTTTCCTTTGGGCCATTTTGTATTATCAGATATCGAACTTGCTCTTTGAATTACTGAACAATATTATTAACTCTGTTATATTATAAATGCTACTATGCGTAATTTCTGGAAACATTGTGAAAATAATGGTAACTGATAATTTGATAATTGTTACTGATGTATTACAAGAGTCAATTTGTTTTGGTTGAGCATTCTAGATTATTTATTAAAGTGAAATTACTATATCTTACTCTTTTATTTTGGGTTGTGAACTCCAGGTATAATTACGATTATTTTCTTTATTTTACAGAAACAAAAGAAAAATGAAAGTAAAATTTCTACACAAAATTCTTTGGAAAATTCCCACAGGTATTATGAAGACTAGCGTTCTGTATGAATTTCTTTTTCTTACTGATTTCTATATTTAAATATAATATATTATTATTTTCTTTGAGCAGACTAGTGTTCTGCTATTTAATAAATATCTATCTTTATTTTATGTATGTGCCAATACTGTGTTTTATTTTCCAGCTAGGTAAATTGTTGCAGGGATCCTTATTTTTCTTGCTACCCCCCACTCTCCGACTCACACTAGCCGTTGCACTCCCCCTCCTCCCCTTGATTTATGACAACCTAATGATTTACTTTGTCATAAAATTTCTGGCGTTCAAATTGGACGTTCACTTAAAAATACCCGTGGCAGCTTGGAAATCCATTTTTCACGCAAACCTTTCTTTAAAAGCTACAACTTAAATGACATTTCATTTGAGGTAACCTACTATGCGTAACGGCATATGTTGCAATTGTGTTTTACACATACACTAGACCTAATCAAAATTCAGCAAACTTTTTAAAAGTTAGCAAATGTTTTTAAAATTTTGTAGCTATCTGCATTGAGCTGAATCTGAAAAATTTGTAAGTTGCAACTATTTATGTTTGACATTCTTAGGTTATTTAAAAGGAAATGTCAATAAAGTTAATTTTTGATTTACTTGTATTAATAATCCATTTACAAACAAAAATTAAGTACTTTTTGAAACAGCAAAACCTGTTAACAAGAATCTTTAAATATGGGGATCCACTTCCAATAAAATGCAAACTAAACGACCATTAACTCGACTGATCCACTTCCGATATAAAAGCGTTGCTGGTATAAACGCTTATCATTCGAAACACTTAAAAATAAACTTCGGTTTGATAAAACTATTACACCCTTGTAGGTTGTAAATGAAGCAGACGGGCTTGAGAAAACAAACAATTAAATATTCGTTGCTGCTCCCATCAGCGGCAGCTGTGCAGCTGAAGTATCTTACAGAGAACCGCTTGTTTTTACGATGTTGATCTTATCAAGTACAAGCCCACCTCTGAAGTTTAGTTGATGACCCAACTCAGATATTAGTACTAATTTGAAAAACATGTCAGTAGTCAGTAATTTTTATCCGTCAAGTAATTTTAAATTTAGGCAGTTATCCAACTATGTTGAGGAAAAGTTGCCAGAGATGCGATTCGGTTGGAAGAAGTTGCCAACATATTTTAAAAGTATAAAGATTGTTTTGTGCAGAAAAATCGATTTTATTATACAACTACGACATTAAGCTGTTCTGTAAACATAAAATTATTGGCGAACGTACTTTGTTAAGAAAAGCTTTAAAAATGAAGTCATGTCGATCGGTAACTTAACTACTTTGATCGTACCCAGTAATGGCAACAAAATGCAGCAATAATTATAGACCTTGTATTAAGTTATCACTTAAAAAATCGTTTTCTTGTTTTTACTGCAACGGTATTATCTTTACTCTTTTCTATTGGCCAATTACAGAGAAATCTTAAATCGCTGATGTTTGTTAATACTAGATTCTTCTTAACACAACGATTAGCAAATTTATCATTAAGTTTGACTTTATATTTTATCTAAGCCAGAATTTATTTATATACACATAAAACGTCTATTTTAATGCTTTATTCCATAATTTATCTCATAATGGCAAAGTCACAACTTCGACGGAAATTAATTGCTCTACCAGGCTGTGCGGTTCTATATAGTTAGCTGTAAATTTTGAAAAACTACCAGAAATTTAGAGTATTTTTTTATTTCTTCGCTTTGTGTGCTTTATCAGTTCATTAAGTACACGCTTGTAACCGGCAATCGTTCCATTGTTAGTTTAATAGCTTTATCCCTTTCAATTCGAGACACCACAGGGATTTCGTTGCAATACGTTTCGATCTTTCATGACAAATAATGGTTTCTTGTAAAAATTTCAATTTTCTTGTATCTATATTTCTCAAAGATCACCTATAGCATTTCTGTTTGATAAAGAAACTCCAGGAATATAGCTCCAGTCTTTTATAATCACAATATGTCTGATTATTAAATATTTATTATTCTTTTCTCGTCTCCTGTATCTAAAACTTTTAAAAGCTAAATCTGTAAAATATCTATCACCAATTTACACATCGATTTCCTTGAACTTCTTCTAAAACGCCGTCTTTATTTGAAATATCTTCTCACTTTTTTTAGCAGAATAGAAATTTGGCAATTTCATAAAATGTTCTTTAATCTGAAACGTAAATTGTTGGAGTTTACTTTGCATTTATTTTTGCGTAGAACAAATTTATTTGAAATGTGCTAAATATAATATTTCAAGTGCAAAGTTGATCCCAAAAATTGAAACAATGGATAAAACGTAGTTATAATTTAAACTATTTTCAAATCAAAAGTGTGTTGAGAACGAAGTGCATAGATATAAAGAAAGGTTGAAAAATACAACTTTACCATTTAAGAAATGAGTTTAAATAATGAAAATACGAAACAATTAGTTTCAGTCAGCATTCACAAGAAGGCAAAAAGGCGCAATCGCAACGCTTCTAATTCGATGTCTTTTAGATAGTTATTTAATTATTTTCTCAAGAATTGGTTGCAAAAATACTCACCAGGATTATTATAAATCCGCCATTTCTGGATTTTTGCGTAGGTGACACTGCGGATTTAGAGATGTGTTTATCGTCTAAGACAGTCTTGTGTTTTTCCTACACCTTGTAAATTATATTATATACTTAGTGTTTTATTTAATTTAGATAAATCAAATATCATAGCCGAAGTCTTCAAACTATACGGATTACGGTCAGTGTGCCTAACTATTTACTTTCAATATGGTATAATATCTTTTACTTATTCTGATTTCAATTGAGACAGCCTTATTATTTGATGTTTACGATTGTGGTATTCCTCCAATAATTTTTTTGCAAAACATTTATGCATTTGTGATTGTATTTCAGATAGAACAGGATAGGACTTGCGTAGCTTGGTTTTAGTGATCTAAAGTTACTCAACCAAACCAACTTTAATTAAAGATACGTTTGATAATGATGAATCCTTCCTTACATCTATTTGTAAATAAGTTTTAGTATACTCTTCTTGTTCTCAGACAATGTTTTCAGCATACCTTTCACTGCATTGATGACATTCATTCCAGTTTTTTAAGGTCCAGTAAAGGAATATATCGTACACCAATCAAGCAACATTAAAATAAATTTGTGCCGATTGTTATTTGCTATTTCAGAGAAAAGTCTTCTTATCCAGATTACAAGTTTTATAGTCTCAAATTGCGACAAATTCTGGTTTCAGTATAGATAGACCAATATTAGATTGGTTCCTACTCATCCAGCAGATTGCAGCACCAGCATACTTTAAGAGTCACCCCTCGTGGACTTTCTATCATTTTCACTAGCGAAATTTTCATCGCAGATTTCAAACTTATAATGACCTCAGCGGTAAGGTGTGCGGATAGTCGTTTCTGCCAGTTAGGTACCTCAAAACTAGTTTTAAACTATTCCACAATTGATCAGTTGGTTGTTCAAAAACCTTGACTAGTAGTTTACAGCAAACATAATGTGGGGACGATAGCAGTGAGCTAAATATATCAATCGATATATAACTTGTCAATAAGAAAGGTCTACTATAGTACGATGATACGAGCAGTTGCGAGGCAAAGATTTGTCGATTCGAAGCATAGTTGGCTTACAATGTGTTATTTCAAACTTTGCGAGCATACGTTCTACATAACTTTTTTGACGGGCAGTAATTGGTCCATCACTTTAACGGTAAACACACAATCGAAAATAATGGCTTCTCCGTTGTGATTGTGAGTTCTCGTCGCAATCACCTTGAACTATTCGTATTTCAACAGGACTGAAGTGAAATTGATACTCCAACAACCGGGAGCTTTTTTCAAACCATACAAGCTTTTTCGAAATGGACACACTCAACTAGAATCATCACTTTAGTTATCATGTTGTGTGGTGTATATCACCATAAGAGAACGCGGTTTTGATATCACTCTGATACATTTTAATACGCTTCATAGCAGCCATGCCTACGAGTAATCTGATTGGGTTTATCCGTGCTACTGTACTAATGGCTTTTTGCAATCAATACCTGCTTTCTACCTTAAACCTTTTACAACCAGCCGAGTTTAATAATGTCTAGCGGTACCATCTGCTTTAACCTGACTCTGTAAACCCATTAAATCCATCAGAGTTTGACACATTTTCGCGTTTTTGGTAATTTAAACAGTTTCCACTTTTAATTTCCATTCAGGAATTGCATTTTGTAATCCATAACATATGTCCATCGTGCTGCCTATCTTGTTAGATTGCTCCATTATACTTGCTTGGCTCATCATAGGCAATGAAATCGTAATCATTCTTGCAGCCACCGTTGTAGCGAGCAGGTTTCTTCAACACGTTGATATTTTATACTACTATTGATTATTTTGAAATGTAGATTATCTAAGTACAGCATGATCGCTTAAAGCTTCTTTTACAATTTTTGCTACTGTAGAAGCAGGAGTGTGAAACAGTAAAGCAGAGGAAGACATTATTAGAATTGTATCTCTTCAATTGGCACTTCGTTTGCAAACATGACATTTTTGGAACTACACATTTGACATTTATACGTCACCGAGATATACTACCCATCATAATTGCAATGATAACCAAATTGGATGCCTTTGCTTTTTTTTCGATCAAATTTATTTTGATAGGACGTGCACAAAGCCCTCAGTTCTAAAGAGATTTAAATGGTTAAACCTTGCCTAACTTTCATACCACAATCCATATGGTATTTTCCCATTTATCACTGTACTACCAGTCCGATTTATAACATATGCGGCAGTATTCACTGCTTCAGCCCGCAGTTTTGTAGGTAGGTTCTGTCCATGGATCATAAATCTTGCTGATTCATACAGTGTACGGTTTTCACGCTCGTCCCTCTCATTTTAATCGGACGATTTACGAAGAGTAATTCCATTATGAGCAAGAAGTTCGGATAATCAATATTATTCTGCTCCTTGTTACCATCTAACAACAAGGTTTTGATGACATGACCACGTTGCTTAACATGAACGATGAATTCACGATGTCGATATAGACTTTGGTTTGATAAAGTACACCACGCGAAATTTATAGTAGTCTTCTATAATCTCTACATATTATCGATTACCTAATGGTGATGAACTTCCATTGGTCTATAAACATTAGTACTGATAAATTTGCACACTGTAATTATACTAATGGATCGAGAGTTATACGACTTACTGTGTTGCTTTCCATAGATAGAACCTTCACTAAACTCGTCGTCGCTTATTTCAATTTGCTCTAAGTATAAAAATAATTTGACATAGTATACTTTACTGCGCTAACCTTTGGTGTCACATTTGCAATTGCGCATCTTTACTTATGTAGTTCTCACACGTTTTTGGGGTTGTGCTTTGATTGTAAGCTTTCAAATTCTATGTACTCCCTTACTTGATGTATTTCAACCAGATCGTGTAGTAAACCACCCTCAATAGACGTAAGTTCACCGACAGCATTTTACCTAAAAAAACACTAACAGAGACAATCTTTCTGACAGTTTTTAGAATATACCAAACACTGTAGAGCCAGATAGCTTTCTACCGATTTCCAATTTTGGTTTGAATTTGAGCGTCACGCTGCGCAAATGCGTAGATCAGTTCCGAATCACGTACCCTAACAACTTTGAACACGTCTGTAGGAATAGTGACTTAAACCATTTTAGTGTCCTACATTAATGGCGCGACACCCCGGAACCTAGAATTCACACATCAAACACAGTACTTGCTGACTTATTCAGCTATCATTTGGTCTGTTCAGAAATTATACATTCGGCTGAAATTCCAGCTCCAACTGGCCCTTCACTGGTTTGCTGTTGCTTTGCGCTACTTATATTCTACTTGCCTCTTCAGCGCTTTCTGGTTGGAGCAGTTGTTTATCATATGACCGAATTTCTTACATGCAAATCATTGAACCAATAATTTCTTAGGAGGTCTACTATTGTGTTGCTTACATTCACCTTTCGTTGGAACACTTTTTTCTACTTACGGACGCACAGCATCAATAACAAACTTATACATCGCGATTTTTCAAACACAATTCCTCATGGTCTAGTCGCTTAAGCAATTTTTGGATTGTTTGGTTTTATTTTGGCACTGCAGACCAAGTACCCTTAAATTCAAAGTAACTCTGCAGGTAGCGTATTTAAGCTGCGATTTATAACTACTGAACCGATTACTTTGTTTGCCGTTCTAGAACCGACTTCATGTTCGATTTCTTTTGCAAAAGTTTCTATGGCATGACTGCGCGTAGCAATGTTAACGCAGAGATCCTTTACATAGGTGAGCAACTCGCTATTGAGCAGAACTATCCATCGTTGTTCAAAATGCGTTGTTCTAAAATAAATTGTTCTTTCTATAGCCAAGACCTAAACAGGAAATTCTCAATTATTTAGTTACAAATTAAGATTTGAGCATGTTGGTTAGCATTCACATATTTCAGCTTTGCGGTTTCATAGACTGAAATTGCAGTCTCAATGGCGTCAATTGCAGGCATAGTAAGCTGAATATTTTTGTACGTAGGTAATACCTATTGCCTCGTAAACGTGCTTACGCTTTAATATCAACATAATGTTGATTTTCTACCCTGTGCAATAATCAGTACCAAGAAGAATATATTGACTTTAACTTGATCTAATTTTATAATCATATTGCAGAACGTATTCACAACGTATACACAAAAAGAAAATAAGAAACCATGGATAACAAAGGATATTTTAAATTTAATAAAAAAAAGACGAAAATACAAAAATAGATCAGACGAAACAGGAAAACAGAGATACAAAGCCATAAAATGGAAAATTATTTGCAAATGCATGAAAGCTGAAGAACAATGGATTGATGAAAAAAGCAAACAGGTACCAACTAAGATGGAAATAAAAAAGACAGACGAAGCATATAAACTAATTAGAATGAATTTTAGGGATATAAAACCGTATAGAAAAATATAAGGGACGCGGGAGGAAACGTCATTACAGAAAATGTAGGGAAAGTGGTTAGGTGGGAGGAATATATAGGGAATTTATGTGCAGGAGAGGAACTAACAGCATTAGAACAGAAACCGGACATTAAAAATGATGACTTGGAATATACTATACTTAGAGATAAGTTTGAATAAGCATTAAACGGTCTGAAAAATGGTAAGGCGTCGGGTACAGATAAGTTGCAAACAGAAACTCTAAAAGCCGCTGGACAAGCAGTAACAGTACATCTCGTCCAACTTGTAAGCTATATGTATGAGACAGGCGAGATACCCAAAGATTTCAAGCGTAACACCATAGTATGTAACTATGCCAAAAAAAGGAGGCGCAAATAGATGTGAAAATTTTCGAACAAAAAGTCTGATAACACACGTATCAAAAATATTAACTAGAATTTTACAAAGACGAATAGAAAACAAGCTGAAGAAATACTAGAAGAAGATTAATTTGGGTTTAGATGAAACAGGGTAACCCGTGAGACTATTGTAGCTCTGAGAATGATAACGGAAAAAACAATAAAAAAAAAGGGGAAAGCGTGTATATAGGATTTGTAGATCTAGAAAAAACACTCGACAATGTAAAATGGAAAAAAATGTTGAAGTACTCAAAAAGATTGGAATGAGTTTTAGGGATAAACAGATAGAACATAACTTATCCAAAGAGCAAACAGCGGTAATAGAATTAAAACAATAACGTAGGCAATAAATACTGTCAAATGCAGGAGGACATTTGTAATTACTAAGCAGGAACAAAGTATTTATATGCTTAGATTTGCAGATGATATAACGGTATTAGCATCTAGCAAAGAGGAGTTAGAAGCTGCTTTTAATGAAACGAAAACAGTTGTAACAGAGAGATGCGGTATGAAATTTAATAAAAAAAAAACTAAAGTAATATTATGCAAAGGGGGGTGAAATAAATCAAAAACAAGCATACAAATGGTCAACGAGAACTTACAAGAGGTTAAGGATTTTTACTATCTAGGAAGCCAAATAACGTAAGATGAAAAAAGCACAAAAGATATAAAACAAAGACTAGCACAAGTTCGAGCTACATTTAACAAGAAAAAGCAACTTCTGTGATCAAAAACAACAAACATAGAAACAAGAAAAGGATTGCTTAAAACATATGCATGGAGCACAGCACTGTACGACTGTGAAGCCAGGACCGTAGAAGAAGAGGACAAGAAAAAGGTAAAAGCTTTTGAAATGTGGTGCTACAGACTATGATGGAGATATCATGGACAGACAAAGTTAAGAACGATGAGGTACTAGAAATGGTAGGGGAAGAAGGAAGTATGTGGAAAACTAACGGAATAGGAGAGATAGGATGATAGATCACAAACTAAGGCATGAGGGAATAGTGCGAGATATATTAGAAACAGATATAGGAAAACAAAAATAAAACGAAGGTACTAGTATGCAAAGGAGGGGAAAATAAATAAAAAACAAAAATACAAATAGGTAATAAGAACTTACAAGAGGTAAAGGATTTCTGCTACCTAGAAAGCCAAATAATGCAAGATGGAAAGAGTGCGAAAGATATAAAACAAAGCTAAAACACAAAGTCGTGCTAGATTTAACAAGAAAAAGCAACTACTGTGTTCAAAAACAACAAATTTAGAACCAAAAAAGATTGCTTAAAATATATGTGTGGCGCACAGCACTGTACGGCTGTGAAGAATGGACAGTAGGAGAAATGGACAAGAAAAAGTTAGAAGTCTTTGAAATGTGGTGCAGCAGACGTATGATAAAGATATCATGGACAAAGTTAAGAATAAAGTTGTACTAAAAATGGCAGAGGAAGAAAGAAATATTTGGAAAACGGCAAAAAAATAGAAGAGATAAAACCATAGGCCACGTACTACGGCACGAGGGAATAGTGAGGAATATATTAGAAGCAGAGATAGGAAAAAAGAGAAATAGAGGTAGACCTAGGTTAGGCTACTGCGCATAGATAGTGAAAGATGTAGGCTGTAAAATTTTCAGGGAAATGTGTAGTCTAACTCAGATTAGAAATCAATGGAGGTACGCATCCAACCAGTCCCAGGATGGATTAACCAATGACGAAAAAATAACTGTACATGATAATTATTATAAGAAACAACAGGTATTGGTTCTGCAATATTTTCATATAATGTTCATTGTGTGAAAGGATTTACTGGAAAACTAATAATTCGGTAAATGCCTTAGTATTGGTGGATCTTGGTAGCCACAGGCTGCTTAACCCCTTTCACATACCACTGAATGTCGGTGAAATAACGCCTATAATTAGAAAACAATAGAAGGGAAACCGAGCTGTATATAGGCTTTTGTGAGAATTTCTGGGAACTGTGTAGGCTAGCTCAGAATATAAATAAGTGGTGATACGCGTCCAAGACGGAAAACCTAATGACGAAAAAATAAGGGCACTTAAATCTGATGATTATTATAAATATTTACAGGTGTTGGGTGTGTAATATTTTCAACTAATGTTGATTGTGCGGAGGGATATATTGGAAAAACTATTAATTCGGTAAATTTTGAGTGCTGGGGAACTTCGCAGCCACAGGCTGCTAATTCCTCTTCACACGCCACTGAATATCGGGGATATAGGGTAAATAATTGTAAGACAAGTAAAGGGGACCGAACTACATCTAACAAGAAAAAACAGCGGCTATGTTCAAAGACAACAGACATAGAAACAAGAAGAAAATTGTTGAAAGCATATGTGTGGAGCACATTACAGTATGTCTATGAAATAGAGCCAGTAGGAAAAGCAGACATGTGTGGAGCACATCACAGTATGTCTATGAAATATAGCCAGTAGGAAAAGCAGACATGTGTGGAGCACAGCACAGTATGTCTATGAAATAGAGGCAGTAGACAAAGCAAAGAGACTAAGATGGAAGCATTCTGGAATGATGTGCTCCAGAAGTATGCGGATGATAGCTTGGATAGACAAAGTTAATAACAAATAGGTTATAGAAATGGTTGGGGAATAAAGATATCTGTGGAAAACGAAAAAATTAGGAAAAATAGAAGAGCACGTTACATTCTACGGCATTTTTGGGAATTAGTACGGGATATATTACACGCAGCGATAGGAAAAAGAGGAAGATGTAGACCTAGATCGAACTATCGCACGCAGATAGTGATAGATGTAGACTGTGCAAATGTCGGGGAAATGTGTAGGTTAGTTCAGAATAGGAAACAATGCGAGTACGCGTCTAACTAGTCGCAAGACTGAAGACCTAACGATGCCGACTGCAGAATGCGATGCTCTCGCATTGTATATCTGCTACAAAGCTGCTTTCACTCAAAGTTGTTTTCTACTATACAAAGGACAGTTTCGCCGTGATCCAGTGAAGTAAAAAAAGTAGTCAAATTATATATTTAATTGAAGACACAAACAAAAAAAAACTTTTACTTTAACATAACAAATAACAACTTCTGTAACTTTCAGTTTCTTTATCTAGTATGCTAGTTTGTTGGGCATAAATTGTGCACAAATACACAGCCCAAAATCTTAACAAGAAACAAAAGTTATTTCCAAAGTCAACATACCGGTTAGTTATAGCATCTGTGCTTTCAATTGAATGACCTCTTACGGTGACAGAAATGATCTGGTTTTTCATTTCGTAAACTCTAGGAGTAAGAAAAATAGACTTGCAAAATTAAAGGCAAAAACATTGTTGTCACAATTTTCCCAATCTGCTGTTCCACAACATCAACTAAATGCCTTTTATGATACCTGATTGTCTGCTCTCCAAGTTAAAAAAGCGCGATACTTCTTTGATACACTATGTCTAATTAATCTATGGTCGGTTCTGTTTCTGTTGCATATCGTATCCGTTACCATTCCAAATTGTAAGGAAACCACTGGACGTTTTCGATTACGTGATTACTAGTATTTATGCTGAAAACGTCAAAAATAGTCAACGAATATTTTGAAACTGCAGTTTTATGCATAATATTCTGTTACACCTTCTTCGCAAAACTTTTACACTATCAAAACTATTTCGCTTATGTTGTTTTCGCTAGTGTTGCCAGCTTAGCTACATGCTAGGAATGACTTCCATGGATCTATTGGTTCGTGAATATTGTTCCTTTGCATGTACTGAACGCGGTTTGAATTTAACGTCTTATACATTCGAGTGGAAGGACGTGTTCTGCTCGTTCTAAACAATGTTCCTTTTAACTTTTCCGACATTCTACTATATATTTTCGAACTTTTTGTTTCTGGTTAGAAATCCTGTTAAATCCGTCGCCTTATATGAGGTGGAGCGTATTTTAAAAATTGAATCTAGTTCAATTCTAGTGCATATTGAAGTCGCCATTTTCATTATTAATGTTCCCTTATGAAAAAAAATGCTACTTTCTAAATGAATCTCTCGATATATGTGCAAGGATTAATTATATATAAAAGAGGTACCTATGTGGAAGTGTGAGGGTATCTTAATCGACCTGCAAATGACCAATTGTTCGCTGAAATGACTAGTTGAATCTGAATCATACTATTGTGTTGTGGTATGGAATTGCTTAAACTGAACGACTCCTAAAACCATTCGATACAACAAAAATTATCTTCAATTAAGAACTTATAGTTTCGTTAATCTTCCATTTACCATTTTTCAACCCCAAATGTTGAGTCAGTTGAATAGATATCGTATTATATGCTCCATATACATAGCTTCTCTATTACAGTTGCGCGTTAAGGCATACATTAATAGTGTTTTAAACTATTAATACTTCCGCATGCCTCAAATGAAAATTTTAGAGTTAGCGAATCTGGTAGGAGTTGCCAAACTTCAACAACCTGCATTCTAATGCATACTTTCCTATCAGTTTCGCCAAATTTAAAGTGTATGCATGCTCTAAGTAAAGAATTATAAACTACTTCTTAAAACGTTAAACCTTGCTGCATTGAGATATTTTCAAAGAATAACGCTTTTCAACGGGCTATAAACTGCAAGAGTTATAGCACCTACAGCACTTTGGGAAACGGCTAAGCTTAATTATTGAGAATTACAGTCGCAATTCTAAAATTTCAATTTGCCAGAGGAATTAAATCACAAGCTTACGGCTTTCTTCCTGCATCAACTACATTTTACTTTTAATTAAATTCCTTTT